>OX155955.1:3312278-3717442 GCA_944548615.1 Micropterix aruncella
TATCTTATGTTTTGAACTCTTGTAAATATCATATAGCCTTAAGTATAAACTTCTCGACCAGAAATTACGATTTATATCTTATTTCATGGGAACGAGCAAATGAAGTATTTTATTTTTATTTTCATTTAATAGCTGGCTGATAGCGAGCCCAGCAATCGTATATCGTCCCTTTAAAGAGTGGATATATTCGAATTTCAAATCGAATTTTCGAAATGTCATTCCGCATTTAAGAGACGATTGATTGTGATTTTTTTCATTGTTTTTGCTTAAATTTGTCCTTAATAAAGACATTTTATTTTGGTTTGCAAAAGGATACGCTTTGTTTTTGAGATGTGGATGAAGGGTGATCGTTCGCTAGCGATAAAGGGATCCCATTAAACCTACAGTGTACCGTCGAAAGTGGTACTCATCCAAGAATACATCTCGTTTAAACAAGCATTTCCCAGTCCAGTCCGGGAAAACCTTCCAGCTATGTAAGTGGCTTTTATTATTTTTATTTTTTCATCAAAGTGTCATCCTTTAAACGAATTCTTTAAAAAAAGATTTTACAAAAAACCAATCAAATATATATATATATATATATATATATATATATATATATATATATATATATATATATATATATATATATATATATATATATATATATATATATATATATATATATATATATATATATATATATATATATATATATATATATATATATATATATATATATATATATATATATATATATATATATATATATATATATATATATATATATAGGTACATATACCTATCAATCTAAAAAATATATTAATTTCATCAATATAATAAAAAAATCAATATAAATTTATAAACATTTATTTCATTTCAATTGGTGCATAGGTGCATAGATGACTGCATAGGACTTATTTAAAAGTAATATTATTACAAGTATATCTTTTAAAACAGAAGCAATCAACTGATGTGCAGTTTCTTTTTGACATACAAAAATTATGTATCTCCATGTGCCACTATTTAATAAAATCTCAAAAACTTCTTTTTGCGTTACAACAGCAAAGAAGTTTCTTATCCAGTATACCTACCTACTTAAAAAGGATCACTGTCTTGAGAAACAACTTTCGTGCTCAGTCTCACATAGATACTCTATTTGCGGAGCCGTCCTCGCGAACCAACCAAGGACGGTGGAGTCTGGAGTTCTTCTTTTTATGATCCATGCAATAGTTTTTGACTTATGGTCGTTTTCCCAAGAGCGTCAATGCCACAACTCTATGGATGCACCATTTCAATACCTAGAACAAGATCTCTGAAAATCTCAAAGCGACAATGCAACATTTTGTGTACGAAATTAAATGTTTACATTTACTAAAGTAAATTTGTAACTTCTACATATCTGTATTAGTTAATGACACGTGGCAGACACGACACGATTCGAGTGTTGCTAACTAACTAATAAATGCCTTTTTTTAAGATAAATATTATCTTGAAATCTGCCAGCTTTATATACCTACAGTAGCGAGCACAGAAATCTTTCCAGACTGAAAATATCAGTTTTTTTAAATGTTTTTTGTTGTGATTTCTTAATAGCTCCTTAGTCCAAATTATTAAGCAACACTGTTTAAAGATGATAATACACAAAAAAGTTCCTATTTATTGTCAAAAAATTTCAATGTCAAAAAAATCTGGTTTTCCTTTTATATATTCGATACGATGAACTGTCAAACTCGTAACTCGCGATACACATCCTCCGCGAAAAATACTTCTATAAATTCGTAATCAATCGCTACTTTAATAAATTGTGAGTCTATTTACGTTCTACAGTGATACCACATCTGTGAAAGTGTCTGCAACTCTGCAGCCTTTACGGGTTCAGCAGCAGTGGGTGGCTGACATAGGCCCCTCCTTTGAACTTTAAATCAACGCTTCATTCTAGAACTGTCTCGTGTGACTTATAACTGAACTGCATGTTAAGACGAAGCCCGAAGAAAGCAGCGAGATCGGCGCAGGCGGTTTGAAAGATATAATCCATTTAACATCGAACAAAAGACGTGAGGTTGCCTTGTAAAATATCCCCTAACTAACGGCATTTCTGTCCACCTGGTATCATCCACATATAAAGAAACCGAAAGGCGCCATTCATCTAAACATTAGAATATCTTTGTGAACAGTCACGCATTTTCGTTTCAACAAGATCCAAAAACCATTTAAACGTAAAGTTACATAACGACTTTTGTCTAATTTCATGGAAACGAGGATACGAAGCATTTTCATTTTAATTTTTGGTTTAATATTAGGCGGTTGGCGAGCTCAAAAAACGTGGATTCATTCGAAATTTTAAAATACATTGAAATCTCATTCTATATTGAGGATCAGTCAATGTGATTATTTATTGTTTTTGCTTTTTTCGTTTCTATCGAAGACATTTTGTTTTGCAAAAGGATAAGCTTGGTTTTTGAGATGTGGATGAAATGCGGATCATTCAACGGTGGCAAAGGGAAACCCATTAACGCTACATGTAGTTTCGAAAGTGGTACACATCCATAGGGGGAGACGGGGCAGGTTGGTACACAAAAAATCAAACTCATATATTTTAAACAACAATGGTTGAAATATTCCACTTTTCTTGCATCGATATGCCATAACTACTCAAGTCAATAAAACCAACAACAAAAAACATGAAGGTTTAAAAATATATAGAATATTAAGGTTTTAATGAAAAATGGGTTGTGTCATTGTGCCTCACCCACGGGACACAATCGTACATTAGAAGGGACGCTTTGGTACTAATAGTTAATTATATGACAATGGTTAATAAAAACCAAAATCTGTAGCTGAAAAGTAATTTTATTATTTTAACAATAATCAGCCTCATAATTCTCACTTATAATCTCAATTGGATAACAAAACTAACAGTTTTGGTAGGTTTCGTAAACCAATTACATAACTTAAATAGTGTCTTTGTAAACAAAATCAAACAACCTTAAAAATGTTAAGAAAGTTTTGCAAATTATTAACATGAAAAATATAGGAACTCCCTTTACGGAAAATTGTTTGATTCTGGAAACCTCAGTTTGATTTCTGGAAGTCGATTCGGTCTCTAAGCGGTATAAATTTCCTGAAAGTCTCGGGTGCACAGCCCTCCGTCCAGCTATAACTCTTAACTCCCTATCTCGGAAGAATTAACTGTTATTGTAGAATTAGCTGTTCCATGGGAACCAAACATCCCAAAAGACCACGAGTTCAAACTAAATAAATACCATGATCTCGCAAATGCCGTCACCCGGAACGGCTTCACAGTTCACCTTCACGCGGTGGAAGTTGGTGCTCGTGGCCTGCCAGCCAAATCTCTGTTTCACCTCTTTAAAGATCTTGGTCTCTCCAGGAAAATAATCAATTCCTTCCTAGAAAAATTATTTAAAACCGCGATTACCGCATCTCAACTTCTATCTTCTTCGAAGGGGGAGTGAATAGGTGGTCAGGTGAACGCTCACATGTGGCAATACAGCTGTCCTAAACCTACCACTGCCGGTCGTTCCGGAATCCACCGCTCACCCCCCAGAAGTGTAACAAACTATATAAAACCCAAGTATAACCTCCAGTCTGGCAACACTTAAATACGTACCTGTGTCAACTTGTTTCCCCGCATTCGCACCATTATTTCATTCGCGCGCGAGTGCTCTAAAGTGATCATTACCTTTCTGGCGGACAGCGATGGATAATGCGAACCCCACAGAGTCACAAACTCTCCTAAACCTGATGGTTGAATGGGGCATCAGTCAAGAAACGATAGACGTTTTTAAAGGTAAATTTTTCAAAGTATTATTTTGTTTCGTTTTATTCTAGTATGAAAAGAAGGAACAGAGAGAATTCGGTATAATTGCAGTATAGATATGCAAATATTATCTTTTTTCAATATTTGGGCATTCAAGATCTGCGTCTCGGATCTGCCTACATATTATTATCTTTTTAGAATAGCCATCCATGTCAGTTTTCTATATTAAAAAAATCAGGTAAGTACTTAATCCACGCTATTATACATATTTAAAACTGTATTGCAGGAGACATACCACATCCCAGCATCTTCTTATGGATCCGGACAATATATACCGGCAAAGGGAAAATTAATTGATAGATATTACAATCAACTGCGCCTACTCCGTCAAGCTGGGGTGCTGCCTGCCTATATAAAAGGAAGATTGCTGAAGAGCAACAACTTGGCAAGTATTTCTTTATATATTACTATACTACAGGATGATTTTGTATAGCTACAGGCCATATCAGAAGTTGATTCTGTTCACGAAACTGAACAACTTTGGTTCTACGACTTTTCGTTTTTTTTTTAAATATCGACTCGTACATTTTTAAAAAAAAATCTTCTAACCCCTAAAAATGTGTGTGGTCAATGAAATTAGTTTCTCGAAAAGCTAAAAGTTTTAGAACAAAAGCTGTTCAGTTTCATTTGCAGAATCACCTACTGAATTAATTATTAAAGACTTACAGCTACTTAAACAACCTGTACAGGGTGTGTTTCTTCCTCTATTTAGGAGAATGTTCTGTAGATCAATCTGAATCACTTTTAATTTATACTCTTTTCTATCCTATATTTATTCTATATTTCTTAATTTAATCACTTTTAATTAATAATTAAAGAGCGTGCAAGAAAAAGAACCCTATTAGGGTGACTTCGTTCTCTTACCATCTGTCTGTCTGTATGTCTATCCATCCGTCTGTTCGTCCGTCTCACGATTACGTAGCTTTACGTTTTATACTTACAACTTTTATATTGTGCAGTAATGCTGAAGAATCGATCCATCAGATAAATTAACTTTGAAAAAATACAAATAAAAATAACCGTTCAACATGTTGCCCGAAGCGAGAGTTGAACCCGCGTCCTTGAGGCGGATCGATTCTGCAGTGTTACTTCATAATCTAAAAATTGAATCGATGTAACTGCCTAATAACAAATTAGAGCCTTAGTGCCGGCAGAGATTTAGAATATCTATGTACGTTCTCGACTACCCATGGTCGCCCCACTTCTCATACTTTTTCGCCCATTATCAATTTTAATTTATAATTTAATCCTTAACAGTAATTGTACAATAGGTAGGTATGAATTATACGAGAGACAAAGTGATTGAATATACATAATATATCTATTTTAAGCTATTACAATATTTTGAAATTTCAGATGTAGCATTAGACGACAAACAAGCCGAAGAAACGTGGACGTGGTTGAAATACAACAGAGAACCATGGACGCTTGTAGAAGAAAAGTGGACTCAGTCTTGCGATTATAGAAAAAGTAAAATATGTGAAACCAAAAAAACGCTAACGGATGTATTCACTGAATGGCCGTGTCTTAAACAATCTAATGGATACCGACTAGTGAGTTATATCCCTAATCTAATAAGTATCTTTGAAAATGTATGAAACATGTCTTTTCATTTCAACTGAATTTATTGACTTAATCCCTGCTCATTTTAATTTTAATCAGGATAGAGTTCAGTGGGTTGAATATCAAAGTATCCGTTATGTTATCGATAGCATCTTAACTATACCATCTGAAACTGAATACTCTTTTTATATAATAAAACATATCTTGGTGTCTGCTAGTGGTGACACGACTTTCATATGTTTAAAAATTCCTTGTATAGGATACAATGATCATTTACTAGCATATCAGCTGGAAACTTATACCCAAACAAACGAATGGAAATTGATCTATTTAAAAAGCATTTTTCTGTATCCTTCTTTTTGTCATACACTCTCCGGTGGTAATAAATATTTTAGATTGAAGTATATTTAGACCTATCTTTAAAATTATGTTGTAGCTTTTAGATACGTTTGTAAGTTGATAAGGGTATTTTTTTAATAATTAAAATATTATTAGGTATTTTTATATTAAGGTATTTTTTTAATAACTAAAATACCTAATATTTTTTTATTGACATTTAAAAAAAACGAGACACCGAATGGACGAAAAAACCTAAGTCTCCATTTTATAAACCATAGTTTGTCATATGTCATTTAGTTAGTTCCGTGTCTCGTTTTTTTTTAAATTTTTGCAAAAAAATAGACAAAACCCAAAAATTGATTTAGGTTCCTTAGTCTGCCGAATCTTTAATTTATAATTGTAGGTCCACCAAGTGTATTGTAATCTTGCGTAATTGGTATATTGAAATTCTCTAAATTACCTTAAAATTGCTTTGTACGAGTTGGATAACTAAGTTGGGTTTTGTAAATGTTAAAAAAATGTGTAGGTATTCAGAATAATAATTCATAGCTCACCCTAAATTAGGCTAAATTAGGTTATAAGTTTTATGATTATTAATAATTAATAAATGTTTCGAATTTTACTTGTTCTGTTTTATTATTATTATTTAGCACCATACTCTATTTTATGATAGATTAGAAATAATGAGTAAAGAATCAAGGATACAAGTTATAGTAATTATAATTTCTTTTTATTTAGTGTAAGCTTTTGTATAATTAATTTGAAATTGTTAAAAGTTTTGTTTTCAACTGAATTGTATTGTAACTTTAATCAGTATTTTTGGATATATTTTAAAAATAAAATGTTGTATATTCGAAACTTGTTCCTTAGTTCGTCTTGTATCTTTTCTACACTAGGAATCCACGTTATGTTTGCCTGATAATTTCTTGTAAATTTAATGTTTAGTTTTCCTATAATAATTTATGTGAAATAATTTTTCCTACAATTATAATTTTTTGACTGTTAGTAACTTTAATCTGTATTCGGGGGTACAATTTACTAATATCTAAAGTTTAGTAGAGTTTAATCAATTTTTTAGTACAACTTGCTAAACATAATGTGTAAACGATGTAAGGTTATTGGTAAAAATGCATGTGTCATAATTTGCAAGATTGAAAATATTTACAAGTATTTGTTTAAATATTTTCTTTAAAAAATAATTGTAAATATTTACAATTTTGTAAATTACTTATGATACTTACATAAATATTTTACCAATAACCTTACATCGTAAGAATATTTTTGATAGTAAGTTTATACTAAGAAAACAGGTCAAAATCTACTAATTAATATTAGTTAAATATACCACCGAATACTGATTTAAACTTGGAAAAAATAATAATAATCTTCGTAAATTTGACAAATTTGTTCACGTAAATAGTACGAAAATTAACAGACAAATATATCCTGGGATTTTAGTAAAAGGTACGAAAGTACTAAGAAATAAATTTGGAATATACAAAACTTTATTGTTAAAATATACCCAAGAATAGTGTTGAAAGTTACAAAACTTTACAGTTAAAAACAGTAATAATTCTTCATGCTTTTGACAAATAATTCCAAATAAATTATACTAAACCTTACATTAAATATACAAAGAGATTGTTAGTCAAATATAACCAGGTTTCTTAGTAAAAGGAACGAAATGTACTAATAAATATGTATGGAATACACAAATGTTTATTAGTACAATATACTCAAGAATAATGATTAAACCTACAAAACTTACTGCTTGAAAACAGTAATAATTGTTCGTAATTTTGACAAATAATTTCTAATAAATATTACTACTACATACATTAAATGTACGAGAAATTATCAGTTAAATAAAAGAAGGATTCTTAGTAAAAGACACGAAATATACTAATAAATAAGTATGGATATACAAAACTTTAATAGTAAAATATACCCTAGAATACTGATTAAATCTACAAGAATTTTGCACTTGAAAACAGTACTAATTCTTCGTACTTTTAGCAAATAATTTTAAATAAATTATACAGAAAAATTAATTAAATATACAAAAAATTGTTAATCAAGCTTAACCAATATTATTATTTAAAGTGACGAATAAATAATAATGGTATGTACAAAACTTTATTAGTAAATATACAATGGAATACAAATTAAATCTACGAAAAATAGTGGTTGAAACAAATATTATTAATCGTAAATATTTCATAAATTGTACAAAAACATTTATTGGATTAAAAAAAATATATCAGTAAAGTATATCATTTATTCCAGGTAAAATTGATGACTCGTACTAAGAAATATACTTAAGATTATGAGTAAAATATACCCAAGAACACTGTTAAACTTACAAAATTCTTACCTTAAATTTAACTAATCTCTTTATTAACTTTTACAGAAGTTGCATATAAATCTTGATTACTTTAATCGAGATTATCTTTAAAAGAGACTAAATAGTCTGTCATATTTACTTCGTATATAGAGAAAAATAATAAAAAAATATCGTTATAATAACATTTGAGTTTTGTAAAACTAACCAACTGATTTTTCATAAAGTCAATCAATAATGTAAATTATTTGTACATTTTAATGAATTAAGTTTGGTAAATGTTTTGTACATTTGACAAATGTCATTTTGTATATTTAAGTAGAGTATTTATTAAAATTGCTAAGAATTAGCAATTAAAAGCAATTGAAAAGAATTGGTAAAATCAACCAATTTCTTCGTGAGGCCTATAGTTAAGGTCGGCGTTGGTTGGGATAACAAGGAATTTTGTAAATGCAATCAAACATTTCTCTCCGTGTGACATTGATGGCAAGGCACTATCACGAGTAAATCACACAAGGGACCTTGGAGTGACCTTTGACTCACGGTTGACATACAGACAGCACATCTACACCCTAGTTGATAATTCTTACAAATTGCTAGGTTTTGTAATGAGGAGCATGAGGCAGTTCAACAACACATTTGTCATGCGCCTCCTATTCAATTCCCTAATTCGGAACAGATTAGAAGTCAACGCGGCAATATGGAGTCCTTACGAAAATAGCTATATATCAAGGCTAGAGAGTATACAGAAACGCTTTCTGAGGTTCCTTTACTTTAAACAGCATGGATATTATCCCTTTCTATATCCTACGGCATTTATTCTGGGGATGGTTGGGTACAACTCACTAAGTGTAAGAAGAGATTGGCTGTCAATCTGCCACATATATAAACTGCTTAGGGGGTTCGTTGATAATCCGACCATCCTTAGAAGAATCGGTCTATTCGTACCCACCAATTACTATCGTGCTAGGACTCATGTATTGTTCGCGTTACCGCGAGCTAGAACTAACATCGTTCAACACTGCTTCACAGTGCGGACGCTTCGTACCCTAAATGCACTATGTTCGACTGAGCCAGAATTGGATATTTGGACGGTGAACTTAGCACAACTGAAAAGTATGGTAATGGCATTTCTTAGCAATCAAATAATTAGATAAATATGTAGTATTAAAATTGTTAAAAAGGAGTAACTAGTATAATAAAAAAGGTTAGATAAACATTAGATATACATATGTAAATATAATCGTTTAATATTACGCTCTAACGGATGTCTCCGTTTCGTTTGCTATAGTCTAGAATAATGATTTATATATTAGAATAATAATGATAGCAATAGTAATGGAGTAGAGTAATAATAATATTATTAACAGTAGAATTATAATAATAGTCTATAGTAAAATAATAGTTATAATCTAGAATAATAGCCTAGAAAAATAATTAACGATTTGGAATCATCTGTAAAGTTAATTATGTTTTGGTAAATAAATAAATAAATAAAATAAATAAATCTAGTTTTAACCGCGAGAGAGTGCGCATTAACAAAATGTTTGTTAGAAAGGGATCAGATACTGCATGCACTTCGGCGTCAAGCATAATCCCTTTGCCTTTGCAGCAGGTATAATAAATGGATCTATCTTGCAAATAATGAACCATTTATTGAGAAATCATTAGGGAGGTATTGCGGTTTGGCATCTATTCAGTATCGTGGATCCTAATGGCTCCCCGCAGCTTGGGTGGTGATGGCCTTCTTTGTGTTACCTTGGTCGGCCGGACTCACAGTTCAACTCCCATCCTGTAGCCTCCTAGAAGAGGAATTCAACCTGTCAGGGTCGCTGTGAACTGTGACTTGTAGTCGGAGGCGGCTGGGACCAGATGTGCGGATTCAGGAAAACACCTCGGGCAACTCCCATTAAAATGACAAATCTGCATAGATAATAGGGGTGACTATTTCTATTAATTGGAGAGTTAATGGGCCCTTGCTGAGTTGACCACGAAGACCCATTCTGTTCAGGGTTGGTCACACTCACGGGTCAACACCTATCCGACGGCCTCCACGCATGAAGTGCGAGCCTGGATAGGACTCTGGCCTTATGGTTAGTTTCCCCTGGGAATCAACCTTCTGGCGCTCCTGGGCGGTCTGCGCACCGTGCGGCGTAAGCCAATCGACTGTGCACTCTGACTAACAGTCGGGGGAGTCTGGAAGCAGTACTGTTTCCTATAGAGCGGGGGTGGTTGCTGACCTTACGGCGACTGCTCTTGAAACGACCATCGGCTACCCGATCCTGGGTGAACAGCCGGGCAAAGGATGCTGTGGTCCGCGATAGATTCGGTAAACACCGTTTCACCGCTTCGTAAGGGAGAGGACCGCGCAAGCGACCTCGAACTCGTAACCAATCGAGAGACTGGAGTAATCTGGTCACAATTGGAAGTAAGGGCGTGAGTGTAGGCCCGCCGGGTAACACCTAACAACGGGCTTGTGACGTAGCTAGATGGTGGACTGTTTTGTCCTCAAGTCTTCTACGCTCACTTCAAGGAGATAGAACGACTAATCGTTAAAACTTCCTGAGGTGACGGGCTCGCCCGCTGTAGTCGACAACCCAATTTATTTCTATTAATTAAATATATATTTTTCATAGAAAGTTTTTGGCCCTTAATGTCCTTTATAGAACAGCGCCTTCATAGGTAAGGACCCAATATTACCAAAAATGTTTTCCAGGTCAAGCAACAATTTCATAGCACGCAACACAAATTGAGTGCTTACAGAATGTCAATGTGAGATTTGTCTTTAATCTACGGAAATGCTCTTGCGAATTGTTCCACTAATCGTTGAATGCGTCATGGGAACGACTCAAAACTGGTTAAATTTAAACAACGCTTCGCTAAATACAGTAACAATTAGAATGAAATAAATGGTTTAATTAGCATTGTTCTGTAGAGTATCCCTCAAAGTATGAATTCCACAGCCAGCAAATTGCTTGTTATGCCGAGAATTCTCGTATCGGAAGTTGCGTGTACACTCGTAGGTAAAAACTCATTGAAATGCAGACTCGATACTCGTGAAATTGCTTACAAATTGTCTATTACAAATTGTCTATTACACTGCGGCCATATCCGGAAATTATGTTTAATTCGAACTTATAATAGAGTGCAAGTGACGCTGCGGAAAGATAAGAGTTATGGCCCCACTGGCCATAGTCTACGACTATGGCCAGTGGGGTGATGTCAAACAACGGGCGAACCCGTCACCCCAGGAGATATAAATATATTGATCTTTTTTCAACCTGGGATGAACATAGAGCCTTGGGGATGAAGGCAGTCCACCATCAAGTAAGACAACTAGCCCGTGAGAGAACAACGCCTTACCGCGTGGCACTGGGAAGTTGACATATTTAAGGAATGTATTCAATCAGACCTTTCATTTGACACTAAACACGATATATTTACGTTAATTTATTGACATTTAGACATCTACTTACTTGATATTTGTAAAGTTAAGGTACTCTATGACAGTCGTATTTGTATTTATCCATATATATTTATTCATATAGATACATTTTTTTAGAATGTTGTATTTGACACTAAACACGGAATATTTATGTTAATTTGTTGATATGTGGATATTTATTTATTATTATTATTATTTATTCCGTAGCCGGCGATTGGGGAGGGGGTCGCCCTCGCAGCCAATACGCTGCTGTCGGTGCCGCTGGATCTCGTACTCCATTCACGATTCGCTTCCATTCTTGACGATTTTTTGCCACGTCTCGAGCATCCCTAGACGATAATCGTTGATTTTTAAGGTCGTCTTTGATGTTATTTAGCCAGGTTTTCTTCGGTGCCGATCGCTGTATTCTCCATTCTGTCGGACAGTCTCGCCAAAGAAGTTTACGTGGCAAGCGATTATCGTTCATTCGGCAAACATGGCCGAACCATCGTAGTCGACGTTTTTGTACTTCTTCTTCGATCGTTGTTATATTCGATGTGGATATTTAGACAACTGATTACTTGATAGTCATAGTCATAGTTTATTAATTCCAATAAGTACATACTGTGAAATGCACCATTTTTCATTTTCGTACAATTATTAATATCTTCATTACATGTACATATACTTCAAATAAAGGTACGTATGGTGCAATAAATAAAACAAAAACACAAATAACCAAAAAAATACAATAATAGTCAATATAAAATAAAATACAATAATAATACGATATTTGGACCGTTAATACTCCGTATCCTATAACACTCCGGATGACATAACGATTCTAACAATACCACATACTTCTAAATCGGTTAAAGCGTCTAAAAGTGATGGTGGAATAAAGAAACGGAAAACATACACAGATGAATCCTGAACACATTACACTCCTTTTTGTTGGGCAGTCGTGTAAAATACTAAAATGGCATAAATACGATTTTGTAGCAGAAATATCAAAACGGCTCAGTGTTGTCACATAGAAATAAAACTTGTGATATTTAATATGACCGTTTTTTTATATCCTATATTAAATCTCGGTATAACAATTAAACAAAATATTCAATAATTAATATAATCGGTAGTTATGCAGAAATCGACTAAATCACAATTTTAAATCGCATACCATTTTATTCAACAATGTTATTAATTTTTACACACATTAAATCATAGAAAGTTAAAATGGTTATGCCATAATATAACTGCTTAGGTATCGACTTAGAAATTTATGGGCGGAAGAATTCAAGGTAATAAAAATATATTAAGTAGTATTAATCAAATTATGTTTTTTTACATAATAATAGATCACTTAAGGCGACTACCTCTCTCAAACAGTGAAAAATTGACATTTTGCAATATTAAGTGACTTGCTCGTGTATTTAAATAATAATAAAAATATGAATCTTGTTGCCAATTTCTTAGTCTTTCGCGAATTTCCTAGTAGGTACTATGATGCGAAATATCAATATTTTGATGTTTTCTTATTAAAAATAAATATTGCCTGAAGTCATCACCTTTTTGTAATTTGCATTTTTCTTGTAATCTTTCGGGGCAAACAAGTTGAAACTATATTGGTAATACGGACCAAGTAAATAATAAAAGTGTGATGATGGGACATATTTCACATGTTTTATGTTTTCATTATAATCTTTCAAAACACCAAAAAAGATATTATTTGTCATGCGCGATATCAGAAGAATGACCGCGCAAATAATTGTTTACGAGCTAAATGTAATGAGCAATGGAAATGTAAAAATTCTAATAAGGGAAACGACGATTCTAGCTTACGTAATAATGAATATATGAAGAAAAAAATCCTTTTTTGGCCTTTCAACACCAAAAAATTTGTAAAAACGATGTCATTAAAATTGTCAAAAAGAATAAAATGCGCCCAGACTGCCATGGCTTATTAGATGTAAAACAATTCGATGATTCTAGCGGTATTTTACATTTAGCTTATAAACCATTCTTCTAAATACGCGCATGACACCTTATTGGTTTTTTGAAATATTAAAATGAAAAGAAAAATATCGCGTCACATATTAATCATTTACTTGATATGTATTACCAATATACTCGTAGTTTCAAGCTGTTTACGACGGCAGATTGCAAGAAAAATGCAATTACAAAAGGTGATGACGTCAGATTTTATTTATTTTTATTAGAAAAAAAAACGAAATATTCAAATAGTGCATCATAGCACGAAAAAAAATGGATGCAAGATTCATATTCCTATTATTATTTAAATGCACGCGGAAGTCACTTAAAGTTGATTACAAAATATCATTTTTGTACTATCTGAGAGAGGTAGTCGCCTTAATTATACAGACTGTTGATTTGGAAATGTTGTGTGTAGTGCTATGGTATTAAAGTAGATCATACTGCCAGCGCGGGGCGTCAGGTTATTAAAAACGGCGATTGTCTCATGATTTCATTGCCGCTCTGTTTACTGACGTATGTAATATGCTAAGGTCAGCTGTCCAACATTGTGTGCCCAGTAACGGTACATCATAATTTACTATATTTTATGGATCTTCACTGCAAATGACAAATTGGGTCCCTACCTATATAACTGCTGTTTTTTTCACATTGGCCACTTTGAACTTGGATTACTTGGGTTTGAGTTGAAATTTCAAATTCATATAAATTCCAATAGAAGGCCATGTTATTCTTTCTTAAGAATCAGCTATTTATTTGCCTTTCCGTCGTTTGTTTTTGCTCAAATATTTTTGTTTGTGCAACCATGGTAAAGTTGAAAATTAGAATCATTTTCAAATATGAGATCCTGTGCCAGTGTTTCCTATTACAGCTTCTTGCAGTCTGGCTTTAAAGTTACCGTAAATGTGTACTGTTAAGAACTGCAAACAATAATGGAGAAGCTCGTGATTAAATAACCGAGCCTAGTCAATCGCTCATAGCCACTGCTTCTGCATGACAACGTATAACCACATAGTTCACTGCAAACAGTCGCAAAGTTGCAGCTGCTGGAGACTCTTGGTCCTTGCTCCAATAGTTTCATTTTTTTTTCAGATTTTAGATAACTTTTTACAAGGGAAGAAAATTAACTTTGATGAGTCGATGAGAGTTTTAGAGCAGAGAAATTTAGCAACTTTCATTAAAATGACAAATCTGCATAGATAGTAGGGGGTCAACATTTACCTATATTAATTTAATATATGTTTTTTAAACATTTTTTTGGCCCTCAATTTCCTTTATAAAATAGCAACTTCATAGGTAAGGACCAAAATTTTAGATAAAAAATTGGCATTGAGGTTTTAGTGCAATACAATACAATACAATCAACTACTCCAGTAGATAGGCATTCCTACACTTGGATGCGTCACAAAATTAAATGCTTAAAATTTAATTAATAAAAACATAACTATCATGATAGTTGTCATGGATGTAATATTATATTCAATATTACCTACTTACAAATAATCAAAATATACTAATGTCATTAAATAGTAAGAGAGAATAATATATTAAAATAGAAATGCAAGTTCTATGTAGAATAATCAACGTAAAATAATTTTATTTTAAATCCAGCGATATGCCTTCGTATTTATTAAACATAAATAGATGTATACTAATATAAATGTATACTAATATAATAATTAGCCATATTTAAGAAGATTCCGAAATTAAAAACTCCGAAACGGCTCATAATATAGTAGTTGTAGTAGTTATAAATATTCTAGATAAATAGATCTTTTCAATTAGAAATACGTTATTGTTATTGGAGAGGTGGGCCCAGCAACCATACATTGTTGAACATACAGCCCTTTGTTTCGAATAGTTTTTGAGTTTTTGACGAACTGGCCTGCGCGACATGTCCCAACTATAGGTGGGATATATCTCTAAAGTGATTATTACGACCCTCGTCATAATCTATAAGATTACTAATATCACGCTCGCGGAAAGTGCGTCTCGCCTGTCACTGGGCTTGAAGAGGGATCTCAATTTGAGTTATGTAAACTACGATTTAGTCCCGTCAATAAAGGAGGGTGATAGGTCAATTGGTTAATCCATTTGAGTTTAATGCTTGTTGATTGATACTCTAGCTGGTTATATGATAACCTTGCAGCTTCATAAAATCTGCAATATGCAATGCAACAAAATGACATTGCAATCATACATACAAACTGCGTAATAGCTTATTGATACCACTCCGGCGAGTTGGTGTAACTATGGTAGATAGTGGACTAGAGATGTCGACGACAGCGGGCGAGCCCGTCACATCAGGAAGTTTTAACGATTAGTCGTTCTGTCTCCCTGGAGTGAGCGCAGAAGACTTAGGACAAAACAGTCCACCGTCTAGCTCCGCCACAAACCCGTAAGAGGCCAACGCTTTAACCGCGAGATAGCCAGGAGTGTTACCCAGCGGGTTTACACTCACGCCCTTACTTCCAATTGTGACCGGATTACTCCAGTCTCTCGATTGGTTACGAGTTCGAGGTCGCTTGCGCGGTCCTCTCCCTTACGAAGCGGTGAAACGGTGTATACCGAATCTATCGCGGACCACGGCATCCTTTGCCCGGCTGTTCACCCAGGATCGGGTAGTCGATGGTCGTTTCAAGAGTAGTCGCCGTAAGGTCCGTATATTATCTTTTAATATTTATTATTATTATTATTATTATTATTATTTGAAAACCACATTTTAGGGCAATTTAGTGTTAGTGTTATTACTTTTTACTAAAACTTGTTATTTGCATTTAGTGTTATTAGCTTTTTACTAAAACTTGTACATAATTGATTGTAATATTAGAGTTCTGTCCACCCTAGAGGGATCTGGAGATGTATGTTTCCTATGACAGAGGAGGGTAATTATCGATCTGGCGTCTTCAACCCTTGAATCGATCTGTTGGCCACCCGATAACGAGTGACTATTCAGTATTCAGTATTCAGTATTCAGTTTATTTATTCAAAATATACAATAACAGCATGAATTAGGAACTAAAGCTAATTATCGCATATTAGAATTCGTCAGTTTATATGTAGATATAAAACTATTTAAGCATAAATATTAATTCAACAATAGCATTGACTAAAGTCGGCTTTACACGACAGACAAATATTTAAAAAAAAAAAAAAATAATAGAGCTGAATCCATGTACATGAGCATACATATAAAATAGATTATTATTATAAGAATATTAATAGTCATCAAGCACTTTATACAAAAAATAATCACACAATTGGAAGTATCGAAACAAAATTGGAAAAAAAACAACGTATGTATATGATCAGGTATGTTACATTACACATTGTAATCTACATATTAAATATTAAATTCATAATATTATAATTAAATAATAAAAACTAAAATGAGGTACCTGAAAGTTACATATTAATGTTATTCCCATTTCAAAGAATTGGCATGCTCAAAAAAATCACCCAGCTTATAGAAAGCATGTGTGGATTGCAGCTTTTGTTTTATAAATCTTTTAAACGCCTTTGTTTCCATCTTCCTTGTGGAGAGTGGTAGCTGGTTAAAGAGCTTATAGCTCAAATATCCAAAGGACTTTTGTGTCTGCGTAAGGCGTACTTTAGGCAGGATAACGTCATCACGTCTGCGTGTATTGTGGGAGTGCATATTCCCGTTTACCTCTTGTTCGTTAATATTTGATTTAGCATATAGTAGACATTGTAAAATATATTCAGACGTAAAAGTCAGTATTTTGTACTTAAGAAAATATGGTTCGCAGTGCGTGTCACGGGATACTCCTGCAATTGCTCTCAATGCACTTTTCTGTAAAATGAAAACCCTAGAACTGTATGTGGCATTCCCCCATATCAGTATACCATAAGTCATTTTAGAATGGAAACAGGCATGATACGCAGTTATTGCAGCGATTTCACCAGCTAAGAATTTAATCTTTTTTATTGCATATATTGCCGAAGAAAGCGCACTACATAGTTCATTAATATGGATGTTCCAGCTAAGATGATGATCGATCATGATACCTAGGAACTTTGTCGATTTGCTTAATTCTAGAGTACTGTTGTTTAGAGTTATATTGAATGGTATAGCAGACGATTTATATTTTGAGGAGAAGTGCATAGTTACGGTTTTTTTTGCATTAAGCAAGAGATTATTCTCTGTGAACCATGAACTTGCTAGGTTTAACGCATGATTGGCATTGGTCATTAGGTCGTTAAGATTGTTATCGTGAAACAGGAAACTTGTATCATCCGCATAGAGCAAGGTTTTGGTGTAGGCGGGCAAGCAATTGCCTATATCATTAATGAAAAATAAAAATAATAATGGACCAAGAATCGATCCCTGGGGAACTCCGCAGGTTATCGGTTGAGGTGTAGATCTAAATCCATCTATTTCTACTACCTGTGACCTGCCTGTTAAGTGGGATTTCATCATGTTATTGGCTTTGCCCCGAATCCCATAACTGTTTAATTTATTGAACAGTATTTCGTGGTCAACCGAATCAAACGCTTTGGATAGATCACAAAAAACTGCCACGGGTTGGGAAGAATTTTCAAAAGTGTCGGTAATGAAATTTACCATCTCCGAAATCGCCGAGGTGGTGGACATGTTCTTCCTAAAACCATATTGATATTTATTTAGTATATCGAATTTATTTGCGAATAGATATAGCCTGTTATATAAAATTTTTTCGAAAATTTTGGAGAAAGCTGGAAGCAGTGAAATTGGCCTGTAATTTTCAGGATCAGTTTTGTTCCCTTTTTTAAAGACTGGTACTATCTTTGCTATTTTCATTAAATTTGGGAACACACCTTGTTTCATACAATTATTAAAAATAGACCTCAAGGTGTTGGAAATCGTTGGTGCTATATTCTTTATTAATTTAATCGAGTGTGCCCAGATATCCATTGATGTTTTTGTTTTAATGCCATTCAAGGCCTTATCAAATTCAATGGAAGTTATAGGATGCAACAGTATTGATGCTGGTATCTCACCTACAATTGTTGAAGAGGGTAAACTAGGAGAATTTGTCATTCGTTTAACAGCGTTTGTAAAATATTCATTG
This sequence comes from Micropterix aruncella, assembly GCA_944548615.1. NCBI lineage: Eukaryota > Metazoa > Arthropoda > Insecta > Lepidoptera > Micropterigidae > Micropterix > Micropterix aruncella. The sequence continues at coordinate 3,330,830 of OX155955.1, forward strand.
AGTATATTTGCCGTTTCTGTAGGATCAGAGACTTTAGAACCATTGTGAAGTAATTGAATAGGTTCATTTGCCTTACTTGAAATATTTCTCCCCTCTCTATTGATGATACTCCACATAGTTTTGGTTTTGTTATTCGACTGCTTAATCTCTTCTTCTATAGTATTTTTCTTAGCCGCTACTACTGCTTTGTCATATTTTTGTTTACAGTTCGTATAATAGTCCTTAAGTAATGAATTTGTGTTTTGATTTAAATTATCCTGTAGAATTTGAAGTTTTCCTAGATCGTTTCTAAGCTCACTATCAATCCAAGAAGGCGTACCGCCTTTTGTTGACACTAGTCTGTATTTCGAGGGAAAGCAAACTTCAAAATGACGATTAAAAACTTTTATAAAATTTTCATAGTCAGAATTTGGGTCTGATGAATCAGTAGTAAAGCATTCTTTATTTAATAGTCTAATAAATGAGTTAATAGCGTTAAAGCCGAATTGTCTTTTCCACACATGCTTACTATTTGGGTTCGTCAAATTTGATTCTAAGTGGATCATCTGAGCATTATGGTCAGAAAAGGGTATAATTACATTATCAATAGAGCAAAAATTTGCCGTTCTATAAAATATGTTATCGATGCAGGTCGCACTGAGTTCATTAATCCTGGTTGGAGTATTAAATGCCATCGTAAAGCCACATGATGTAAAAGAGTCTCTTAGCTTATTGCTATTGCCTGAGTTTTCTAGGATATTAACATTAAAATCACCACACACCACAATCTGCTTGGAGGAGTTTGAGAGTTTGTCCATAATCAATTCGAGGCAAGACATGAACACGTTAAAGTCACTGTTTGGGACCCTATAAATACAAACAATGACACATTTCTGTTGTGTAATTTCTACACAGGATATTTCCGTGTTTCGTTCTACGGATAATGATGTTATATCATCCCTGGTTTTGACATTTATCTCATTTTTAACCATGATACAGCTACCTCCTCTTATGTGATCTTTTCGACAAAAGTAGCTTGCAAGTTTGAAACGGTTAATATGTAGCAAATTGATATTATTTGTCTGCATCCAATGCTCTGTTAGGCAGGCCACGTGAATACAGTATTTTTCAAGGATGATCTCCATGCTTAGATGTTTTTTATTTATTCCTTGTATATTCAAATGCATGATTCCAAGCTGCTTTTTACGGTTTAATTCCTTATCATCTGCTTGCATCGTAAAATGTTCATTTTCGTTGACCCCTTGATTTTCTCTGTAAGTTTTGTGTCGTGTTTGGCATATCGTCATTGCTATACTATCCTTGTTAATGTTCTCCTCCACCGAGGAGTTAATATAGAAAGGGCTTTCTGGTTTTACTGTTTGTGATCTCATATGTTATACACTCAGACTATGGCGGGGAAAGGGCGCCAAGAGCGCGAGTATGGCCCTTTCCAGTGCCTCGCGGTAACGCGTTGGACACTTACGGGCTGGTGGCGTAGTTTGACTATGAATTGTGCTGTCCACAAAGTCTCTGCGTTTTCTCCTTGGGAGACAGAATGGCATGGTCGTTATAACTCCCTGGGGGTGGCGGGTTCGCCAGTAGCAATTCACAGACCTCAATGTCGCTCTGTCGCGGCGTCACAATCACCACAGACTCTGCGCTCGAAAGTTACCGAAAAATTGTCTACGTACTGCGAAGGTAGGACTCAGACTTGGGTGGTTCACACGCGAGGCGAATCCACGCTCAAAATTAAACATCTCACGCGTTATCCTTATCAGTTAGTGACGTAATGCGGCAGGTGGAAAATGCTCCGGATTCCGGATATCGCGACTAGAAAATCGTACAATCTTATCGCACAAACAAAACATTTAAATAAAGTACGGGTTATGAAATATTCAGTACTTAACGCCGGCGTACGTTTTATGGTGTAATTTTTAAAAAAAAAATTGATTTAGGTAAGTAACAGCATGAACTTATAATTAGATACATAATTCTTTAAAAAAAACATGTTCTTATGCCGATTATAAGTTACGCCGTTCCAAATTATTTGAAAAATATTTTACAAACTAAATTATGAAACAAAAAATACAATACATCCGTTAATATTTATTAATCAAATGTCCGCAAAAGTTGTAGAGTTAACCGCAAAAATATAAACTTATACAACATAAATTCAAAATTATATTATATTTATACATACTTATTACAAATCAATAATTACTGGCAGTTGTCGCTGCAGCTTCAAGGTCGGTTCTTACTGCCGATTTGAAGCTAATTTTGTTTCTGCTATAAATGTAAAGACCTGTGAATTTATCATTATACGTGATAAATGAGATCATGTGCCGGTGTTTTCTATTACAGCTTCTTGCAGTCTGGCTATACAGTTACCGCGAATGTGTACTGTTAAGAATTGAAAACAATGATGGAGAAGCTCGTGATTAAATAACCGAGCCTGGTCAATCGCTCATAGCCACTGCTTCTACATGACAAATTATAACCACAGATTTCCCTGCAAACCGTTGAAAAGTTGCAGGAGTTACGGCTGGAGACTCTTGGTCACCCACCGTACCTGTAAGACCTTGCTACAATAGAGTTTCATTTTTAAACAGAATTTATATATTTTTTTACAAATGAAAAACATTAACTTTGAAGAGACGGTGAAAAACGCCTTCAAAGCTTTCATTGGTTTCTGTCCACGAGAGTTTTACAGCAGAGGAATTAAGCAACTCCCATTAAAATAACACATCTGCATAGATAATAGGGGTCAATATTTATATTAATTAAATATATGTTTTTGACAACAAATTTGTGGCCTTTATAGAATGGCAACTTCATAGGTAAGGACCCAATATTTAGGTCTTAATTAACAAAAAACTACATTTTCTGTCATGTCCCACAGCGCGTGCGAGCGAGATGCAATGTTTTTAAGCCCCCGGAATGACAGAGATGGATAAACAGTCATTTGGAGGGGAAAAGCTGTACTTACACAGTTAGTCAAACAGCAGTCAACGCAGAGGAAGTGAGTAAGCGCGGCGCTAATGTATTCGGCCATAACGGAAGTGGGGTAGCTGGATATAATGTCGCCATTGTTGGCAAGTTCATGGACGCCCGTCGCGCCGCACTGATCGCATTCGTGCCATGACTGCCCCTAATATTCGTTCATTTCTTTCTCTAAAAACGGGAAAAGTATATTGATCCGTTCAGCCGCGCCCGGTCTTGTATTCGAAGCGGTAACCTTGACGATGTCGACAAACACGTAACATTTCCTTGTTTTTGAATCAGTGGTTCGCGACCCCCTGGGGGGTTGCGAACCACTGGTTAGACCGGGAAAGTAAAATCGAAAATATTACATAATCTTTATTTATATACATAATATGCAAACATTTACAGCTCTGGAAGAGCTCCCTTTACAAAACTTTATGTTGATCTAATAAAGACTTTAATCGACTTGAGCACGCTCAGGCGTAAATGAAAGTATAGGTCAAACGAGCATTAACAATGAAATAGCCGTGCTCAGTAAAGGGGGCGTCCATTAATTACGTGAGGCGATTTTGGAGATTTTCCGACCCCCCCGCCCCCCCTCCTTCCCTTCCCCCGGTGAGAAGTCGTGAGATTTGGTTCGATCCGCCCCCCTAATCTCACGTTAGATTTTTCAAAATGCCTATTTTTTGTGTAAATACGTTTATTTGTTAACCCAGTTTTCTCGCCATTTTGCAGTTTCTTGCGAAAAATAAACGTGATATTTGCCGAGACCCCCCCCCCCCCCCCCTCCCCCACGTGAGATTGGGCGAGATTCGGATCGACCCTCGCCCCCCCCCCCCCCTTAAACGCCTCACGTAATTAATGGACGCCCACAAGGCTCCGTCTTGTTTTCACGTGTCGTGAAAAAACCGTCCACGCTAAGCGCCGAGCAAATACCGAGCGCATTTGAGCACGACCAAAAACCGACAAGGTGCGGGCTCACCGTGAGCGCGCTCGGTCTTGCTCGGGGCGAGCGCGATCAGACGTCCACACTTGAGCGGCTCGGCCAAATGAGCCGCTCATTCGCCTGAGCGTGCTCAAGTGAATACGAGGCTTTAAATGGAAACAGTTAGGTAAGGTTTCGAAAGTGAAAAACTGTTAAATTTGATGTGGTTTTCGCCCTCTGTTTTTACAAAAACTATATTTATTAGATGCTTACAGTTACAACTGCGAAATAGAAAACAGTCGAAGGAAGGTCGCGTAAGAGTTTTCTTTTTCCCACCAAAAAGGGGTTCGCGACCTAAAAAATGTTGAAAAACATTGTAGAGGATGGATTTTAGATACTGACTGCATGCAAATTATTTTATTTTTATTTATTTACTTAAGAATTAATTACTATAAAACATTGATTTGCTTACAAAAATAACAGAAACCGAATGGCAAAACCTTAACCTTTTGCTTATTTGTTTCTGTCACCCAACTGGGACTAGCTCGTTCTAGGGTGGACAGGACTGTAATATTACAATCAAGTTTGCTTGATTGCTTGATTGCTTACAAATGTACAAGTTTTAGTAAAAATCTAACAACACTAAATTGCCCTAAAATGTGGTCTTCAGAATAAAATAAAAAAAAAAAAATAAAAAAAATAATATAATAAATAAAATGCAATTCCATTATATAATCGGCAATAAATATAATATAAAATTAGATTAAATAATATAAATAAAGTTATATGTGAGAAAAGACAGAAACAGTCATTAATATTTAATATATGTTAAGTAATATACGATTTAATATAAAAATACCTATCTCTCAGAAAAAAAATGCCTCAATGATTGATGTATTTGAATATATCAACATTTCCTAGTTGATTAGTATAAAGATCACAGAAGATAGTAATCATTCCATTCTTGCACTCGTATTGAAACGAGGAAGTCGGAACAAGTCATGATTTCTTGAAGTGCTTGTGGAGCATTAATTTTAATTTCTCCCATAGACATTTTGCGTGCACACGTGTCGCGCCCCGGCAGAAATGAGATGAGTGGGAGTCGTCTCTCTAAATATAGAGTAATTTCGTCTGTTTATGGCGTAGTGGTTGCGTTTAGTGACGTCTGCTTGAAATGCAGGGTTCCGTTGCGTTCACATGCCGGCGAGCGTGAGTCATTGCAATTACATCAAATATCGCTTCGCCCAGACAGATCCCATCCGTTTGATAACGTAAGCAGTGCAAATGGAAGAGGGTGATTAAAACAAACACCCAACCGCGTTGTTTTTAGGGGGATTTTAAACGCTTTATTTTTAAAATCTCTTTAATACACTTGTAGACATTTAGTTTCAACTGTTACTATGATGGCATAATTGAAGAAAAAGAAATACCTGGGAGTAACAAGAACAATAATTTAAATAATTAAAAAACACGACTGCCGTTACAAAAGTAAACTACTGTATATATAACTAGCTGACCCGTGCCCAATTCGTTGGGCGGTAAAACTTTTTACCTGTGATGAAATTATGAGTGTGGTTCGGTTAGTAATGAGTGCTATGATTTATTTCCTGACTGCCAAAAGAAGGGTTATATTTTTACTGCATATGTATGTATGTATTTGCATGCCAATTCGACTACAATACCGTTATTTGTGAGTGTCTTCTTGTGAGTGTCTTATTTGTGAGCGTATTATCTCTTTAACTATTTATGCAGTAAAAGGGAAATTATATGCAGTAAAAGGGAAAAGTGTTTTGTTTTAAACACTTGAAACGATAAATATACCTACTTATTTTGATAATAATTCATAATTCTTGATAATATGACCAATAAACATGACCTAACGATTAAATTATATTTTAAATATAAAATACTACTTTTTGTGACTTAAATATAAAAGTTAAACATATGCTGTCGCTGACTTTTTGTAGGCATTATCAAGCTCTACAACTTCTCTAGAACTTAATCATAATATATCTCTCATCGTTAAGGCAGCGTTAGTTAGAAACGTTTTCGTTCGACCGTTTATTCTCCGACTTACTTTGCAAATCCGACTACCACAAAAAAAATATTTTCATTTATCGGATTAATATATAGCCTATGACACTCACAAATAACGTGGCTTTTTATTGGTAAAAGAATTTTTAAAATCGGTTCAATAGATCCAGAGATTACTTCCTACAACGTCACAAACTTTACCTCTTTATAATATTAGTATAGATTACTAAAAACAATTTGTTCGCGCTAAAAAGCACGTTTGTTAAAGAATAAAGTTCTTCGTTGAAACAAAATTCAACTTACGGAAGCTTCGCTACGTCCCCATTGACGCGTGTTTTCTCTATAAACATCCAATGTTTAAAGGCGATTGGGAATTCTGTGGGTCAGCCGACGGGCCTTGTCCAAAGCCCGTCGAGCGGGGCTTTACGTAAAGTGTGTGTCGAGTGTAAGGTCGCAGGTCTGCACCCCCTGCGGCAAGTAGTCAAAATGATTAGGCGCCGCCGTCGCCCTACTCAGTCGGTTGCCCTCGGTGTTCAAGTCTTTTTTTTGTGAAATATTTAGGGTTTTCTTCCATTTAAATCAGTGTTCCCAAAGTGGTCCATATGGACCCCCAGGGGTCGATCGTGATTCGCAGGGGGTCCATCTCAGCGAGAAACAAAAATCGGGGTGTACGAAATGTAAATGGGGGTCCACGTTAGTGGACTCCATCTAGGCAGGTCACCATAAGCATTCAGGCGATCCGTTAATATCGTATCACTTCTTAAACAAACGCGCGCGTAACAAGTATCGCGGAATGAAATCGACACTCAACTCAAATTGCATCACTAGTCGATTGAAGAGGCCAGCGCACATGACTAACGAGGGAAGGTGCGAATGAGATATGTGAAAAAAATGCGCTTCAATGGGTATCCGTGCGAGCGAGTAGGATAAACGCGCCACATGAATGAGCAAGCGAGATAGTGCTACATGTGCACTTATGTGTAGCTTTCCCAAATGATTCGTACTTTAAGGTCGTGGACGCTTAGGAATAAACAAATAAAAATTGTACATATTTCTAATTTTTTGCAACTGTCCTCATTACCAAAAACCCTATGTAGGCGATCAGTACTGTTCCAGCTGTCAAGAAACTTTTAATGTTAGTAAGTTCAGGAAAATTCAGGCAGGGGTCTACGGTAAACAGCAAGGGGTCTATGAGTCAAAAAAGTTTGGGTACCTCTGATTTAAATAATATTTTGATAAACCGGTCGAAAGCCAGTATTCGCGCGCAAAAAACTGCGCCGCAACTTTTTGGTCGATTCGTTTTCTTATAAATTCCCTCTTGTTACCTAATAATTAATCTCGTTAGTCATGTATATTATATATTTGTATAATATAAGGGTGAGTTTTATTTAACCGGCATCCTCCAAGGGGGTATATAAGTACTAGCAACTAAGCAACTTTTGAATTTTAAAAAAAACGGGAGAATCATTAAAAAATATATATTTTAAAATTTGAAGATCTTGACTGTTAAATAAAAGTTTGGCAAAGCGTTTGAGCGCGCTGCATGCGCGTGATCAGCGCTTTTTATACTATTTTTCAAAAAATATTGTTTAATGATTTTTTCACAATTTCTTAACAAAAGTTGCTTACTTATTCAACCTGTATATAGGGGCCGGCCGAAAGGGCTACGCTCGAATCTGTCAAACGACATAAAATTCCTATAGGCATTGTTGTTTGTTTTGTTTGTTTGTTTGTTGTTTGTTTGTTGTTTTGTTGTCGTCCGACCGGTTAAATAACTGATAGGTTCACAATTTTACGATGGTGGGATCTTAGACTATTATGGGCTATTTGTAAGTCTATCATTTCGATAGGCAGTAATTCCATGTAAACTGTATTTCCGGACCTAATTAAAACCTGCAAAAATGTCATGGGTTGACATTTTTTCATTGGACAGGAAGCCTTTTCTTCACGCAGTCGAAGAAAAGCTCAGGAACGATAATTAATTTTAATTTACTTATTACTTTATTATATACAATATATTTATGTGTGTATGTATGTCTATATGTATATATATGTCAATAGTATACGTATGTATGGCCATTTATGAACGTATATTACACATAGTGTTATAACAATCCCTCCCTTCCATTTCCATTCCCCTATTGTACTTATACATTTATATTTAGAAATGCTTCTTTTTCCTTTTTTGCTTAAAAAGAAGGTTATAAAATTATTATCTTTAAAATGGGTACTTTATATTTTTTGCTAATTTAAAATGTATTAATGGCTATATTAATGTTAATTTATAAAATGTTTTTTTTTATATAAAGAATATGCTGTATACATTTAGTTAATAAAATAAAATAAAATAAATAAAATAACCAAAATCTTCATCAAGTTAGTCACTTAAGCTAATTGAGAACACGACCGACTTAATTAAAACAATCAATAAACTATTATTATGTCAATTTTAGTCCATGAAAAAATAAGTTTTATTGGCCAATAAACATATTTTTGTAAATTATTATTCGCGTCTGTATTAATATACAAGAATTATATACATACGTATATAAAGAAGCATCGCAAGGATTAGGTCGGACAGGCCTTATTTGGCTTCCGAGCAATATCCCCACCCACTCATAGGATAGACGTAACTGACTACGTAACTGACTCATACCACCGTTATTACAGTAGCAACATAATTATGTACATCTGTTATTATATTTATATTAATATTTAAGTGACTATTCGACTGTACGTGTCTACGTGTCCTTGAAAGTTGGCCCGTATTGGCAAAGTGTGTAAGATAAAGTTTAAAAATATGGATGACGTCTGATATGGCAAATTAGTATTGCAATCTAAGATCGCACACTGAAATGATCAAGCAAAGAAAATAACTTGAAAAACTCCTTTCTTTTTCGATCTCCATTAAAATCGACGTATTGTTTTATTCGCACGAACTAGCTGTTGTAACAGTTCCTAATGACAGTGTTTGCCCATCACCACAGCTTGGATGGTGATGGGCAAACGCTGTGTCATCTGGCCTGCTCAACTCACGGTTCAACTCCCATTTGGTAGCCTCCTCGTAGAGTGGCTTACCCTCTCAGGGCTGGTATAAGATTCTGCCACGGCTGTAATCCTGCAGTCTTAGGCGGTTGGGATCAGAAAACGCGGATTCGGGGGAATATCTCGGGCGAAACTAAGTGGTTGTAAAACTGTCTGGTTCCTAATGGGCCCTTGGGATCTAATGGGCCTTTGCTGAGTTGGCCGCGAAGTCCCATTCTGTTCAGGGTTGGTCACACTCACGGGTCAACAACCATCCGGCGGCGTCTACGCATTAAGTGCGAGCCTGGGTAGGACTCTGGCCTTAGGGCTAGTTTCCTCTAGGAGTCAACCTTTTGGCGCTCCTGGACGGTCTGCGCACCGTGCGGCGTTAGCCAATCGATTGTGCACTCTGACTAACTTTCGGGGGAGTCTGTAAGCAGTACTGTTTCCTATGGAGCGGGGGTGGTTGCGGACATTACGGCGACTGCTCTTGAAACGATCATCGGCTACCCGGATCCTGGGTGAACAGCCAGGCAAAAGGATGCCGTGGTTCGCGATGGATTCGGTAGTCACCGTTTCACCGCTACGTAAGGGAGAGGACCGCGCAAGCGATCTCGAACCCGTAACCATCCGGGAGACCGAAGTAATCTGGTTGCAACTGGTATACTGTAAGGGCGTGAGTGTCAGCCCGCTTGGTAACATACCTGGCTATCTCGCGGATGAGGCGTTGGCCTCTTACGGGCATGTGGCGGAGCTTGACGGTGGAAGTCTTCTACTCTCACCTCGCAGGAGACAGAACGATCAAATTTCGTTAAAACTTCCTGAGGTGACGGGTTCGCCCGTCGACAGCTCTAGTAGTTGAACTGGCGTCACCTATTCTTAGAAACAATCCATTGGCCACCCGATCCCGAATGAGCTTGAAGGGGTAAGGGCGCCACGGATCCGACGAATTCGATCTGAAATTCCGCTAAAGGCCGCGCAAGCGACCTCGAATTTGTGACCAGACTAGAGGATGGAGAAATTCGTCCAAATCTGGTAGTAAGGGAGCAAGGTCCGCCCCCGCTGCAGAAAGAGTATTTAGTATTAGTGTTCCTATTTCATATCTGACGAATCGCTATAGCGATAAGTCCGCCATTTGTGCATAAATTGTCTTTTTTTATAAAACCAGTGTAATATTCATTAAGTTATGTTTTTATAGCACAATAAAGTTATTCTATTCTATTCTTTTCATATTATTTTATTCGTATCAAGACTGGAACGAGCTCGTTCGAACCGGCATTCCGCCAAATATCTAATCTGCTTGGGAAGCGTTCAGCCATATTAGTGTTAGCGATTATATCACTAGAATACGAAAGAAAGCCGCTTTTATTTAGATAATAATACAAGAGAGAAAACTGAACGTTACCGGTATAATTACTAACTCCGGCGAAACGTTTTCATTACTTTTTAAAAGTGGTAATTACTCACAGCTATTTGGAATTACTCCGTATATTATGCCGTTTCACCAGCTGATCGTACATAGCTCTTTCTATGCCTGTTGTGCTTTAAAAATGAAATAAATAATTGAGTTTGGCAGAAAAGTAGCATTCTCAATGAAGAACTATTAATAATGAATTCATTTTCGAAATGAAATGCTCGAAAAAATGATATACAAAGCCTGTTGACATAGTGGTTAGGTCACCTGATCTTACATTGTAAGGTTCCGGGTTAGATTCCTGGCCGAGTCACGATTTTAAGTTGGGATAAAATTACCGGAATTGTATTCCATGCTGACGATCAAATGCAATAACAAGACACACACTTATGTACAAGTTGCACGCACATATACATAGATATAAACATAGTAATGCCGGTTGTAAGAGATTGTCTTATAATAATAAACCCAACCCGCCCACTGTGAAATTTCACAATAGAGCAGAAATTTCACAAGTCTGCGCTGATATACAGTAAAACCTCTGTAATCCGACAGATACCAGACCAGTGCACTGCCGGATTACCAAAAACGCCGGATTATTGAAAAAAAAAGTCTAACAGAAACTTTCGTTTTAATGTAGGCTACATTAAAAATATAAAATTTACAAAGGTGTTACTGTAGTGTAACTTACGTTATTCCATTGACGTGGAAGGCTTGAAATAATTGTCTATTGTCTTTTGTTTTTTATTTCTGAACGATCCTTTAAGGGCCTGTTCTTGTAACCGTTTTAACACTAAAACTTCATGAGCACAGGCGCCATTTTCTTCTGCCCACGCTATCGATGTGGCGAACGAGACGATAGCCGCATCATAGCTTATATTTGAAGTAGCTGTCATGTTGTCTCCCCCACCGTCCTCTTCGTCCTCTTCCTCCCGTGTGACCTCATCAATTATCTTATCTTCTGTCATGAATTGCTCATTCTCGTCTTCTTCTCCAGTAAGCCACACCCTTACATCGTCTGCCGTCAGTGTGTTAACTGGTGAATCCATGTTCAGTGGCCGACGTTGCCAGATTTATTTAGATGCGTCAACACCGCGAAAAGAATGCCGGATTAGTGGGAGTGCCGGAGAGATGAGTTCCCGGATTACAGAGGTTGTACTGTACAATTATATGGTAACCATTGAGATTCAAATATCAGATATCATCATTGAGATTAAAATGGTGTCGTAAACCTTCAAAACCCAAGTTAAATGCAAACCGATAAAAACATCGATAAATATTCATCGCAGGTATTTTTTCTTCATATATCATTATTCAGGTGATGATAACACGTCAGCTATGTACGATAATAATAATAATAGGACAGTCACCTAACTACTCGTATATAGATGAATAAGCATTGTGATTACTGAATCATATGTGTGTGTGTGTGTGTGTGTGAGAGAGAGGGTGTGTGTGTGTGTGTGGATGTGTGTGTGTGTGTGTGTGTGTGTGTGGTTCTGTGGGAGGGTGTGTTTATGCGTGTGTGTGTGTATGTTTCGACTGAGGCGACAGAAAAGTGCTGAACCTATGTTCAGCACTGGATCAGTGACTGAGCCATCAACGCTTGACCGTCACAATACAAGGGGGAACGAACCAATGCTATTGTAGTTATATTTCATATACATCTATGAAAAATATGCTTGATAATGAAAAAAAGTACATGCGATGGATATTCATCGATTTGTTTGTAACAGGGGATTTGAAACTTTACGACATAGGTACCATCCGAAATTTCAAAATCCCTCTTAAAATGAATAGATAAAAAATATAGATGAATATTCATCGCATGTATTTTTTTCATATCATGCCCTTAGGTGATAAAGCGTCACGCTTAATACAAAAATAATAATAATAATATAGTAACCTAAATCATAGAGGAATTAGCATTATGATTTTTAAAATCCTGTATGTGTGTGTGTTTTTGTGTGCGACCGACTCAATAGAAAACTGCTAACCCTTTATCAGTGACAACCACCGACTCGTGACGGTCACAATACAAGGGGGAACGAACTAATATTATAGTATTTCAATACAAGAAGCATATAGTATGTAAAATATACGTGATATGTGAAAAAAATACATGCGATGGATATTTATCGATTCGTTTATCACAGGGGTTGAAACTTTACGACACGCCATCCGATAAAGTTTCAAAACGCCTATCGATAAATATCGATGAATATTCATGCATTTTTTTTCACATACCATGCATTCAGTCGATAAAACGTCATGCTATATACTAAATTAATAATAATAGGATAGTCACTTAGTAGTAGACGGAGTGGGGGGCTTGTTTCCTACCCTTGATGTCACCTAGATCTATAAGATCTTTTGTAACTACCCACTATGTGGTTAGGTCAGTGGTCAGCTAGTAGCCCAGTACTTCTTACCAGTCCAAGTGGATCACTGACCTTCAAGTTGGGCATATCGCTAGGTTCGAGAAAGGCTCGTCCCAGTAAACTGTGTCTTTTAGCGGCGAGGCCTGGGCAGCGACCAACGATGTGTATGCTGTCTTCAGGTTCTTCGCCACATATTCGGCAGTCCTTGCTCTCGGTCAAGCCAAGGTTGAATAGATGTGCTCTAAAGGTCGTGTGTCCGGTGAGGAGACCGATAGTGGTTCTAAGGTTCTTCTTGCTGATGTCAAGTAGGGCCTTGGCTCATGTCAAGCAGCCCCTGATGATTTTTTTAGCGAAGGGCACCCCTACAACTGGCTCCACCGGGCATTCCAGTGTGCCCAGTTTTGCCAGTCTGTCGGCCACTTCGTTGCCGGGTATGCCTTGGTAGCTGGGGATTTAGTGCAACAGTTTGTATGGGAACCCTGCATTTTGTGATTAAAGGCTCATACTTGGCACAATTGTTCCTTAGGTGGTCCTGAGTGGATTTAGACCGGGAGCCATCGGGGGCCACCCCGCGGGGGGCGGGGGGAGGGGGTGGAAGTTTGATTCCGCCGCGCGTCACTTTGAGCCCTTTATCTCTCGGACTATAGATACTAGGGCAAGTGGGATATCATTTTCGGGTAACTCAATGATAACGAATTCATTTCTGGAAGAAAAAAAATACCAGTCCATAGAAAAATATGAAATAATTGGTAACAACCAAAAATCATTCACATCTTTATTTTACATATTCACAGTTTACTTTTTAACCATAAGAGGTATCGGTATTCAAAAAATATATTCCGAAAGCCACACTTATCCTAATTACACCAGTATATATTTTATTGGACTGCCATGGTAAAAAGTAAGTAAAAAAAATATAATTCATCGTACGGCAGACCGGTGTATTACGCCTGCTAAGTAGATACGGGCATCGAGCGAAGTTTGATAAGTACTTATAGGATTATTTAGTTTCTGCGATAAGTTCGTGAGTTAAAAATAATAAGTACAATAATAATAATTAGTTTAATAATTATTTTATTATTGTTTTTTTCTATTTAATAAAAATAATTCATCATTCACACACCGTACCTGATTATTTGTGCTTAACATATCTTGTATACTTACGTAAGTATTATTTTTTCTGTAATCCCTACTATTTCGTCACGGTGGTGGAACGGTGTATACCGAATCTATCGCGGACCACGGCATCCTTTGCCCGGCTGTTCACCCAGGATCGGGTAGCCGATGGTCGTTTCAAGAGCAGTCGCCGTAAGGTCCGCAACCACCCCCGCTCTATAGGAAACAGTACTGCTTCCAGACTCAGTTCAGTAGTAAACAGTGAAAGAATTTGTCTGCCGCGCGGAGAATTATTAAAGCTCTTTGAAAATGTGTAAATTTTGGATCGAAAAAGCTATCGCAAGTTTACGGGGATGGCTTTGGACCAAGCACATGAGCAAATGAATGCCATATTAAAATAAGACCTATTTTTACACGTAGGTAGGACCTATTTTTACACTTACATTCATCGTTACGCTAAATAGTTTGTGATTACTTCTTCATTATACAACATAATATTATTTTACACATCACAGAATTGATTGGTTTGACTGAAAACCCCGACTAAGTGGCTTCTCACTGGACCTGAATTTATAGATACCATTTAGAACAGCGCAACAGATGAATACGGCAGCCATCTTTCTGACAATGTCGCAAAAAGGAAGAACTTTATTCTAGACCTGCAATCACCGGTAGCTACAATAAATACTCCAGGAAATCCTTTTGTCGAACAGTCTCCAGACTTCTATGTACTGAAGTTGTAAATGCAGTATTCAAGATAGAAAAAGCGGCAAAGAGTTATTTATCTTATAAAGCTATTGCTCTTAAATACATAACATTTGTATAGGAAGATTACATACAAACTCTAAAAAAAGTTTACCGGATCCAACCAAACTCAGTAATCTCTCCTTATACAACGAGTATAAACACAATATAATTATACAAGTTATTAAAACACGTAAAAAAAGAGTGAGAGCAAACCGAAAGCAAAGATAAGAGGCCTTGAGAATGACTGCAGTCTATTCAGCAAAATTTATATTGCAACCTGTGAGCACAGGAAGATCTCGATTCATTCTTGGCGCAAGAAAACCAAGCCAGTCTTCTAGCATATAAATTGCGGTCTGGAACAAGGTCAGACCTACTAAAATCGATTACCAGTATTTTTGGCACTGCAACCATTCAAAACGCCCCACAAGTCTCATCGAAAATTCTAGATGGATCTGCATTAGTCCACATGCTGAGTTCTGGCCATAGGAAGACTTTGGAGAATAGGTACACTAGTATGTATACCATTTCTTTGCAAAGAACTTACATGGTTTCAAAATTAGATATGGTTTGGGACATATAACAACGAAAGCATAAAGAATATTAACAGAGGAAAGGTTCAAAGAACACGGGTCACTGCTACGACGAAACTACCTAAAGGTTAGGTCAATTTGATGATGAACAATTCCTTAATTAAGATTTGTTTGCACTGACAACGGCAAGGACGTTTGCAATATGGGTGGACCAAATATTATAACCAATATCATACGTGATACAAAGCGTACGCTTATTCGTGGTTACGTGATACGTAACCACGAAGATGTGGACACTCGCATGATGTGCATGTATCTGACAATGTCGCTCGTGGTTTGACAAAAATTATGCTACTGACTGTGGATACTGACTTCGCAGACCAGCAGCAGCAGAAGTGCAAATTACAACAATTATCAAGCTTGAGGAGCTGTGAGTGCACAAAGGTACTGGAAAACACCACCAGTACCTCTGCTGTCATGATATTGCGACTGCCTTAGATAAAAACTATAATGTATGTTTTATATTAAGTAAGTATAGATAGGATATATTAGGTATATAACATTTCATAACATTTACATCTTGTCCAATTGGTGGCTAAAACCCCGCTCTTGGACGTGGCAAAATATTTGTATTATTAGGTAGTGTGTCTAATTAATGCTCTAATCTTTACTTAGCATACATAGGTTGTTAAGAATTTAGCTATTAGATTGAAAAAATAGTATCTTAGAAACTTTGGAACCTACTAAAAGTTATTTTATTGTATAATCTTATTACAAAACAAAATAAAGGCTTATTAATTAAAAGAGTCAATAATTTAAATGGGTACCTACTAAGAGTTACTCATCATACTGACTAAAATAGTCAGTAAAAAGTTAAATAACCAAAATAGAAGCCTAATAATTGAAATAGTCGATAATTCGAATAGGTTCGAAAACGTATTAAAAGTTATTGATAGTAGGTAATACCTATACAAAGTAGTCAGTAAAGTGTTAAATAATGAGATAAAAGTTAATCATACATTTAAAAACTAAAAGTACAAATTCATCATCTAAATTGATATCAAATTTGTAAAGTCATAGCCCTTACATTTTTCACTTATAGGGCCACGAAGAGGGAGGGTGTTGCCCCTGTTTCACCTGAAATGAAATGAGAAATTTGAAAATGGGCATTCAAAAGAATAGCCTATTTTCAGTGTTTTAATAGTTTCTTCTATCAATTAAGTAATTATGGGTAGGTGTGCTCGTATCATTTAAACTACTTACTATTATTTTTTCAACGAAGTGGTAGGGATTGCAGACAAATTAATACTTAGGTATTTAAGGTATGTAAGCACAAATATCAGTTAGGTACGGTGTGTGAATGATAAATTATTTTTATTAAATAGAAAAAACAATAATAATATAGTTATCATAATAATAATAACGATTGTACTTCTTGTTTTTAACTCACTGGCCTATCGCAGAAACTAAATAATCTTATAAGTACTTATCTAACTTGGCTCGATGCCCGTCTCTACGTAACGGACGTAATACGCACGGTCTGCCGTGCGATGAATTATATTTTTTTCACTCAGATTTTACAAAAGCAGTCCAATAAAAAATATATATCTGTAATTTAGGTAAATGTGGCTTTCAGAATATATTTTTTTCATACCGATACCACTTATGGTTAAAAAGTAAACTACGTATAAGTAAAAAAAAGATGTCAACAATTTTTGGATTTTACCAATTATTTCATATTTTTTCCATGGATAGGTATTTTTTTTCTTTGAGAAATGAATTTGTCACTACTGAATTATCCGAAAATGATATCCTACTTTCCCTGGTACCTATAGTCCGAGAGATATAGGGCTCAAAGTGATGCGCGGCGGAATCAAATTTGCACCCCCTCCCCCCGCCACCCCCGGGGTGGTCCCCGATGGCTCCCGGTCTAAATCCACTCAGGACCACCAAAGGAATAATTGTGCCAAGTATGAGCCTTTAATCACAAAATGCAGGGTACATCGCACTAAATCCCCAGCTATGGTGACCCGGTATCCATATAAGGGTGATAATAGGATAGTCACCTAACTATATAGGAAAATTAGCATTGTGATGTCTTTATCCCGTGTGTTTGTGTGTGTATGTGTCGACTGAGTCAACAGAAAACTACTGAACCTATACGCTAGTCGATCAGTGACTAAACCACCGACGCGTGACCGTCACAATACAAGAAGAAACGAACCAATGTTATCGTACTTCGACACTAGAAACATAACGAAATAACAATCGCTTTTGTTTTTAAAATAGATTGTTTGGTGAAAAATTATCAGTCGAATGATCTATCAAAAATATATAAGTATGTACCACGGCTCCGTGGTATGTACCTATATGTCGTACCTACATGTTTGCAGTTACGGCAGACCAGAAACGGTATTATTTTAGGTAGTGGTCATTTTCTACATTGTTGATATTTTAACAATGTAGAAAAGGACTACACTCGACTACATTGAACGTAAACACTTTGTAGACAATAAAATACACTCAAGCTAATCCAACAGCCCGTAATCGAGAGAACAGCACTCACTCTCGGCCGTCAGGGCGTTGCAAGACTAAGGTGCGAGGGAAATGAGCAGAGGCGTACGTCTGGTTAACCCCTTTGGTTAGCGTTACGCGCGGGCGAAACTGGCGAATTTCTCAAACGTTTGAATATCTGGCATGCTAAGTTTTTCTATGGTCCATGTAAATCAAATGGACCATAGACAAATTGGCATGCTAAATATTTCAAGAATAATCCCCCAGGTTGCAGCCACCGGCAAAGCCCACAGCGGGCTTTCGAATTTAGGCATCCCGACTACATTCACCATGCTGATTTCGAAACTGCAATAATCTTTTTTCGGCCTAAATAAATAAGGGAGATATAGCCATTTAAAGAAGTTTCAAGCACATTTCTGTAGGTACAGTTAGTTTTTTTACAATTCATAAACACCTATATGGCGGTAGGTTAAGTTAGTTTTTTTTAATTACTATCTTAAACCTAACTACGACAGAAAGTTTTTTTTGGTACATAGGTATTTACATTTGAAAATTTTATTTTTAAAATTGTCTGATGGCTATTTCCTACCAGATTTAGAGTTAAAATGACGAATCTAGTAGCGGTTTTTTTTTCGATAAATGAAAAGGTACTAATATCATGTAGATTCTGTTTCAAAGCCCCACTTAAAAACGAATCGATAAAAAATATCGATAAATATCCATTTCATGTTTTTTCTCATATACCTATCATGCATTGCACAGGTGATTTGTCAGTTATGTACGATAATAATAATTACCTAATAAATACGTCAGTTATGTACGATAATAATAGGATAGTCAACTAACTATATAAGTGAATTATCATCGTGATTTCTGAATCCTGTGTGTGTGTGTGCGTGTTTTTGTGTGTGTGTTTTGTCGACCGAGTCAAACAGAAAACTGCTGAACCTATACATTACTTGATCAGTGACTTAAATCACCGACGCGTGAACATCACAATACGAGGGGGAACGAACCAATATTATTGCATTTTAACACAAGAAGCATAACGCCTAAACAATCGCTTTTGTTTCTAAAATCGATTGTTTGGTGGAAAATCATCGATCCGATGATCAGTCAAAAATATAGAAGTATATTATGTTTGCAGTTACGGCAGACTAAAATAAAATACGACACAAAACCCGCAAACGAATAATAACGCCATTATAGCATCATTTTCCTCGTAAGTTTTATTAATTACCTGAGTAAACTCACCTGTGAAACGGCAGTCGGCTTTGACAGCGCGGCAAACGGCGACCGTGTTGTGGTGAATCACTCGTGCACTATTTCTCGTAAAGCTCACCAAAATAAATCACAATATAATTTTAACGCAAAAACTCAGTTTTAAATTCAAAATCACGGGACACGCACGGTTTTTTCATTCATTCGCCAACACACACGACGCGACCAATGACACGTAAGTGCGCACGCAGAAACGCGCGATAGTAATGAAATAACGTGAAGCTTCCCCGCTTTGAATGACAACCCACTCCAGCAACTTCATTCATTAAAACAGCGCTGCCAGCTAGTTCAAATAAAATGACCTTTGCTTGATGGATACCAGTGCCCTCTGGCTTAATATTGAGCATTATTGCCAGAAATGACAGTGGTATTAATGCACTTTAGTAAACTCGTCTACTTGAGGATACTTTAGTCACCCCTTTATATTAATCACACTGATTCCGAATCTGTACAAATCTTTGCGCTATCTCTACAAATAAGGCAGCCGTATGCCTGTAAAGAATCATAAAACACCTACATTTCGGCAGGCTGTTAGTTTTTTTAAACAATTCATAAACACATAAGGCGGTAGGTTAAGTTAGTTTCTTTTAAAAAACATCATAAACACCTTTTTGGCTGTAGGTTAACTTAGTTTTTTTTTAATATGGCAGAATTAACTAAGGTGCTCTAAAGAGATAGAGCAAAGATTTTTACAGATTAGAAATCAGTGTGATGAGTATAGTGTGGGGACATTAAAACATCTTCAATGTAAAAGAGTTTGCTAAACAACGTAAATTCCATGACAGTTTCGATGTAATACTTAATCCTTCGTTACGGTGTGTAGTGGAACGCTTTTTCTTCTTATTTAGGGACCAATTATTATTATTTCTTGGACTATTTAAGTATTATTTTTATTAACCTTGGATTTTAAGGATTAAACGTAATAATACTAATGTTCACTACAATATTTTATGTCAGGCAAAATTCCAATTTCTTAGAATATTGTAATATCGTTAAATTATTTTACGGAGTTTCCAAGTTTGTTTTTTTCTTTGTTCCAACTTACACCGTTTGTTTTTTTTCTTGGACTATTTTATTATTTTTATTACTCTTAGATTATTTTAACTCGTCGGACGCCAACAATGCCTATAGGCATTTTGCGTCTTTTGACAGATTCGCACGTAACCGTTTCGGCCGGCCCTCATGTATAGTATATAAATATAAATATACATGACTAACAAGATTAATTACTGGGTAATAAGAGAGAATTCATAAAATAACGATATTGTTAGTATTTATTTACAAAATCGAAAAAAGAGTTGCGACGCAGTTTTTTGCGCGCTAAGTCTGGCTTTCGACCGGTTGAATGTTATGTTGATTATTTCTTAAATTACAAAAACTCTATTATGATTGAATTTGATTGGTTGTTTTTAACTGGTTGCTGTAATAAAAAATATAATAAGTAATAATCAATTAGTGAATTGTGTTTATAAATTGTATTTAATTGAAATTGTACGGGCAATGACTATTTTGTACCAAAATATCTTTACCTCTTACATACACTCATGCAATAAAGATCTATCAATCTACCTATCTAATAAGGTTGAACATAAGTTTCTAGATGCAAACTAATAAATTTTCACCATAGGGAAAAAAGACCAAATAAATGGATTTATCTGGTTGTACATATAGGTTGACCTTATTTTATACATAGATAAAATATAAAATTACTTATTTTTTAAAAAACTATGTTTCCACGTTGAATTACGATAAACTGGGATAAATTCCCATATACATGTATAGTGGAAAAGGAATACATATAAGAAAAAAGTTGGTGCAGAACTCCTGTACGAGATTCTACTTTTCAATCTTTTAAGGCCTACGAAGTAAAGATACGAAAGTTATTCAGTTCTTGTTATATTCAAAATTACAAAACCGGCAATAACAAAAACCATGAACTTTGCAATTAAGTAATTTGAGCCATATGCATTTGTATATTATAGTAAATTACCTTTTTTGAGATTTATATAACTGGGATGTGACGTTTGAAATATACTGCACGAGTTCATGATATGTGACGTGTTATTTAATTAGTAATGGTATACCTCACGAACTAATAGACTAGTAAAAACACAGGGTTAAGGCTACTCTTAAAACAGAATAATATTTTAGTATATATATTTATATATATTATTTTCCCAGGTCAATTATTTTAAAGGAAACATCCCCTGTTTTGCCGCCGAGACCTGCAAAGACTCCTTTGTCACAAAATGTTTTTTGTTAAATATCTATATGATATTGTAAAAACTACTTTGTAAAACTTCTATTTATAACTATTTCAGTTAACGAATTTTAAAAATTAAAGTATCATTGTTTTAGATAATATAGAGTATATCTCTAGCTTCAAAATTAAGAAAAACAGGTATAATAAATGCAATTTAAAATTGTTTGAAAATGCACACTTTTTTGAAAATGCAAAGTAATTTAAGTACCCAATAAACATTTTTTACAATCTATCTGAGTATTATATTGCAAGATACCACTCTATTTAGGATGTTCGATGTCTCTTGTAATATTATTATTTATTATTGATAATGGCAATAATATTATTTATATTAGGTATTTGGTGTTAGCACGCTTTGAATTTAATTAAATGATAAATCCGCTGGCAAAACTGTAATGGTTAAAAGAATGCTAATCATATTTAGTATTAATTTACTATTGCCATCTACACGAGCAAATGGAAACTCCTTTGCATTTCGGCGCTGTTGATGGTATTCGTAAACGTTCGTGCTAATTCCAACAGGTGGCGCACTTATTACAATTCAAAAATATATTTAAAAAACGGTTGTCACTCCAAGACTTTCCCGGCAAATAGACACCCCCTTCTCCCACCGCCCCCCCACCCTCCTGGAGAGGGGCATCTTCCTCCCCCGCGTGCCAATTCCTAGTATATTTGTAGTTTTTCCGTTGTATTAAAATGGTATTTTCAGAAATGATGTAGTATTTTCTTAAAGATGGCGAAATTTAAATGTTATTTGTGTCGCTTGTATGCGAGATATTCCAACCAAATTGTCGCTTGTATACGAGATATTTCACAATGTGATTTCGGTCCAACAAGGCGTCTGTGTACCGAATTTTAAGTCTCTACTCCAAATATTTCGAGATTGAAGAATAACAAGCGCGCCCTCTGGTGGACCGATTTTAATTGTAATCTTTTCAACTCTTGCAATGACCAAATGATGCCTGCTTGCGAAATTTCAGCTCAATCGGATGAAACGTTTGGACGTTATCTTGGAGGAATACACACACACACACACACAGACAAAGACATAAAGGCACACACACAGACAAATAGACAGACACACAGCCAGACTTCAGTCTGAAAATGGTTTTATTCGTCTTAGGCCGGCAGTACACGTCCGATTGTCGGATCCGAGAGTCTGATCAGACTATCGGACGGCTCTCTTGCTATACGCTTGTTTGAACATACAATACACGTCCGATCCGATAGTCAGATCGGACGTGTGTTGAATGATCAAATGAGTGTATGGCAAGAGCGCCTTCCGATAGTTTGATCATACTATCGGATCCGACTATCGTAGAGAAAAATCGGACGTGTATTGCCGGCCTAATCGTCAAAATGTACCTATATATCCGACTTCATCTTGATAAATTTTTTTTACCGTGTTCACAATACTTTACCTCCTCGCTGGTTGGTAGATACACAAAAACAGACAGACATTTTCAGAACTTGCAGACTTGGAGCCTGTAGGGGTGACTCTTGGCACTTGCCAATTATTAGCACGAGCCGGAACTTGGAGATACGAGCAGGTGACATATTGGGGTTCGATTGCGTTTCTTTGCGAATTACAATCGGAAATTAGTTCATGTGAACGAGATAGGGCAATACGTTAGACTGGAATGTGGAATAAACGGTTGTCACTTTTCCGCTTTAAAACTCCCCACTGAAAATAAATCACCTAAATCTAAGACCGCACGAAATGATTTATGTTGGTATTTCTGTATCTCTACTTCGACACCGTTTGACTGATCACCATGAAATTTGGCACATATACCTACGTATTTTTTTCATTTATGCTATCTGCTTTGTTGATAGCGCTGCAGACCACTAGATAGCGCTGCAGGACATCAATTAAACCGCTCAATCGATCGCCGTAAAAATTAACCGCGCTACCTATACGATGGTAGAGCGTATTCAAAGAAAAATTTTAAGATATATTTATTACAGAAAATACAATATTTATCCATACTTATTTCCGTCCGATTTTGTGCTAGGAATAGTAGGATACAACAGTCTTGAAACGCGTAGATATATTTCACTAATTATATTTGCATATAAATTAATTCAAGGAACTATTTATTTGCCGTGAACTAAAATCGGAAATTAGTCCGTGTGAACGAGACAGGGCAATACACTAGAGCAGAGTGTGAGATGACCGGTTGTCACTTTTTCGCATTAAAACTGCCCGCCAAGGTCAAATCTTACACCGCACGAAATATGCTCGAATTTATTCGGACGAGTATAAGTTCGACAGGTAGTATTTATCGACGATCGTTCGTTTCATATTCCGCTCTAACGTATTGCTCTGTCTCGTTCGCTTGGACTAATTTTAGTTTTAGTTCACAAAGAAACGCAATCGGGCCCTATGGGCCCGATTGCGCGGATATGAAACGAACGATCGTCGATTAATACTACCTGCCGAACTTATACGCGTCCGAATAAATTCGAGCATATTTCGTGCGGTCATTGATTTTATTACATAAAATCAATGGTGCGGTGTAAGATTTGACCTTGGCGGGCAGTTTTAATGCGAAAAAGTGACAACCGGTCATCTCACACTCCGCTTTAGCGTATTGCCCCGTCTCGTTCACACGGACTAATTTCCGATTTTAGTTCAAGAAGAACCGCAATCGAGCCCACTATGTACGTTTGAATTGTACGTACCGGTAAATTACACAGCGAGGAGATCGCATCTATTGTTTAATGTGCCGTACCACCGTACAAATATTTTAGTGGGAAGGGTTAAAGCTCTTCTTAATTCCTTACCCACAGAAATAGATATCTTTTGTATATCCCTTTGGCAGCTAAAAAGGCAACTCCCTGCTATCTCATGTTTATCATAATCTGTCTTTTATTTAGTTTTATATTTTTATGTTTTCTTTTTCTCGTTCAATGTTAGCATTAATTTAGTTATGTAATACATTTATTTTTAGACTTACACTCTAGCTTTAATGTTCAAGGGCGAATTGGATTCATCTGTAATGCCCTTGAAAACTATTTGAAACTAATAAATAAATAAATACGAACGTATAGTTGGGGAGCCAGCGACAAAAAAGTACAAGAGTTTGTAAAATCTGATACTTTCAGATCAGACAGTATTTTGACCATAGAATGCCGGGGTTAGTCAGCAGGCCAGAATCCGGGACACCTGGCGCTGGCGTACCAGGAATGGTGTAATTTTAATTAGTACACAGAAAAAGTTTTGGAAACGTTGAACATTCATCAGTAGGCAGTGGAAGCATTAAAGAACTCGAAACAAACTTGGATCAATAGAACGCGTGACGTCAGCATTACTCTATACATGTCACAAAAATAAAGTGCCTGCAAATACGCCGATACGTATTTTTCCGTAACTATTACGCATTGGCCTAATGTGCCGCGCTAATGGACTTCATAGAGTAACGCATCGGTTGAAAGGTATCTACTATACCGTTCAACCGATCGCTATGTTATTTTTAGTAAATGCGAAACTGGAATTTGAAAATAATCAATGAAACTATGTCATTTTTTAAAAGAAGAAATAGCGGAAGGAACGGTGAGTAATGTAAGATACATAGGACGGCTGTAAGTTGGACAGGTAGTTTTAGCGCGGGAAAATTGTCGATCGCTCATTTCATTTTCTGCTCTAACGTATTGATTGCTCTGTCTCGTTGGCTTTAATGAATTGCCAATTTTAGTTCGCGAAGAGGGCCCACTACCGGTGGAAATTGAAAAGAAAATACAGCCGCGAAGATACATTCTAAGAAATCACATTAACGCGATGAACGAGTTGGAATCGGCCGATTTTACAACTTTTTTCAAATAGACATAACAGTCTGACAAGATATGGTAGACCCTACGTTTTGGAAAGAGATATTTATATTGGAACACAGTAATGTGAGAATAATAAGACTAAATAATCTAGGGACATGTCTTAGTGCCATCTCCCAAGAGGCGTATTGTAAGACTAGCGTTCCTGCATCTTTACTGATTCCATCACGTGACATCGACGCGGTTTGCACGATTGTGAGCTTGAAAGAAAAAGATAAAACGTTAGTCGTGCCTCCGTTCAATAATCATTAATTTTGACTACGATTGATTCAGGTACATAGGTACTAACAATTTGTAATATAAGCTACTGTAAGAAATCGGTAATCGTAGTTATTACAAGCTTTTTGAATGATACATGTATATTATCTTACCAATTTTTAAGACAAATAGAAAATCTAACGGATTCAGTATCATAACTCAATAAAATAATTAAAAATAATGGTGAATTGTTAGAATCATGTCATATAAAGTCAAAATAGTCAAAATATTTCAAGTCAATAACTTAAATACTAAGAAAAAATAACCAAATAATGTTATCTAAAAATGTAAAAAAAAGTTTAAAATATCAAAATAATCAATAGGTAGCTACTTTATACATGCTGTTTTTAAAGTACTGGTGCTTTATGTAATATGATAGCAATATAGCTAGATAATGAATCCATGAATAGATATATAACACTATTATTCAAATGGGTGCATAAAGTCATGGCCCTCGAATTCGGTCAGATCATAGAAAGAATAAGAATAAGAATAAATTTATTTTCGTAAGTAATTTTCCAAAAACATTATTCACAAAGTCTGCCTAACTAGGCCGAAGCCCGTACCATGGTAGACTCGACTAGGTCACTTGTACGTTTTATATTGTGCGCACACTTATTAAAGTACTATTACTGAGAAAAATAAAAAGTAAAAATGAAATGAAATATAGTAAATCTAATAACTGTAATAAATACATAGCATAAATTTCAAGAGTTATTTTAATGATAACTAATACCTAATTCATAATCATGTTGAAAAATAAAAAAGTAATAATGAAATCAAAATATATCCAGTTAAAAAATTGTTAAAATAATAATAATAATAAAATACAATAAAATTATAATTGCAGTGATAATCAGTAAGGGTGATAATCAGAAAGGGTAGTCTATCAGCGTCTCCTTATTAATTTATTTTTTAATTTTGCTTCCTCCAGCTGCTTAAACCAGCCATCAGCTAATATATATATGTAACTTCAAAGTATATCACAAGTAAAATGATAAAGTAAACTGAAAACTAGACAGAATTGATAATTACAAAAGAAAAACTATTTATTTAAAATAAATAAAGACTCAGAGGGAAGGAAGGAGACGAAGGAAGGAAAGGGATCCAATTGAGGATTGGGGGAGGGGGTGGAGGGGGGGGGGGGGGAGGGAAAAAGGTTGTTTATGTTAATATTTTAGGTTTACGTTCTCCTTGAGCCTGGCCTTGAACGTGGTGGTGCTGGGGTCTGTTCTGACATTATTCGGTCAATCAAATTTACACTTTTAAAAAGCCTTTAAATTTAACATTGTCTGTTTGTTTAATTTAAAGAATATCTTGGAAACCATAATTTTCAAAAATTTACCATTCAATATCTAGAATCGGATCTAGAATTAGCGCGGGTCGCGTCAGAAATCAAACAAAATTTACTCCAAAGAAAAGTACATAAATTTTTTTATTGTTAAAGGATTTTTTGCAATGTTGTTACCGACAAAACCGAGAGAGACTCGTTTATAACGTTAAAGTTTAAAACAATTTCGAAAAACAACAAAAATATATACATAATTAAAAATATATCCCCTATTTCTCTAAAAATGTTTCTATATCTCAAAGATTTACTCTTTAGACAGAAAATTGTATATCTAGACCAGTGGTTACCAATTAGTTTTTCCTGCGTACCACTTCAAGAAAGACCTCAAACTCGCGTACTACCCCTTATTGCAGGAATGATAAATAAAAAATGAAATCAGTTTTTTTTAACCAACAAAATAAAAATGTGCACGTTTTTCTTTGCACAACTCTGAAAGAACTTAGTCAAGAGATTGCCACGCGCACACCCTGATGCACCTGCTTGTACCCCTGGGGATACGCGTACCACTAATTGGGAAACAACGATCTAGACAATATTAATATGATCCTTCATTAATTCAACCTTTCTCGTTGTTTGATATATTGTTTGTTCATGCGGTAATATCCGCTTCTTATAAATCTAGTTTTTAAATGTTTTTTTAAATTATTTACATACATGACAAGATAAACGAATCATTTCTCAAATTTACGGCAATGTTTGCTGAAACATTGGGCTCGATTGCGTTTCTTCGTGAACTAAAATCGGAAATTAGTCCATGTGAACGAGACAGGGCAATACGCTAGAGCGGAATGTGAAATGAACGGTTGTCACTTTTTCGCATTAAAACTACTCACAAAATATAAATTATCTGAATCTAATACCGCACGAAATGTGTCCAAATTTATTCGGACAAGTATAAGTTCGACGGGTAGTATTTATCGACGATCATTCGTTTCATATTCCGCTTTAACGTATTGCTCTATCTCGTTCGCTTGAACTAATTTCAGTTTTAGCTCACAAAGAAACGCAATCGGGCCCACTGTGTATAGTCCGATGTACAAAATCGAAATTGTAGCCGCTGACTACCTTTTGCGTTACTATACTACTCGTATATTAGTTTAGATTGCATTTGGCTTCTATGTATATATATCAGAAATATTTATAAAATCTGTCAGTCGTCATTCAACTGAGATTGAATAATAAGGAAGAGCATGTTAAGCAGTTTATATTCTTTCAAAAATAGTAAAATTCGTTCCACTTTTCAGCGATAATTTCCACGAATCCATAAGCAATCCTCAGGCACAAATTCATGGCGTATAAACCGATTCCAGCTCCGACGATTCCGGCCGACATAATCGCGCGTTTTATAATCTGAAATCATAAAATTACATAAGAAATAATAATATCATACACATATAAACTCAAATTTAAAACTTCAATAAAAGCGGAGGTTTCAAACTTATTATTTGGGTATAAATATGACTTATTAATCATTTTATTTTTCATTTTATATATTTACTAGCTTCTACCCGCAGCTTCGTCTGCGGGTAGAAGCTATCTCGAGAGCCCCCCCCCCTCGAGATCTCTCCGATTTCATATTAGGTATACCTTATCCTGCTTGGATTTGGTGAGCAGACATCGCGTGTAAGGGTAATCTGTGAACGTTACTGCCGTATAGAGAGGCAGCCAGTTGGACCCGAGGATGGCGTGAAGGGTCACATCCAGCCAACGGCGCACCGAGAACCACCTCCTCGTCAGCAGAGATCGCATCTGAGAACAAAAAACGACAGCAGGAATAGAGAATTCCAACCATTTTAATTGTTCTATTTTGAAGGCAAAGGCCGTGCAAGCGACTTCGAATCCGTGATCGGGCTGGAGGACGGAGAAATCCTTTCAAATCTAGTAGTGAGAGTGTGAGGTCGATTTCACTTCCCAGTATCTTGCGGTAAGGCGTTGGACTCTCGGGGGCTCTCGCGAGACTGTTGGCGTAGTTAGACGGCGATTTGTCTTGTCCCTAAAGCCTCGTATTCATGGTAAACTTTTGTTTATCAACAAAGTTGAATTAACATATTGCTGAGTTGCCGCTCGCCGAGCGGCAACTTTTCAACACGCAGTGGTAAACTCCCCAGCAATACGCAGTGGTAAACTCCGCGGTAAACTCCGCAGTTTTCCGATGTTGCGAAAATATGTTTCAGCAACTCAGCAACATGTTGATTCAACTTTGTTGATAAACAAAAGTTTACCGTGAATACGGGGCATAAAGCCCCGTATTCATGGTAAACTTTTCATGAGCAACAGTTGATCAACATTGTCGATGAGCAAAGGCAAAGTTGCTGGAAACAATGATTATATTTATATGTCCTGTCTACACGGCCGGTCTGCGTCAAAATGTTGACGGTGGAAGTAGTGATGCTGTGTTCTCTGTATCTAACGTATAGACTTTCTATTAAAACAAGAAAAAAAAAGGTTATTATAGGTACGAAATTATTCGTTGCAAAGAGAAAATTTTATGAGTGATCTTTGTGTCAGATGGGTCATTTAGTAACTTTTCAAGAATGTCAAAAAACGATTTCGAACAAATTCTGGAAATGATTGGTCCGTCAATAGCCAAAAGTGAAACAAATATTCGTCAGCCAGTTTCACCTCAAACGAGATTGGTTATTAAATTACAGTATCTGGCAACTGGAGATTCATACACGTTCAGAGTATCAAAACAATTGATTTGTCAAATCATACCATATATATGTCAAGCAAAATACGTGTACATTTTATGGGGGATATCTGCTGCACAGAGATTTAATCTTAATGTGATTTTCCCCGTTTCAATTTGCTCATCCCAAGATGTATTTTAGTTATATTTAATTAGTTATGACAGGGTTTGCCTTAATATTGTTATTATCCTCGATTCACATTGGAGGTGAAAACTAGGCCTCCACTAAGTCACAAGGAAACAGCTGCTATGTAATTACAGTGTTAGCTGTACACTCCACTGACAGTCAGGTCAGTAAGGCCACGAGATGTATATAAAAATAAAAACTGAACGAACTAAACTATTAGAGCCATGTCCACCCTAAAACGGTTTAGTCCCAGACGGGCAGCAGAATCAATAAGTTTTGTCCTTCGGTTTCTGTTATGTTTGTAGCCAAAATCAATGTTTTATTTAATTAATTATTTATTTATTTGATTTTCGGGAAACATATAGCAGTCCATTAATTAAAACTAATTATCATATTTCAAAGTTTTGCTGGTCGATTAAGTGTTTTCTACATTATTTTCTTATTC
This sequence comes from Micropterix aruncella, assembly GCA_944548615.1. NCBI lineage: Eukaryota > Metazoa > Arthropoda > Insecta > Lepidoptera > Micropterigidae > Micropterix > Micropterix aruncella. The sequence continues at coordinate 3,360,721 of OX155955.1, forward strand.
AACATCTTACATTATTTTCTTATTCAATATTTATCAAAATTGAAGTGAATTAAATCAAATTTATTTATTTATTTCCATAAGTAATAAAAATATTAAAAATAAGTCTAGTGGCAACGTCACCTAACTAGGCCGGGACCTGTTCTACGGTAAACATTTATTTTTGAATGTGCTTGCAACAATACCGTGTTTATAAAAATGGCATATATCCCATGTATGCACAAAATAATAGAATTGCAAAACCATATTAAAAAAGACTATATACCTACTTAAATTAAATAATTAAATTAAAGTTAGAAGTGGAATGTCAGCAAATAAATTCAAATCAGAAAAAAACAAAACAATTTAAAATAGTCAAACTTAGAATTAGAATTTAAACAAAATAGTCCTGCATTTTAATTATAACTAAGATAAAATAGTGTTAAAACTAAAAAAAAAAAAACTATTTAACTATCACTAGGATAGAAAAGAAGACGGATGGGATATAGGATAGGATGTAGGTATTTAAATGTTGTGTCACTATGTCTAATTTTCGATCTGTTCGTTTTCGAACTCTTAATATATGTATGTTATGAGTGTATACCTATTTCGTAGTCGCCAAGTAACGCTGCAAGTACTCGCTGAACGTAGGTTGACTCGTGTGAAATATGTCGATATATTGACAACGTTCGTTGTATGTGGTCATCAATGTTCGTTGTATTGAAATAAATTCTTAATGAATAAATAAAAAATAAAATATAATGCCCCTATTATGTATACCTACATAGACTTATATATTATTCATACTATCGACGCGATGATATTGAAGTATTATGATTATATTACTAGTGAAGTCCTCCTATATCGATTCTCTTGCAATGTGAGATCCCAAGCGGTGTCTGGTTTCATCAGTGGCCATCGATATAGCAGTAACCCTGTGACATAGTTTTACACATTTGCAAGGTTGGGAAATTTGCAAGGTTGGGAATCCATACATTATTTTACACATCTGCGTTTCAAGATAATATTATAATAAGGCAAAATAAAAATGACAATATTCAGAAATGTGTATTGGAACACAAAGAGGGTTTGAAAAATCCTAAACAAGCATGGTCCTTATGAAATAACCATAGACTAGAACAAAAGTTAGGTCGACATTTAATATTTAATTTAATTTAATTTATTTGATCTTCGGGAAACATACAGCGCTTAATTAATTATGACTAATTATCCTAATACAATGTTTCGCTGGCCGAATAAATATTTCCTACAGTAGTGTATTACATTTTTTTCTTATAAGACAATTTTGAAAAAATACAATAAATTAAATTACTATCGAACTATTACTAGGATAGGAAAGGAGAGGCATGGAATTTAGATAGGATATAGGTATTTAAATTATAGTCCATTGCTTTGTCTCATTTTCGCTTGGTTCGTTTTCAAACTCTTTATAATTTAATATTTTTTCAACTTTTTTTAAAAATTTCTTATTTTTGTTTTTTTTTAGTGAAAATAGTATAAAAGCATAGAGCACGATGCGCTATCTATCGGTAGGTAAAATATCGCTAATATTGTTTATTAGCGATATTTGACCTACCGCTTGTCAAACTTTTATTTAACAGTGAAATACTTCAAATTTATAAAATTAAAAATAAACAAAAAAACAATGTTCGTTTTTTTTTGTTTTGTAATCAAAAGTTGCCTAATTGCTCGTATTGATCCACCCCCTTGAAGTATGCCGGTTAATTAAAACTCACCTGTATATGTATATTATTTCCCAGTCGCCTGGTAAGCTATGAACAACCTCGCTGAATTTAGGTTGGCTCATGTGAAATATGTCGAAGTCTTGGAATCGACCGTTTTATGTGGTCATCAATCGGTGCATAATAGTTTTGGGTGTAACTAGTGCTTACACGAGGGATCTCAAACGTACGAAGAATGACAATTTCTTTACCAAATGATTGCTAATCATAAATTAATTATATTATAATCATACATTACTATTTGTGGCTATTACGTTTTAATTAAGTGTCGTTATCTCATTGTATCATTTTTGGATGAACGGAGCATAAATAATGCCTTAAATTTAAATAGCCAAAAAAGTAAGACTAAATCTCAGCCAAAAAATACGGACCACTTACCTCGACATAGTTATACATGGCCAAATCACAAATTGCATGGGCGTCTGGACATCTCGCATCCGAGAACCGCTTCACCGCATCTCCGCACTCCATCGTGGCCAGGAGATTATCCAGAAGAAGGCAGTCCTCGAAGCCTGCATTCATACCTTGACCGTAGAAAGGTACCATGGCATGGGCGGCATCACCGATTATTATGGCTCTTTCGCCAACGTGGTACGGATGACACTGAAATATGAGAATGTAAATCCTAAAAACCGGCTAAGTGCGAGTCGGACTAGCGCACCGAGGGTGGTGTGCCTCGAGGAAACTTTCGTAAGAACGAGGGGTTCGTGCTATGAAACATGTTCTGATAATTTGTTGACTAGAAAAGGAGCTTAATCTGAAAGTACGCGGACTTAACAGCGGCCGTTGTCACCGCATGCTAATTGTCGACTGCCTGTTTTTGTGTTTCTAGTGGTTCCGTGTTTGTTACTAACAGTACTGTGCAGCATGGGCCGAGAACTCAGCTCAGTTCAGTTTCAGCCCTAATATGGAAGCCTCCTTGAAGAGAGAAGGGTGAAGAGGAAGAGCCGATGTGAACTCTGCCTGCGGCTGTAATCTGCAGTCGTAGACAGTTGGGATGGAAGGTTCCGATCCGCGGGGACACCTCGGGCTGAACTGGGCGGTTTGCGCACGGTGCGGCGCCAGCCAATCGCGCTGGGGGTCTGGAAACATACGTTTCCCACGAAAAGGGGGTAGTTGTCGTCCAGGCGTTATCTATCCTTAGTAACGATCCGTTGGCCACCCGATCCCGTGTCAGTTTAACGTGCAAAGGGCGCCTCGCAATAAAGTCGAACTATGAATTGCTGCGAACGTCAGGTAGAGTCCGCGCAAGCGAGCTCGAATCTGTGACCACACTGGAGGATGTAGAAATTCGTCCAAACCTGGTAGTAAGTATGGGAGAAGGCCCGCTAAGTGACACTCTAGTGCCTCGCAGTAAGGCGTTGAACTTTTAGGCGTTGTCTGTTGGCGTGGTTTGAATGTGGATTGTTTTTGTCCTTAAGTACACTGAGAAAAATACAACTATGTAATGCACGGAAATACGCATGTTTCAACAAGGATTACGTATATAAGTCTGGCTGTAGTCCATACGTATGAATTAACATGACGCGTAACGTTGTTGGCGTGTCGGTAGTTACCGTGTAGTAATTTTAAAACATAATGTTATTTCAATACGTCGCGACCTTGTGATCTGACGTTTCTAACATGACAGCATGTAGTAGTATACTTACGGTTATAGTAGGACACATGATACATGTAAAAAATACAGTATACCTACTGCTAGGTATTTTCGAATTAACCGTACTGAAAATGTTGACATATATAATCGAGTAATTATATATTTACATATTTAATTTTTAGACATATTTTTATTTAATTCAGGGTTTTTTTTCCATTTTCGCTTTTTTTCTTTTTGTTTAAACTATTTTTTTTTCTTTTGAATATGTTTTCTTTTATAAACTAGTATTTGTTTAATATGTTCGCCCTAGAACAAGTGTTTACTTAGTTGGGCGACATGAGACCGATCTTCACTATAAGCATGACACAACTTGCTGTGGGTTTTATTTAAAGTGTAGATATTAAGTATGATTTGTTACGTTTGTTGCATAATATGTACATTACCATAAATAAATAAAATAAATAAATGGAGTTTCAACAAAATTTCTTCTAATTCAACAAAATTATGATTGAAACACCGTTATCTATGCTATACTACACCGTAATATTATAAAGAAGTAATGTTTGTAAGTTTGTAAGTTTGTATGTATAGAATAATCTCTGAAACTACTGATCCGATTTCAAAAATTCTTTGGCTAATGGAAAGCTCCATTCTCAACGAGTGCTATAAAATAGGCTATATTTTATTGTGATAAATATTGGTTTTTAATATGAAATCAGGATATTTGTAAATCAAGTCGGAGAAAAACGAGCTGGTGAGTTGTTTATCGGCGTGCGCTGACGAAACGGTTTGATATATGTGATAAGAATATATGACAAAAGCATTGGACTCAAAAACGTCAATAAAAAAGTTGGCGACAGCATATACCTAACTTCTATATTTAAGCTACAATAACTGCTTTTATATTTAAAACAAAATAAGAAAAATAAGTAGGCAGTGTTTTTTGAATACATTAGCAATAAAGTAAGAACCTTTTCAAAATAAATTGATGCATCAAGGGTGTAAAATATAAATAAAATTAGCCATTTACTCTAAGTTTTTAGGTGGTTTAGTTTTTAGAGATATTTTGACATTTATAGCGCCTGCAAGCACCTCGAAATACCTAGCGGGCGCGGCGACTGCTGGCCCAGCAAGGTCAGCTTTCAGCGGAAGGCGGTGGGTTGCGAGGAACAAGACGCGTACGTCTATGAAATAGGTAGCGTGCATCTGAGGGGGGGGGGGGGAGGGGGACGTCTTGCACCATATATCTAAAGGTAGCGCGCCATATATCTAAAAAGGGAAATAAACGCCACCCTACTTAAATTAACAAATCGATTCGAAACTTTATGCAAGCGAAGTCGCGGGCAACAGCTAGTAATGTATAAAACCGTAAAAACAAAATGGTAATTTAAGAATCAATCTAATACTTTTCTCAGTGTATTTGCGTTTCATCCCATTGGAGATAAGATGGCAAGAGCCGTTACAACTCCATGTGTTACCTTTCTTATTGACCGTTTTTATTGCGCGAGGTTGCTTTGTAGTAGTAGTGTGAGGTTGATTTACAGGATTTAGGACACGCATGGTGCGTTTTGGCCGCTACACATGTGTTCTGTAAAGGTTCCCCTTTACATCGAATATATGACACGACTCGAGGATTATACCTTTATAGATATCAGCGATGAAGCTTTTTCTTTGAAGTAGTCCTCGACGAGTCTGTCCTCACCGATGAGCGGTATTGCGTCAGGGAAATTGGAGTGGAAGAAAGCCAGAAGACGTTTCTTAGAATCGATCGTTCTGAACTTTTTGAACGGCATGAAGAGTGTGACGGTCCACGATCCATCCTGATTGGGCAGAGCTATCATCATGAACTCCTCGCGCGGCCACACGTGCAGGTACTCTTGTGCGAGGGCTGACTGCAAAAATACAACAAGTAAATATGCAAAAAATAAATAAAAAATACGACTGCCGCTACAGAAAGTGAACTATTGTATGTATGATTATTTTTATTACGGTTTTTTTGTTAATAAAATATTTGTTTTTTTTTCGTATTTATCCATATGTAGTCCATATCCCTATATGTATATATTCTAAAATGTACTCAATTAGACCTTTCATTTGACACTAAACGCGATATATTTATGTTAATTGATTGACATTTGGACATTTAGACAACTACCTATTTGATATTTGAACAGTGAATGTACCCTATGACACTCAAGAATTTATAATGATTCTACCAATGCCGCACTCTTCTAAATTAGTTCATGTTTTTGTGGAATAAAGAAACGGAAAACATACATAGATAAACCCTAAACACATTACACTCCTTTTTTGTGGGACAGTCGTATTTATATTTCTACTAAGGTTTTTCATTTCGAAATTAATCTAATATGTATTTTTTCTTGAAGATTTCACCAGATTAGGTATCTTTGTTGTAGATATCTAGTCTTTTTTGGAAAATAAATGATGATTATGATTATGATTATGGTGTAACATGTTTAAAGCTGCTAATAATGTGTAGCTGGAAGATACCTTGCTATTATGTGACACAAAATTTAAAAAAATAGAAAACTAAACTTTACTAACGTTGATTTTCTAATTCGGAAATAAAATGATTGAATATTAACGATTACAATTCGTTTTATTTAAATAAAAGATATAATATAATATATTTACGTTTCCATTGGTAGTAGCCGGAATATAAAGCTCCAAATATCCATGGTCGATATAAGTCTGGCTGAAGTTAAAGAGAGGTTCTTTCATCATGTGCCTGCGGACTGTGGAAAAGGCACCATCAGCTCCCACTACTAGGTCACAAGAAGTCTCAATTTTGCTGCCTCTAGATATCCTTGAATAATAGAGCAATATTAAAACACTGTAACAATAAATTTTACGTTTTTAGTTTCTTACGGACTCACTGGCTAAACATCAAGCGCCCACGTATCAAATCGGCTTCAATAAGTTTATGCTGAAAGTGCCTTTGTACGTTTGGATATTTTTCGGTGGCTGTAAAACAATAAATATTTGAAATTATATATTTTTTCTTTTAATATAATATAGGTATGTTTTTATACTGCACTAAATACAATAAAAATATATACCTACTAATATGAAATCGTCTACAATTGTCTAACGGAAACTTGTATGGTGTTGTGCGATAAAAGAAGATGTTTCCTTTATATGTACTAAAAAATAGACGATCTGATGACACGATCATAATAACAATCATAATCAGTTTATTCAATTCAAATAATACTGTACAGAACAAAAAACTTATCATACTTAAGTAGATTCTATAAAATATTGGGCTCGATTGCGTTTCTCTTATACTAAAATCGGATATTAGTTCATGTGAAGGAGACAGAGCAGTACGTCAGAGCAGATGTGAAATGAACGATTTTCACTTTTTAGCATTAAAACTACCTGTTGAAGATAGTGCGGGAAAATCGACGATAGTTTATTAACACACTTTTATTATGTAGGTCGACCTGTATGTAACTATGTAATCGAATCTAAGGTAACTAATTTAACCATCTTCCAAGGATCGTGGCGTCATGAAAATTGGCAGCTGTATGTAGTTCTGATGACAATACAATAATATGGTACTGTCGAACTGATCTGATGATGGAGTCGGAAGATATGAACTGGAACTTCATGATGGAACATCGTATCATAGCTGTGTTTGGACTTGTTAGAAAAGTCTTGAAATGAAATTTGACCAGGATTAGGTTTCAAGGTCTGATGATGAAGCCGGAAGATAGGCACTGGAATTCCATGATGGAATATCGTATCATAGCCGTGTGTATGTGAATATCGTATCACAGCCCAAAAGCGTGTTTTTAGTGTTTTTTAAACTATAAAATTATTTTATATTCCGTTCTAATGTATTGCTCTGCCTCGTTCGGTTTAATAAGGTTCCTATTTTAGTTCACGAAGAAATGCAATCAGGCCAATTGTTGAATTCGTCAAATTTGAAACAGACACATTATAAAACATTAAATGGTTATGGAATTCAAACTATTTAAGTATTTAATAAAAAAAATTATATACCCTAGTTTAAGAAAATAATCAAAACTCTTCGCAATAAGTCATAATTTAGGAAAAGTATAGCTACCTCATAATATAACTCTAATAGTAATAACAAAAATATGATCGACAGATATATTAAAAATTTATTCGATGTTCGCAAAGGGGCTGTATCTGGCTATGTAACGTCGGTGATATACATTAGAGAATGGCTGTAGGATCGCTCTCCCGTGTCCGTGCAAATAGAGAAGTATATGGTTCCTTTTTACTCTGCTTGCTGACCTTAAGGAGAAGCCTAACATGGTGGATGACTAAAAAGTAATCAAGCCTAACAAGAAATAAAGGCAAAATCAATGGCTGTAATATTTGCCGCGACATCATTTTTAGCTTACCTCGATATTCAATTCCTGCGGCTTTTGAAATATTTTATTAAGTGGTTGTCTCTTAATCATTTAGTTGCTATTTGTAAGCAGTCTTTAATTTTATCGAGAAGGGATATATATTTCTTTCATTGGCTAGGAAGCTAATATCGTCTGCATAAAGGATTATGTTTACTCGTGACAAAGTTTCAGTAAATCTATACTAATATTATAAAGAGGTAAAGTTTGTGACGTTGTAGGAAGTAATCTCTGGATCTACTGAACTGATTTTGAAAATTCTTTTACCAATAGAAAGCTACGTTATTTGTGAGTGTGATAGGCTATATATTAATCCAAAAAATTAAAAGACTTTTTCGTGGTAGTCGGATTTCCAAAGTAAGTCGGAAAAAACGGTCGAACGAAAACGTTTCTAACTAACGCTGCCTTAACGATGAGAGATATATGATTAAGTTCTAGAGAAAAGTTGTCGAGCTTGATAATGCCTACAAAAAGGTCAGCGAGAGCATATGTCTAACTTTTATATTTAAGCCACAAAAAGTAGTTTTTCAAATTAAAAAAATAATTTAAATCGTTAGGACATGTTTATTGGTCATATTACCAACAATTAAAAATTATTATCAAAATACGTAAATTTATCGTCTTAAGTGTTTAAAACAAAAGACTTTTCCCTTTTACTGCATATAATTTCACTTTTACTACATAAATGGTTAAAGAGATAGGACACTCACAAATAGGACACTCACAAGAAGACACTCACAAATAACGGTAATGTAGTCAAATCGGCATGCAAATACATACATACATATGCAGTAAAAATGTAACCCTTCTTTTGGCAGTCAGGAAATAAATCATAGCACTTAGTACTAACAAAACCACAATCATACTTTCATCACAAGTAAAAAATTTAACCGCCCAACGAAGTGGGCACGGGTCAGGTAGTATGTAAATATAAAGAGTAGGAACAATATAGGCCCTAAAATAGATCCCTAAAAGTACTCCACAGGGTGGGAGGAGGGTGGGGGGGGGGGGGGGGTTCTCGTTAGTGACCTAGCTTTAGCGTTTGTGATCTAGATAACTTCCTACGAGAAGAAGTAGTCAAAAACGCCTTGCAGCCTGCGTTGATTCCTATCAACGAGATATGTACATGAGAGGAATTAAGCAACTCTACTAAATACATGAAAGGGGTTAATATTTTCATTAATTTTTAATATATATTTCGTACACCTTTTTGATCCTAAAAATGGCCGGTTTTATTTTTTTTTACGATTTTTCTATTTTGTTACAACCTCTACAACAAATTTTGAAATAATATCGGTTGCGTCTCTTCACAAGACTTTCCCGGCAAATAGAAAAGGACTAATTTTATCTAAATAATAATTTCATAAATGAAATCAATCGGTCGACGGACGAACCCGGTTGGGTTTCATGTCACCGGTTGACCCTTAGCCGAGAAACGAACCGCACCGCCCGAGGGGTTATTATTTGATTAAAATTTTATGGCGAATTTAAAATATTACTATAGTGTAGCTTGTAAATGAGATATGAAAAATAAATTTTCATAGTGTGATTTCGGCCCAAAAAGGCATCTGTGTACCAAATTTCAAGTCTTTTTGATTTTGTGATATTCACTAAGATTTTTTACCACTTGCCATGACCAAATGATGACTAATCAATCGGTTTAAGCATTTGAGCTCTATCGTAGAAGAATACACAAAGACACACAGACAGACTTCCACATGGAAATAATCCTAATCGTCTCAGAGGGGCTCAAAATGGATATTTCCGTCATCATCTCGAAAAATTGGTTTAGCGCGTTTACACCACTTTACCCCGTCCGTCGGTTGGTGGGCCGGAAATGTAATAACAAGTAAAGAAGGAAACCTTTCAAATGTGCTGATCGAAGTACATAACACAAAAAGTCGTTAATCAATAATGGCTTATTATACCCACCTGTTAATAGCAATTCGTTGAGATACTTTCTGCTAACCGAGTAGATGCACTGACCTTTATTGGGGTCATATATTACCCTTTTTAACCCTCCATCTAAGAAGTGTACCATTCGTCCTTTGAGGGCTATTCCGTGTTCAAGAACTACTTCATCCAGACCCAATTTCTGAAGGGCCATCCAACCTCTATGGGACAACGATAAATTGATGGTGCGTCCGCGGACATGCGGAGTTTTTCTAATATCTGAAAGAAAATTTGATTTAATTTAGTTTATTGCTAACTTTCGATAGCAAAATCCAGCTTGATACAACCATTGAAAAATATAGTATTAGAATACTCCATAGTGCGATTTAGCAACCCTTACAAGAAATCAGGAATCAGAATATAAAGGGGACTTAGAAGAAATTGGAAATCGGAATATAAAAAAAACGAGATTTTGAGCGGACTTATTAAAAAATTCAAAAGGAAAATGCTAGAAAACGGTTGATGCAGAAAGGGGTGGGTCTTTAAAAAACAGTAATTCCAGAGCTTACGTGTTTAATGTTCATCCAAAAAAAATACACAATGTAAAGTAAGAGCAGATAAAATTATCAGAGCAAAACCCTTACCAACATTTAAGGGGCTCTCTAGACGATCAAGCATGCTTGTCAAGCATCGCGTCGCGGGCTGGGAGGGATCGTAAACCGCAGGAAATATGCAAATATTTTTTTAAATATTTACCAAAAATACCTAATTTTGTAGTTTTATACCTGGGAGTCTCGTCATTCATCAATCAATTACGTCTAATTAACATGGATCCCTGGTATAAACTACAAAATAAGGAATTTTTGGTAAATATTAAAATAAAATATTTGCAGATTTCCTGCGGTTTACGAGCCCTTTCCAGCCAGTGACGCGATGCTTGACAAGCATGCTTGATCGTCTAGAGAGCTCCTAATACAAAAAGTACATATATACTGAAGTTAAATATTTATTGATAACAAAGTCAAAAGAAGAAATATGAAATGGTTTTTTCATGAAGTCCTTCATAAATGCTATTAATTGTAACTATAATTAAACAGCATTTATTCTGTGGTACAAAATGACATTTATCTCAGTTACTAATTTTACATAGTAAACGAGTGAAAAAATGTTTTCTTTATTTCAAACGCTAAAATGCCTACGAAAATGTTGGTACAGGCGGTGGGGGACCCACCGCCGAAGAAAGAAATTAAGAACCCCGGGGACCTTCTTAATTTCTTCCATATGGAATCTTAGCGTGTGTCATGATATTTTACGTATCCATTTATCCTAAGGACACTGGTGAGATGTTCCATCTACAGTTAATGGGCCCTTGCTGGGAGTTAATGGGCTGGGTAGGACTCTGGCCTTAAAGTTAGTTTCCCTTAGGAATCAACCTCCTGGCGCTCCTGGACGGTCTGCGCACCGTGCGGCGTAAGCCAATCGACTGTGCACTCTGACTAACAGTAAAGAGTTTCAAGGCGATAGGTGAGGGCAGCAAACCCCGCCCACCGCCCGGGCAGTTATAACGACGAGGGTCGTCTTGTCTGCCCGGGATGTCGTGCTACGACAACCCTGCGCGTACCAGAAGGGTAAAACGCGCAGGGGGTGAAATAGGGTAAACCACGCCCCCCCCCCGTACCGCCCCGAGAACCCATTTATTCAAAAAATAAAAGGTATTTACAAAAAAATAAAAAATTTACAAAATATTACAAAATTTAACGAGAAAAAAAACAACAATATCGTAAATTTAGGAGCCGGTAAGCGGGGTAGAGGACGCTCCAGAACAATGAAAGTGAAGGCGCACTGTCCGTGGGCAGGTCTCGGAGCAGCCACGGGGGGGAGGAATCCCTGGATCCTGCAAAGAACGAAACGCCCCTCGGGGCGGTAAAGAGACGGACACAAAGACGGGCACTTCGGGCTGGAAGTAGCCGCCGAATCACGCCACCAAGGAAGAGGGTACCCCCTGGGGGGTATCCCGAAGCCTCATGCTTTCCCAAGAAGCCACCCAGTGCCCCACAAACTCGCCAAACGACTGGAAGCAGCTCCTACAACTGACCAAATCCGGGTACCAAATCTGAGAACGCCCAACGCACGCGCCCACTGCATCCATCAATTTCTCCCGTGCAGCCGCTAGAATTGGGCAAGACCAAATTACGTGTTCCGCAGTTTGGCGACCATACCCACAGGCGCACCGGGGGTCATCGGCAAGTCCAAAGTCAAATAGTTTGGCTCTGAACTCTCCGTGGCCCCCAACCAGCTGCGTGGTATGGTGGTCGAACCGCAGAAACGAATTTGCCATCCGCACTGCAACGGACGGGAAAAAGCAATGGGTGAGGCGGCCCGTACCCCCGGCGTCCCATCTAGCCTGCCAGACACGCAAGGACTCCACCCGAATCAGGCGGGCAAACTCCCCAGCTCGGTGCGCCACCGGGTCGATCGATAGGCCATGAAGGACTACCGGCTCGCCCCGGCGGTACCGCGACAACGCTGCACGCTCCAGAATCTCCAGGTCAATCGGCAGAACGCCAGCGATGACGGCGATGACTAACAGTCGGGGGAGTCTATAAGCAGTACTGTTTCCTATAGAGCGGGGGTGATTGCGCACCTTGCGGCGACTGCTCTTGAAATGACCATCGGCTACCCGATCCTGGGTGAACAGCCGGGCAAAGGACGCTGTGGTCCGCGATAGATTCGGTAAACACCGTTTCACCGCTTCGTAAGGGAGAGGACCGCGCAAGCGACCTCGAACTCGTAACCAATCGAGAGACTGGAGTAATCTGGTCACAATTGGAAGTAAGGGCGTGAGTGTAGGCCCGCCGGGTAACACTCCTGGCTATCTCGCGGTTAAGTCGTTGGCCTCTTACGGGCTTGTGGCGTAGCTAGACGGTGGACTGTTTTGTCCTCAAGTCTTCTGCGCTCACTCCAGGGAGATAGAACGACTATTCGTTAAAACTTCCTGAGGTGACGGGCTAGCCTGCTGTAGTCGACAACCCTAGTTGTTCCATCTACATAGCTCACGCGATAAAATTTGTTTATACTTTATTCAGAATATATGGACTTTTGGAAAAAAAATAAGGTAAAAGTATGTTTAACAGTGACTGAACTATACATTTCTTGCGAAAACTCAATACTTTTGGCATTATTATATACTTTTCTCATTATGTTACGATTGATTTATCTATGAATATAATATTATTAGTTGTGGCTAAAAATTAAATTAAATATAAAATATAATCAATTTACCTTCCCTATATTCATAAATATGAACACTGTGGCCTCTCTTTGCAAAGAACGAAGCTGCCAGCGATCCCACCTAATAAATATTATAAAAATAAATTAAATTATTCTCATTCATTACAGCTTATTATATGCTATTGGTTGTTGTTTATATTTTCATAGTCTAAAGAACAATGTGCCTTTAACGACAATCTTTCGTATTGACAATATACACTTTTATAACTCAATTAATTTATTTCTATTAAATCTTTACAGATTGTTGGAACTAAGTCTATATATAAAAATATTTTAAAGCTAGCCTTAAATTATAGCGATACCTAATATAAAAAAAATCGGTTGTGTCACATCAGAACATTCCCGGTAAGCACACAACCCCCGCGCGACAACCCCTTAAACTCCCTCAAACACCCCCAAACCCCTCCCCCCGCAATATTTAGAGATTGGAGTATGACTAGCGCTCCCTCTGGTGAACCGATTTCAACTACAATCTTTTCAACTCTTGCCACGATCGAATGATGCCTGCATGTCAAATTTCAACTCAATCGGATGACGCGTTTGGGCGTTATGGTGGAGAAATACGCATAGGCAGACAGGCAGACACACAGAAGTGCGTACACAATACTTCCTTGCCAGGAAAGTCAAACAAGGAAACAATAAAAAAATATATATTCATTCGGTCTTTCAGATTTTCAGTTTAAGAAAGCATTTTTTCCTATACCAATTTTAAAAAAAGGTTTAAAATTAAAGACCATAAATATGAAGGAAAAATAAGTATTCAATTAAAAGCCAATAAATAATAATACCAGTTAAATAAACAATCAACTAAAAGGTACTAGAATTGTCACTGGAATGATTAAATAACAAAAAATAATAAATAATATGCAACAGTCAGAAGTGATAATAATCTAAAATAATAATAGCACATCTAAAAGAATATTTAACTAATAAGTACTAAAATTGTCCTTACAGTTATACAATTATCTAAAAATAATAAATGCATAGAGAATTATATTATAAAACCTAAATCATAATACCTTAATATTTCTTTATCTGTTTTCCAAAGTTGTGAAAACATTTTTATCCTTACGAAAAAAGGACAGCACTCTCTGTACATGACCATATAAACTTTAAAACAGCCTCAAATAACTCTCTATATTATTCTTTCTGTCTTGCACACACACACATATACTTTGATAACTTACAATAATTTGTATTCTTCCTATTTTAAAGTTTCCATGTACGTGATTTCTCTTTATTTATTTTTAATATTTTGCTGGCAGTTTCTTTTAATTTTCAGTATTTTTTGTAATAAGCATATTAACATTTTAAAAATGCTAAAGTAAAAAATAATATCTTATGTAATAAATGGAAACCAATAACCGGTATTATATTTTATTAAATTGTGCCTAAAACTGTAGGATATCGGAATAAAATAAATCAGAAATAAAATAAATATTTTTTGATTACCAATCCACCGCCAATGACTGCAATGTTCAAATTCTTACGGAAGCCCTTCACTTCACCTCGCAAATCCATCGCGCGACCGCCCTCAACGACTGTGTTTACACTACTAGACTGATTACATTTACTCAGTTTCTAGGTTGCTATAACGCGGTTATGATATTCAGGGGTGGTTCGTGAGAGATCGTTTAAACTACTAATATTATATGTAAAAATATGTCTTGGCTAAGATGCCCTGAAGCAAGCGGATAAAAGAGAATGGGTAATGTTGTACCCATTTGCGAAGTTTTTACACGACTGCCCAACAAAATAGGAGTGTAATGTGTTAGGGATTCATCTATGTATGTTTTCCATTTCTTTATTCCACGATAACATCTGAACGTTTGAACTGATGTAGAAGTGTGCCTCATTGGTAGAATCATTATAAAATCTTGAGTGTCATATAGTATTAACTGTCAAAATATCGAGTAAGTAGTTGTCTAAATGTCCCAATGTCAATATATCGTCTTTAGTGTCAATTGAAAGGTCTGATTGAGTATATTCCGTAAATATGCATCTATCTATTACGAATAAATACATAAACCATTAATATTTCATAACAAAACCGCAATGAAAATAAATATGAATACAAATAGTTCACTTTCTGCAACGGAAGTCGGGTTTTTATTCTTTTTATTAACCGACTTCAGAAAAAGGAGGAAGTTATCAATTCGGTTGTATTTTTAAGCTATTGCATAGCTTTTATCGCGGGCGGCCAGCGCGGCGACCGAATGAAGAAATTTCTTAACGATTTTAAACTGATAATTACGTCTAAACGAGTACTGCTTACGATTCGAAAAAAATATATGTTAA
Source organism: Micropterix aruncella (assembly GCA_944548615.1). Lineage (NCBI taxonomy): Eukaryota > Metazoa > Arthropoda > Insecta > Lepidoptera > Micropterigidae > Micropterix > Micropterix aruncella. Next base: position 3,375,942 of record OX155955.1, read on the forward strand.
ACAAGAACATTTTCCTAATATTTTTAGCTTTGAATATTTTAGATTTTGTTTATATTACATGGTGTAATTAATTTGTGAAATTAGGTCTAACCGAACACAAAAACGACTACTACGCAAATACTATCTGGCGTATTATTATGAAACCTGCACCATTTTAAAGATAATTTAATTATCTATCTTTCTATCTACGATTTTTTTTTCGAATAAACCGTTTTTTTTGCTTTATCGAATAAAAAATTCGTGAGCGGCGCTCTATCGGAAGATGTTTAAATTATTCCGAATCATTTGCTTCGGCAGCCGCAAATGATTCGGAATAATTTCAACGTTTTCCGATAGAGCGCAGTTATCTGATATCAGAAAAAATAAAATAAATGAATAATTATAATTGCAGAAGTTGTTAAAAATGCTATGCAATAGCTTTACCGCGGCAGTCCCCGAGTGCCACACGTATTTTATTTTTCTATTAATGTTTGTTACCTCGGAACTCTGCCATTTATGAACCGACTTAAAAATTTATTTATTTATTTTAAAGGATATACTTGCAGATTGGTACCATTTTTATCAAAATCCTGTTCTGATGATGGTAGCCATGAGGAATTGTGGGAACTCCTCAAATGTTATCATATGAAGTTAAAAATGTAGGTACATGTTGATTCAATTCCGATGACAATGTACTTTTTTGATGGTAAGCATGACCTGATTCTACACCCTGGGTTGGCTCTCGACAAGAGAACTCCTCAACGGTCAACAGCACAGGCACGAAATTTTGTATACTCATTCAGTTATGATTGTCACCGTTTTGAGTTTCACCATGACATGGCTGATGCACCCAGGGTTGGCTCCCGACGAGGAGACTCCTTAACGGTCAACAACACAGACACGAAATTTTGTATATGCATTCGATTACGACAGCCCGTTCTAGGTTTCACCAAGACAAGACTGCGGCACCCAGGGTTGGCTTCCAACGAGGGAATTCCTCAACGGTAAACAGCACAGACACAAAATTGTGTATACGCATTCAATTATGATAGCCCGATCTTACAAAAAAATTTAGAGTCGTTTTTTTTTGCAAAAATTTTGTGTTTTATTATATTTACTTATTTGTAACACTTTTCCACATATACCAAACGAAAGCTTATCACAAATGCAAAATTTCATTTAATTCAAGCTAAGTTGAAGAACATGGCTGAAAAAAGTTATAGAGTGTTAAAATAGCAAAATATTTTATTCAATAACTGGCTTCGCTTCGCGTAACTTTTCGAATCGATTTGTTAATTTAAGTAGGGTAGCATTATTAGGGTAACCTTTAGATATATAGTGCAAAACGTCCTTCCTCAGATGCACGCTACCTATATCGTCAGCTAGTTGTTGGGAGTCAGCCTCTTGGCTGGCAGGAAGGACTACGCACTGTCAAAGTCCTTCAGGCCAATTAGCCTCACATCCTTTCTGCTGAAAGCGATCGAAAAGATACTGGATACCTATATCAGTGAAAAAATCCTAACTTTCAACTCTATTAGCTGTAACCAACACGCCTACCGCAGAGGCAAATCCACGGAAACCGCATCCGCTCAACCTAGTAGAGAGAGTGGAAAAGGCGTTGGAAGACAAACAAATGGCATTATGCGCATTTTTAAACATTGAGGACGCCTTCGACAAACCCCCAATTAAATCACTGGTAAAGGGGCTAGAGTCAAAACAAGTTGACTACACCACAACCAGATGGGTAAAAGCGATGATCTCAAGGTAGCTCTTCACGGAACAAACCTTGAAGTCACCACTACAAGAGGCTGCCCGCAGGGAGGCGTACTCTCGCCCCTACTATGGACTCTTGCAATAGATCAACTCCTGCATAGGATGGCAGAGGCCACGATAGACACACAGGGCTATGCTGATGACCTAGTAGTCATTGTCCGGGGCTTCTGCTAAAACACGATCTCACACATAATGCAAAAAGCGTTAACAATCGTTAGCAATTGGTGCAGAGAGAACGAATTATCGGTCAACGCCGATAAGACCGTCCTCGTGCCATTTACCAACAAACGTCAACTAGGTGGACTTAAAATGCCAATCTTAAACCACAGGCAGATTCCTTTCTCCAAGGAAGTAAAGTATCTGGGAGTCACGCTCGACCAGAGACTCACCTGGAACAGCCACCTAGATAAAACAATTCAAAAAGCTAAAAGTGCTTTGGGTATAAGCAGAAGACTGGCGGGGAAAAACTGGGGCCTTAACCCCAAGATCTCCCATTGGCTATACACTGCCATTGTGAGGCCGATAATCTCGTACGCCTCGGTGGTATGGTGCAACAAAGCCAACCAGAAAACTGTGATTACCAAACTAAACAATATCCAAAGGACGGCGTGCCTCATGACAACTGGCGCAATGTCCTCCACTCCTGGAGCAGCTCTAGATGCACTGCTGAACTTACCGCCCCTACACATTCATTTGCAACAGGTGGCGAAAGCCAGCATGTACAGGCTATCTGCCCGAGAGAAGGTAAACTGGATCTCACAAGCACTAAGATCAGCTCTTGACTCAGTCAGTGAAAATCCAACCCTCAACATGGTATCAGACACCATGCTCCCTTTCCTAAACTTTGGAAAACTTTTTACAGTGGAACTGCCGCCCAGAGACGACTGGCTAAAAAGCCAACTGCAATGGGAGGCCGGTAGCTTTAAATGGTATACTGATGGGTCCAAATCGGGACTTGACGTAGGCTGTGGTATATATGGAGAGCGACCAAACTTCGAAAGAAGTGTAAACTTGGGAGAATACGCCTCCATATTCCAAGCGGAGGTCTACGCCATTATTGAATGTGCGGATATCAACCTCCAAAAGGACTACGCCAACCACCGTATCTATATCCACTCGGATAGCAAAGCAGCTCTTATGGCACTAGCCTCGAATACCAATAATTCGAAGCTTGTGCAAAACTGCATATCACTACTGAATTCCCTGGGCGAAAAGAACAGGGTAATTCTAAGATGGGTTCCCGGCCATGTAGGAATCGAGGGAAATGAAAAAGCCGACGAACTTGCTAGGACGGGAGCAAAGGGAACTTTATACGGCCCTGAACCTTGCTGTGGCGTACCAAAAAGCCATGCAAACCTAATGCTCAAACAAATGTGTTTAGAACAATCTGTCAACCACTGGAACAACACGCCAGGGTTGAATCATTCCAAAGCGCTTATTAAGCCTTACGACCGTAAGACGGCCCGTGAGGCCCTATCGCTAAATAGGAATAATCTACGCATACTGGTAAGGGCGCTCACGGGGCATTGTGGCCTGAACAAACACATGTTCAACCTCAAGCTCAAAGACACAAAAATGTGCAGGTTCTGCCAAGGGGCAGAGGAAACTCCCCAGCACCTCATGTGCGAGTGAGGCCCGCTGATGCGTAAAAGATACACCCACCTGGGTGGTCACTACCTCCAACCTGAGGAGGTAAAACTATCTGGCGCCAAAAGCCTGCTGCGGTTCTTAAAGGACACGAGGCTTAGTGCAGAACTATAGTAGGTGGCGAGCACAATAGATCAGCAATGGTCGCAGTGTTACAAGGCTCATAAAGACCTTAGAAAAGCCCCTCTTTATAATAATAATATATCCTGTACCTACTTGTGTATATTAGGTACTTAGGTAACTAGTTAGTTAGTTAGTTAGTTATACTGGGCGTTCCTCCGCAAGTCGACATCCAGTGTGCCTATTTTGCGTGTAACGGGGGTAGCTCTATTCCACCCACCCCACTTCCTCTACGAAAGCCAGCAGGGCTTTCAGGTTTCCTGCTGCCTCGCGCAGGGTGCCTGGAGTCCCAAGGTGTTTTGTCCTGTATACTTCTACCTGTTTACAATCTAGCAGAATGTGTTTTGTGGTTTCTTCCGCCTCCATGCATGCTCTGCACATAGGGCTATTCGTTCCGCCCATGTTGAAGAGGTGTTTGTTTAGTGTGTTGTGTCCTGTTATCAGTCCCACTAGTTTGCGTAGTTGGGGCCTTTTTGTCCTTAGAAGTGTTTTGGTAAGTTTGTGGTTGTATTCCACTACTATTTCTTTGGTTTGTCTGCAGGTGTCTATCTCTTTCCAGTGTGTTTGATGTAGTTGTTTGTAGTGGTTGTCACTAGGTAACTATTTAAGCACTCTAGATAAGGCGTGAGAGGAACCCACGGATGAAGAAAATTGGAAGAAGAAAAATATTCTCGTCCGAACCGAAAAAGGAGCTGCGCAAATCCTACGTAAAAATACCTAACATTCAAATGTATTTACCATTCGATCGCCGCATGTTTTTGTAGTATTCCGTGGTATTAAAATGGTATTTTTCGAAAATGATGTAGTATTTTCTTAAACATGGCGGCGGTATTAAAAAAAAATGCGTCGCTCGTATACGAAACATCCAACCAAAATTTTACAAAGTGATTTCGGTCAAACAAGGCATCTGTGTAACAAATTTTAAGTCTCTAACTGCAATATTTCGAAATTAAAGTATGACTAGCGTGCCTTCTGATGGACCGATTTCGACTACATTCTTTTAGACTCTTACCATAACCGAATGATGCATGCATGCCAAAATTCAGCTCAATCGGATGAAGCATTTAGGCGCTATCATGGAGAAATACACACAGACACACAGATAAACTTTAGTCTGGAAACGGTCTTAATAAAATGGGAGGGGGGGGGGAGGGTCAAAATGTATCTATCCATCGCCATCTCGATTTTTTTATTAGCGCGTTCACAATACTTTCCCTACTGGGGAAATAAAAATACAATAACCATATTAACCCCCCCCTCATCAAGAACGACAAGACAGTCCTCATTGTATCACATTAGCCGTTGCAATAACAACTACCGTAAAAACTCTTTCTTAAACCGTGTTACGGTTTACGATGATCGATACGCATCAATAGATATCTTCGCTGAATCGAACATTGGATTCAGAAATTTGTTAAAGAGGGCGATATTTAACACTTAATATTTAAAATTTAATAATAATTATTATTTAAAATTTATTACTTATTATCTACTGTTTGCACTTGTACTTATTCATACCAACGTACCCGTCTCAACTTCAAATATCGTACTGGTAAATTTGTTAAATACGTGGACACCCATCAACATAATGTATTTTTTTTCCTATGTTCCTCCTTCCCTTCCTGGTCCCTCCCTTCCTATCCTCTTTCTTTTCTCGTTTTTTTCTCTGTCTCTTATCATTTAGATAATCTTGATGTTAACATTTAGTGGCAAATTGTCTCTGGTGTAATTTGAATATCTATCTTGTTTGGCTACTTACTTTTATACACTGTTATTTTCCTGAATAAAAGAAAATAAAAGAAAATAAAAAATAAAAAAATAAATAAATTAATGAATATTATGTACAAACCTACTGAAAAAAAATATCAAAAGTGACAATAAATTTACAAAATAATTAAATCAAGTACAAGTTAAATTAGACGGTGACTTGTTTATTTATTTAAGAATCAATTACTATAAAACATTGATTTCCTTACAAAAATAACAGGAACCGAATGACCATTGATTCTGTCACCCAACTGGGACTAGACCGTTCTAGGGTGGTCAGGACTCTAATATTAACAATCAATTATGTACAATTTTTACTAAAAATCTAATAACACTAAATTGCCCTAAAATGTGGTCTTCTTCAAAATAATAATAATAATAAAAATAATAAAAATTATTAAAAGAAAATATAATAAATAAAATGCAATTCCATTATATAATCAGCAATATATGTAATATAAAATTAGATTAAATAATATAAATAAAGTCATATGTGAGAAAATAAAGAAACAGTCAATAATATTTAATATATGTTAAGTAATATAGAATTTAATATAAAAATACCTAGTCAAAAATTCATTTCAAAATAATATATAACAAAGTCAAATAATTTTTGGTAGTCAGTTCAATGTTAAAATATACTAAACATATATGTTTAAAAATATGTTAATAATTTGTGCAAATATGTGGTGGATTGGTGGATTATAACACAATATTGGTGGATTTATAACATTTGGTAGAATTATCCCTAAAATTTGATGGTTTTAAGTGGTTTTAGATGGTTAATTTGATGGTAAGTATTAAGATTAATAAATAAAAGTTAAGCAGTTCACAGAAACAAGACAGGAGTAAAACGATACCAAAATATGACAAAATAACTCTATATCTAACATCTGAGTCGGATATATATCCATCGCTTAGTTGTATAACCACATGTTGGGGGGGGGGGGGGGGGGGGAGGGAAATGCAGATATCTTTTTTTCTATTCAATAACATGGTCGCAGCAACTTCTCGGAATTATTTTTCCTAACCCTTCTCGCCACGTTGCATAACAACAATTCTATTGGATTTAACTGGCAGTAGTAGGGAGGAAGTCGCAATATTACATGACCATTATTCCGTTCATTGTTGACCATTGAGTGAAGTGCAATTTCCTAATAATATAATGCAAATGCAGCGATCGTCAACATGTTAAGTACCTAACCGATTAGGACTTTTAATTAGGGCAACTGTAAAAGTTCGACTTCGAAACGGTGTTTAGTGCTTTTGTAATTTCCACTACTTAACCATTAGTAATAAGTTCCTTAGTAATAAGTGATAGTAATAAGTATTAGTAATAAGTTCCTTAGTAATTAGTAATCCATTAGTAATAAGTAAACCATTAGTAATAAGTTCCTTCGTAATTAGTAATAAGTGTACATATTATACCTTTCTAAGCTAGAAAGGTATAATATGTACACTTATTACTAATAGAAATAAATAAATAAAGTACGTATTCTAATTAATTTATCTGAAAAACAAATAGGACTTCGATCTTGTAACCAATCGGGAGGAAGGAGGGATCCTGATGGTTAATTCCATACGGATATATCCTGCCAAAACCGGTAGCCAGGGTTACCGTCCTAGTGCCTAGCCGTAAGGCGTTGGACTCTGGCTGGTTCGTGGCTTTGTTGGACGGTAGATTTGTATCATCCCAAAATTTTCTACGATCACCACACGGTAGACAGAACGATCAAATTCCATATTACCATTAATACATATTACCAACTTAATATTGATATTATATTATTATTCCATGTTAATATTAACTTATACTAATATATTAATATATTCTTATATTAATATTATATTATATTCTTATATAAATATTAATATTATAAGTTAATATTACATATTAATATTATAATTATAAAATCATATTACTAACTTAATAATTGCGAATGTTCACATAGAGAATTGCATGGTGGACCACAAACTGTGCAAATTAATTTACATTTGAAGTACTGGATAATCCATGCAAGACACCTGTCTACGAAGTGCTATAAGAAGTGTTTTACATGCATAAGGTACTCGAGACAAGATAATAACCAGTATATGGGTCGGCTTCCTTAAGCATGGTTAACACCATCTACACCATTTCAATCAACCGCTATAGATTTTATGGTCCATAAGAATTTAATAATATCTCATGTTCGAGGGTCGAGGGCATACAAGGGATACATATGCGTTTTCGTGGGTATGTCAATCCAATATATCCATTTAGATCGTAAATCATCATTTAGATGCCCTCGCTGATGCAGTACTGAGCTATGCTGTCACTTCATTTGGACGTACTTTTCGCACATATATAGATAAAATATTTAATTTGCAATGTAGAATAAGAAAAAAAATAGGAAATAAAAATGTGTTAACACAATGTAAAAAGAACAATAACTTGTTGTTTAAGCGATGCGATATATTACATATACATGAAAAAATTACATATTTACTAGCAAAGGAACATTTTAGAAATTCAGTATTTAAAATACCAATACAGTACAATAGGAATGTTGGAGAAAAAGTCCGTAAAAGATTTGAAGAACCAAGAGCGAACAACTACAATGGTGAAAGGACGTTAAAGTACCTCATTCCAAGAATCTTTAATATTATTATATGTGAGGAAGACTGTGTAAGCGTGAGCAAACAGATGTTTAAAAAGAGATTAAAAAGCTACCTGTTGGACATTTATAGTGAAATTAGTGGTCATAAGTAAATTTGTTATACGTTTCTATAATTTAAGCTTGTAGTAATGCTGGCCTAATTTAAGCCTGTAGTAAGTAGGGCCTAGGGCCTGTAGGGCCTAATTTAAGCCAGTAGTAAGCCTGTAGTAATAAGCCTAAATTAAGACCAGTAGTGATACTGCTGTGCATTGTTTTTTATATTATTAATGTCTTTTTGTATCACAAAATTAGAAGTGTAAGACTAGAAAAATAAGAGTTTGTCTCGCCAACAAACTGTATACCAGTTTGGCAAAATTTTAATATTTAAAAAAATGTATTTTTTCTCTGAATAAAAAAAAAAAAGAAAACATCTGGTATGTGGATCTCGAGGCAGCTGAGCTGGTAGATCTGGTATGTGGGATTTGAGGCAGCTGGGCTCTCCTCCTCTGAAAGAGGATCTCCCCTCTTAACGGTGCTGTCCGTGGGCTGCTTCATCGCCCGAAGTCGCCCGTATCGTATCGTGATGTCCCAACCGCCCCTGTGGGTGCGTGCCTTTTGCAGGTTCTTCCGGTCTAGATGCCCCCGATGGCGCCCCTTCTGCCGTTTATTCCTGTCAGTCGGCACCGCACATATCCACTTGGATACACCGCCTTAAATCACCAGCGCTACATATAAATAACAATGTTCTAGTATATAAGAGGAACTTTATTTGTAAAACTGTTCAAATAATATGCTAGTTTGTAAGTAATATGTAAATATTCTTTTGATGAAAGATAAACGGTTCACAGGGTTGCCGGAAAGGGTAGAAACCCGGAGACTCTTCCTCTATGTCTTCGTTTGTTCGCCCCTCACACGCTACCCTTTCGGCACGCGTGAGGTTGTCGTTGCACGACATCCCGGGCAGACAAAACGACCTATGTCGTTAGAACTACCTGGGTGGTGGGAGGTTTTCATCCCTGACCTGTCACCGCGTAAACATATAATTAAGTCCATTTAGTAACTGTTCCGACTTAACCGCGAAAGGCTTCATAGCGGCTTTCAGTCGTTTCTTATCCTGGCGCGGTCATTGTAAAGACTTATACAGCGACAATGCTACACATTTTGTCGGAGCGGATACGGTGCTATGTAAAATGGTGATTGATGCTTAATCTCAGTTGTCGGATGATATCAGCCAGTGATGAAACAGCCTGGCAGTCCATTCCGCCCTACGCTCCAAACTTGGCCTGGTGGCCTGTGGGAGGCAGGAGTTCCAAGCATGAAGTCACATCTTATATGACTGTTGGATGATTTGACGCTTACATTTGAAGAACTATCTACTGTACTCACCGATCGGTTCCTAATAGTTCAGTGTAGCTTGGGTGGTGTTGACAAACTCTTTCTGTCATCTGGCCTGCATAACTCACGGTCCAACTCCTATCTGGTAGCCTCCTCGAAGAGGGACTTACCTTGTTACCGCCGCTGTGAGCTTCTGCCACGGCTGTAATCCTGCAGTCGGATGCGGTTGGGATCAGAAGATCAAGGATTCGGGAAAGCCGGCGAATAACCAGGGGGGGGCTGGAAACGCATGATTCCTATTTCAGTGGACAGTAATTGTTGACCTGACGCCCTCAACCATTGAATCGATCCATCGGTAACCCAATCCATGACCATGGCGGTCACCGGGTGTCAAGGCCCGCAAAATATTTAAACTGAATAACCACTTTTGTCAGGTACAGGTCGCACAAGCGACATCGAACCCATGACCAGACCGAAGGATGGAGAAATTCGGCCAAATCTGGTAGTAAGGGCGTGAGGTTGGTACGCTGTCTCACATACCATTGCCTCGCGGTGAGGCGCCGGCTTCTTACGGGCATGTTTGCGGAGTAGACTGTGGACTGTGTTATCCCTAAGTATGATAATATTATAATATTATATTATAACTCCTCTCTGCCCATACCCGCCATGTGTGTTTATTTTTCAAAAAAAAAAATGATATGATTTAGTGGAAACATGTAATTGGCTTTGTTTTAGAAATCTAACAAGTTTGTATCGAATGTATTGAAAAAGCTGTATGTTTCCTTAATAATAATTAAAGAAATATCAAAATCCACGACAAAAAAAAAACAAGAAAAAAAATTATAGAATAGAAAGAAAACTCAATTGAATAATCTTTAAAAAATGAAAATAACAATAATCAAAGAAAAAAATATAAAAATAGAAGCAATATTCCTAAACCATGTTACAAAATTAATAAATTAATTTTGTATAAAATAAAATGTTTGAAATAAGGGTAAAATAAAAAGTCTAAAAAATAAAACAGATTTAAGTAGTCGATTGTGAATACAAAATTTTAAAAGTTTGCGCCATATAAACATTTTTCTAACAATATGGATGGCATAACATAATATTAAAGATTTTCACTGTAAAACCGATCGCAACCTACTTGCTAAAATTAGACCGGTCTGAGCAACGCAATGGCAGCTAACGGTTCCTTGTAGCTAACGGAACCTGGTCGTTATCTTGGGTCCGATCAACTCATGGCTAACTGCCATCCGGTAGTCTCCTAGAAGATGTTCGAACCTGGAAAGGCCTCTGTTCCCTTGTTACGGCTGTGTCGTAGATATAAAATCGGATCCTTTGGGGGATGTCCTTCAGGCGCTGCTTGGCGGATCGCGCATTGTGCTGCGTTAGCCTATCGACTAAAATGTATTTCAATTTGACTAAAATGTATTGACAATTTATATTATTAGGCAGGCACATATTAATTATACCTTGACTATTTTTATTTACAATATAATCACTAAGACATTTTATTTAACTTTTTGACAACCGTCACATTTTTTTTGTTATTTTTGACATTACATTAATAATTTTATACTAAAAAAAACTTATTTTTATCGGTATTTTAAAGAATTAATTACTCTGTGTTTTTTATTTGTTAAACTAAATGGTGAGACTCGATTTAATTCTACAATAATACCTTCTGTATTCTTACGAGTAACCTTTTATGTTTTGATTCAATGATATCACGGCCAAATGTAAATTTAATACAACTGTCTATACAACTATGTACCTATTAGTTTTTAGGACAATAAATTATTTGATTTCATTTGATTTGATTTGACTGTGTACTCCGGCAAGTAAGCGGGCGAAGGTGAAAGTGGGGGGTGGGGGGGGCGATCTGGAAATGGTCTTATACGTTTCTAGAAAGCGAGGGTGTTTGACCTGATGTCAGCTACTCTTGAAACGACTCGTTGGCTACTTGATCCCGTGTGAAAACGGGAAAAGGCGCCATGGTCTGTCATAAATTCGAATTGAATTACCGCTTACACCAGGTAGTGGCCACGCAAGCAACTTCGAACCTGCTAACAGACTGGAGGACCGAGAAATCCGGCTAAATCTGGTAGTTACTGCCTGAGGCTGCCCGCTAGGTTCACTTCTCAGTGCCACTCGGTAAGGTGTTGGGTTTCTACGGGCATGTTGGTGTAGTTAGACCGTGGACTGTGCCTTTCCTCTCAAAGTCTCTGCGTTCACCCCACGGTTGAAATAATAAGGTAATAGTTTAAAAATAATAGTAGTAGTAACTATTCGTCGGTTGTGTGAATTCGGTTAGGGGCGACATAACGGTCAACTTCATTAAGCTGCTTCAAAATTCAATATAAGCAAATGCTTATATTTGACGGTCGAGAACTGTGAGGATATTTCCTAAAAATAAGGTAAGCTGATATGAGGATCTGAGGATAGCTGCTTTTGGGCCACATTTTTTTCTCGCTCGATATACTCCTCTTCTGTTTGGCATTCAGTCGTGAACACTTCAAAAAACTAGGGATATTTACCGTATATGCAATTTTTGCTCAAGAAGCTCTTTGCGAATTCTATTGCAATAAAATCTACGAGGAAGTACATCGGCATGAGTGTATCTACTTAAAATCGCCACTGTCCGCGATAAATTCGAACTGAATTACCACAAAAACTAACAAGAGTTATCAACTATAACAGGCGAACCCGTACCTTCGGAATTTTCACATCTCACGTGAGGTGAGCGTAGATGACTTAGAGACAATACATATCTCCCGTCTAGCTAAGCCAACGTTCCCGACAGAGGCCAACGCCTTACGGCGAGGCACCGAGAAAGATAACCAGCGGGCAGCCCCGCACCTTCTCTACCAGTTTTGGAAGGATATCTCCGTCTGGAATTATCTCCCGACTGGTTACGGATCCGAAGTCGCTTTCGCGATCTCTAACTGTCGTATGTTCAGCGGTGATTCGTTTTGAATCTATCGCGGGCCAATGGCATCATTTGCCGGCTCTGAATTCAGGATTAGGTGGCCAAATGGTCCTTTCAATATTGGTTGACGACAGGTCAACATCCATCCCCGCTGCTTAGGAGACAGCTTGGGGAGTTAATGGGTCCTTGCTGAGTTGGCCACGAAGACCCATTCTGTTCAGGGTTGGTCACGCTCACGGGTCAACATTTTTTAAAAAAAATTTATTCATAGAAAAAGATACATTTTTTAAAAATATTACGATCTTGCCAAACTGGTATACAGTTTGTTGGCGAGACAAACTCTTATTTTTCTAGTCTTACACTTCTAATTTTGTGATCAAAAAGACATTATTAAAATATAAAAACAATGCACAGCAGTATTACTACTGGTCTTACTAGAGGCTTAAATTAGGCCAGTATTATTACAAGCTTAAAAACTAGAAACGTATAACAAATTTACTTATTACCACTAATTTCACTATAAACATCCTATAAACTATCCTATAAACCACTATAAACCTATCCGACGGCCTCCACGCATGAATTGCGAGCCTGGGTAGGACTCTGGCCTTATAGTTAGTTTCCCTTGGGAATCAACCTTCTGGCGCTCCTGGACGGTCTGTGCACCGTGCGGCATAAGTTAATCGATTGCGCTCTCTGACTAACAGTCGGGGGAGTCTGGAAGCAGTACTATTTCCTACAGGGCGGGGGTGGTTGCGGACCTTACGGCGACTGCTCTTGAAACGACCATCGGCTATCCGATCCTGGGTGAACAGCCGGGCAAAGGACGCTGTAGTCCGCGATAGATTCGGTATACACCGTTTCACCGCGTCGTAAGGGAGAGGACCACGCAAGCGCCCTCGAACTCGTAACCAATTGAGAGACTGGAGTAATCTGGTCGCAATTGGAAGTAAGGGCGTGAGTGTAAGCCCGCTGGGTAACACTCCTGGCTATCTCGCGATTAAGGTGTTGGCCTCTTGGGTTTGTGGCGGAGCTAGACGGTGGACTGTTTTTGTCCTAAGTCTTCTGCGCTCACTCCAGGGAGATAGAACGTCTAATCGTTAAAACTTCCTGAGGTGACGGGCTCGCTTGCTGTAGTCAACAACTCTAGTTGCTTAGGAGACAGTATATTTCCATAGATCCCAAACTACTTCAGCAATTAGTCAGAGTGCACAACCGATTGGCGTCGCCGAACGGTGCGCAAACCGAACGTAGACTCTAAAGTCTTACTTGGGGTAGCCGTCGACACGGGTTGGACCGATCCGAGTACACAATGGATCTTGTGGCACAAGCTGCACGAAACCGTTCGCTACCAACTAAAACCAGATAGAGGACGCGCAAGCGACTTCGAACCTGCGACAAGACTGGAGGACGGAGATATCAGGCCAATCTGATAGCAAGAGAGACGCCGAAGAAAAGACGCAAGAGTAATTGAGTATTTTTTTGTTTCGCGTAATCATCTTCCTCATGTTCGACTTACCTTAAAAAATGGATAAAATTGTAATTTTGCGCCGGTCCCATACCATTTTTAGACCTGAGAATTTCCAAATAAAGAAGTCGTTGAGTCCTGAACTATTTTTTATCCTGTATTGGCAAAAAAGTTGTAAATCTTGGCAATTTAGTCTTAGGGATTATGAACTTTGTGTTTTTTTTGGAATGGTACCCGAAATCGAGAAATACCAAAAGAGTGTACATTCATAGATATCTATAATATCTATGAGAGATCATATAAACCGTAACCCCCAAATTTATGTGGTTTGTAAGCAGGGTCTAAAAAGGATATGGAGTCTGAAATCAGTGGTCCAAAGAAGAAGACAGGAAGCTCTGTTCTCGTCTATTGCTATTAATCCAGGAGATCGTTTCGCGATCCTTTCGCTTGCTGGTGGTCTTCGCTATGCGAGACGTGCGCGTGGGCTTGGGCGGGGGGTTTGGGCGGTGGGTTTGGGCGGCGAGGGAAGAGGGGGCGGGGGGCGAACGGCGGCCGGGCGGGCGGCGAGCTCGTCGCGCGGCGCGGCGCCGCCAGTAGCGCGCGCGCAGCCGAGCGAGCGACGTGCGATGGTCGCGCCGTCAGTCGCGCGCTTCCCGGCGCTGCCGGTGCTGCTGGTGCTGCTGGCGCTGGCCGCGGCGCCGGCGGCCCGCGCGGCCCGCCCGCCGCCCGCGCCGCCCGCGGCGCCCGCGCGCCCCGCCGCGCCGCACCGCGACCCCGTCATCGAGGAGGTCACCGCCAAGCAGCTGGAGCGCACGCTGGACGACAAGGACTTCGTGGCCGTGTACTGGTGTAAGTGCTATGAGCGATCCGAGGCCCGCAGCCGCCGCCGCCGCGCCGTCGCGAGCTGCCGTTATTTCGGGCGACCTCCTTCCACCGCGCGGGCGCCGCCGCACAGTGTTTCGTTTCAAAAAAGCCACACGTTCAAAATCCCAATCTGACCAAGCCATCCTGCTATGGTAATGAATATAATATACCGCCAGCCATGGCCGGATCAAAGTGTGCAGTAAACCTAAACTGCAACAATTTGGTAATCCCCCCTTTCCCCTACCCCCACTGCCCATGTCCATGGTCAAAATCCTAGTCTGACCAAGCCATCCTGCAATGGTAATGAATAGACCATACCGCCAGCCAGTACCGTATGAAAATGTGCGGTAGCCCTAAACTGCAACAATTTGATATCCCCCCCCCCCACCCCCACTTCTTATGTCCATGGTCAAAATCAATACAATACAATATACAACACAATTTAGTTTTATTCCAGTAGGTAAGAATTCCTACACTTGGATGAGTCATCGTGTCTAACGTTCTAAGTAATGTATTAATTAGGGAATATTAACTATCGTAATAGTTGTGATTATTTAAATAAATTTTAATAATTTATAATGGGTTTGAAAATCATTCATAATTAAAAAATAATTTAATAATGTAAATTGCTGATTTCTATAGCCATAACTATCAAATTAATAATGTGAGACAAGAGCATAATGTCTATAGACATAATTGTTAAAGTAATAATGTGAGCATAATGAGCCATAACTATTAAAGTAATAATGTGATAGTCATGAAAATAGATGATAGCAATGCTAATGCATAAACCATACCACCAGAAAGGGCCGTATCGAAGTGTGCGGGAGCCCTAAACTGCAACAATTTTGTATACCCCCCCCCCCCCTATCACTCATGTCCATCATTATCAGCTAATAGACGTCCACTGTTGGAGATAGGCCTCCCCCACAGAATGCCATGACAAACGGTCTTGAGCCGCTTCCTACTTCCTGCAACTATGGCAATGTCATCCGTCTATCTTGTGGGGTAAGGGTCCTACGCCGCGTCTGCCGGTTCGTGGTCGCCATTTGAGAACCTTTTTTCCCAAACGATTGTCGGTTCTGCGAGCTATATGTTCTGCCCATCGCGATTTCAAGTCACTGATTTTTTGAGGATAATTGCTGCTATTCTGTAACATAAACAGGCGAATTGCTCTTTTGGATTCTCAATATCCCCTAAACCAATGCACATATGTATGATGGATTCTGTCTCTACATGGAGCCCGTCTCGGATCCAAGCAATAATAATAAATAAATACAAATGGAGCTATCATAGAAATCCCCGGCAGGAGTCGAGTCTATCAACATATTATTATAACACCTCTGGGGGAGGAACAGTGGACTCCGGACTAATGACCGGCTGTGGGAGGTTTATTATAGCTGTATTGCCGCTTGCGATCGTATACCTCACCCCCGCAATTAATCTACTCGCCCCTCCAAGTCATAAGATATGAGATGCGGAATTCGCAGTTTTAGATTTTTTCCTAGGATTGAGTTGATTATTTTAAGAAAGGAGAGATGCGAGAGTGCTGGGGTTTGCTCTACAGAATCTTGGAGGGGGGCGCTCCAAGCTAGCTCATAAGCAGATTCAATGCTCTATCAGCTCACGGCGCCCTCTGAGATCTGAAGATGACCTACTGCTCTCGATCCCTGGTCACGGTAGGAATTTTTTACACGCACTTCTTCTCTGTACATGGAGGCCGTCTCTCAAATGCTTTACCCACACATGTGAGGGCAGCACCGAGTCTGTATTCCTTTAAACGCAGGCTCAAAGAACACTCTAACATGCGCTCATAAATTTTCCTCGACCCCTCCCCTCCCCCTTCCCTGCGTCATTGCTCACCCATAGGTTCATTGCTTTTTGTTTTTTTTTAAATTTATGATGTGTCATTTTCTGCAGGATTTTAATTTTAGATACATTTCATGCCAGCTGCCTTTATAAGAAATTTAAACAATAAATTTCATTTTCACAGCAAAACATATTTTATCATTAGGTTAAGGTTAGCTGTAAGATATTGTTTCAATGCAATAAGCTTGCCGCTTTAGCAAATAAAGCGTTTAATTATTATTATTATTATATAAGACGCTTGAAAGTTTACAACTTAAAGTGTTCACCTCGTACGGTTGAAGTTGTTTGTATACTTGTTCGTGCTTTGACATTGAAAATATTAATCGTGTATACACATGCATATATTGATCATAAATCTTGCGCTGTTTTCTTGTTTTCTTTTCGATGTGGTCGTAGATTTCGCATTCCTTCGGCACTAGACATTTTGTAGACTTTCGATGCGATATTTTCTCTGACGTGTGGTTTATTATAATTCTAAACACATTTATGAGTCATTAATTATTTACGAGTCTTTAATTATTTTGTGATTTTCAATTTAATATCAATTTTGTTATTATATTCCGGCAACTAAATATGTTATTCCAGTTTAAGTTATAAAAGTGCACCGGGAGCTCTTTACACGTCACCAGACGTCCTAGCTGGACGCGTTTCCGCGTTATACTAAACTAAAATTCTACACTAAACTTTTTCGTGACTATCACGCGCAGGCATCTACACCCGCGCCATAACATCACAGGAAACCACACCTGCGCTACAAATGCGTACTAACATGGTATATTCGTTGTAGCCTTAATCATTGCTCACGCATTAACAGTCACTTAGGCGCTCTTGCAAACTTCAATATCGCCAAAAACAAAAGTTCAATCATTGATTATCGTGTTGCAATCGTAGGGCAATCCCGAACGTTCGTGTCCCCTCTGTAACTAGTTTGAAGTTACCGAAGTTACTCATATTTGTTGATATTGACTGTATGAATACTATGTATGAATTCGCTAATCCATAAAATCTGCTTATTCTATAACACTAGCCAACAAAATTAAACTTTTTTCTGTAACATTGACGAAAACAGTTGATATTTATGTTTTTAAGGGTGCTAAACACGGAAATGATAATGAAAATGCAATTTCATCTCTTGTTTTCTAGTTACTAAAGTTACTCAGAATTGCCCTTAAAAGCTCTCCATGTATTTATCTTGTAGTTCTCCCTTGGAGAACTACAAGATAAATACATGGTCACTGATGGCGCAATTGCTTTGACTGCCTTTTGCTTTTTGTTGCTGGTGATTCCCTGATGAGCGTCCAGCAATAATCTGCTAACATTGATTCACTCCACTTTCCCTGGCATTGTTCTTCTATGTCCGAAATTTCTTGGTGGAAGCGATCGTTATGTTCGTCGCTAACAGCACCATAGTTTTCGGGGAAGAAGTTTAAGTGTGAATGTAAGAAGTGTAACTTCTTGATACACCCCAGTCTATCGTAGCACTGCAGAAGATTTTCCACAAGACCCTTATAGTTTTCTGCCTTAAGATATCCAAGGAAGTTTTCGGACACTTGAATAAACTACAGCTAAATAGGGATTATCATGGCCATTTACGTGATCAACTTGGTCGATTTAGTACAGAATAACTGAATTTGTTCTTGTTACATTTTCACTCTTGGCTAGTATAATTACGCGTATTTAAACCGCCTAATAAGACAGTCGTGATGGTCTTCGTCTGATATTGGACACAACACCCGAAAATGTTCTGTCTATCCTCTTGGTTTCTCACTATTCTATCTTCTTTTAGGCAATTTTTTAAGTGCCATTAACTGGCTTAAAATTTTATACGTACACAATACAAGTCCATCATATAGACAGCTGCTCCGAATTTATTATATAAATTGTTATCAATAACTATAACAAATGCTATCAGAATATGGTATGAAATGAAACGATTTGCTAGGGCACGGTAGACATTTCAGAGGGATTTTTTATCTAACACGTTCCGAATTGCCAACCGTGCAGGATACCATTGTCCAGGGTAGACTGAGTGTATATACAGATAAATGTATACAAGATAAATTGCCGAAACGTCGGGTGACGTCGTCTACCTGTTGTCCAGGGTGGCGTAGCTAGACTGTGGATTGTTTTTCGTCCCAAGTCTTCTGCGCTCACCTCACGTGAGACAGAACGATACATTTCGTTAAAACTTCCTGAGGTGGCGGGTTCACCCGTTATAGTTGACAGCTCTAGTTGTCCAGGGTAGACTGAGTGTCATATATACAAAATATATTGCCGAAACGTCGGGTGACGTCGTCTACCCGTTGTCCAGGGTGGCGCAGCTAGACTGTGGCTTGTTGTTCATCCCAAGTCTTCTGCGCTCACCTCACTGGAGACAGAACGATAAATTTCGTTAAAGCTTTCTGGGGTGACGGGTTCGCCCATTGTAGTTGACAGCTCTTGTTGTCCAGGGTAGACTGAGTGTCTACCATGGACAATGGCGTTCCCAACATCGCAGATACGTCGGGTGATATTCCCCGCTGAGATTTCCCGCGGTAAATTCGTTTTATCCTATTTATAATTTCAAACAACCGATAGTCTTCGATTTGATATTAAAATTATTATTACATAGACAAAAGAAAAACAACTTTATTAAAATACTAGCTGACCCGGCGAACTTCGTACCGCATAACAGTCAATGAAAGTCGTGTTACAGATTAGCTGAACTTAATTTATGATTTTATGAAAGTAATACAAAATAAATATTAAGTTCACTACTTTATTAAGATAACACACAAGGAGAATATAAAAGTAAATAAAAATAAATATATCGATCACGTGTCAGCAAGACATGATTGAATTTATTATTTATTATTTATCTATTTATTATTTATTATTTCTCTATTTACATATTGTGCAGCATGGGATGTTCTCAGTTTAATTCTCTTCATTGAAGCACCTTGTGATATACGATATTTTTAGTTTTTTATCGGGCGCAAAAACAAATAAATCGGATGATTTGCCGACACGTGAACAGCCACGTACAATTGACTATGAGAAAAACACGGATTTACATTTTGTATGGGATTTTTTTCTTATATTTTAATTTTTCGTCAATTTTCCAATTTTTGTTTTTAATAGTTATTCTGCTATTCTGGACGGAGACAAATACAACAAATCAAAAACCATGAAAATCGGTACAACCGTTCTCGAGTTATGTGTTCGAACAAACCCGACTTTGTTTTATATATATAGATGTATGACCATACGGCTGGCTATTGTTCGATTCTATCCATTTTTTGTCCATATAAAACGCAACACTGTACGCCGTCGGCGTCGCGACGCCCGCGCCGTCCGCGCCCTATCGATATAGCGGGACCGTCAATCTCAGGCCGACGGCGAATATCACTATAGCACACTGCCCCCAGTCCGTCGCGTATCAAGTGTCACACACCATGACTTGGCGCCAGGCACGATAAATGACGCCATTTCGTGTTGTCTAACACCCGAATCTATAAATAGAGCTGTCAATTACAACGGCAGAACCCATCACCTCAGGAAGTTTTAACGATTTTAGATCGTTCTGTCTCCCATGAGGTGAGCGCAGAAGACTTGGGACGAAGACAATCCACCGTCTAGTTACGCCACTCGCCCGTAAGAGACCAACGCCTTACCGCGAGATAACCAGGTTAATCAATCAGCTGACCAACTCTCGCGCCTTTAATTCCAGTTGCAACCATATTACTCCGGTTTCCTACTGGTTACAGGTTCAAGGTCGCTTACGCCGTCCTACCCCTTACGTAGCGGTGTCTACCGAATCTATCGCGGACCACGGCATCCTTTTCCGGGACCCGGGATCTGGTAGCCGATTGGTCGTTTCAAGAGCAGTTGCCGTAAGGTTAACAACTACCCCCGCTCTATAGGAGACATTACTGTTTCCAGACTCCCCCGGATGTCGATTGGCTGATACCGCACGGTGTGCCTACCGTCCAGAAGGGCCCGAAGGTTGACTTCCCTAGATCCCAGAATTCCCCTAGGAAACCTGGGCTCGCACTTCTGCGTTAGGCCGCTGGATGGGTGTTGATCCGTGAGTTTGACCGACCCTAAATATATATTAGTGGCCTAACTGCCCATTAGCTCCCGGATCTATACTCGATTGCTTGAGCATTCCTCATCCAAGCAATGCTCAAGCACTGATTGTGTTCTATACTAGCGGCTCCCAAACTTTTTCAGATACAGAACCTTAGTAAGTCGCTTAGGTTTGAGGCAACCCTAACCTAGGGTGGGGGGGTGGCGTTTAAAAGTCGGTAAGAGCCCCCATGGAGTGCTATTAAAAAAAATCAATTTATTAAAGGTATTGTACCCAATCAGGGGCTACTATATCGAAAATAGTTGACTGTCAAGATACGTTTTGATAAAAAATCCAAGTCAAGTCGAATCTGATAAAGTATTAAGTCGACAATGATAGTCTTTAATTGAAACCTACTATTGATTGAAATACTTTATTAGAAAAGCAAGGATTTGTATCATTGTCTAAATATTTGATGCACGTGCAAGTAAATTTTCGAGGCAATTATCAACAAAATAACGAGACAATTTAGAAAAATGAAATTGCTGCAATATTCTCTTGATAATTGATTGGAATTGGTTTAGATACTTTTAACTTTCCTAAGCAATGCTCACGCATTCGGTATTTTTTTCGTTTCTTCTGGTAATATACTTCACAGTATTCTCTTTCGTGAAATGCTCTTACAATAGGTAAATAAATTACCTATTTTTTATATCCCGTGTTAAAGAGTTTTTGGCATATTCTTATTTTGTTTACTCTTTTGTCAGTGTGCTTTCTTTCATACTAGCGAAATCTAGCAAAGTCGTTAAAATATCCATAAACTTTTAAATATAATAGCCAACCAAATCAATCAATCAATCAAGAATCAAAGGCTAAATATTGATGAAAACATAAGGATAGAAACTACCCAAAGATACACCGTAAATGCAATGAACGAAAGGAGTGACGCGTTGGCATTTTCAAGCATTGCTCAGGCATCATCCATGGGATACTCGGCTTAAGCACTCAGGTTACGCATTGCTAGCTCGACTACCTATAGAATGAAAGCGGGTTTCGAGCAGCTTAATAATAAACTATAAATTTGGGTGTAAATCTCCACTGAAAAAAATAAATAACAAGTATATATATATATATATATATATATATATATATATATATATATATATATATATATATATATATATATATATATATATATATATATATATATATATATATATATATATATATATATATATATATATATATATATATATATATATATATATATATATATATATATATATATATATATATATATATATATATATATATATATATATATATATATATATATATATATATATACATATATATGAAAGGGCACTTATCTGGTCTGTGGTGACCAGGAGCGACTCCCCGCCTTTTTTCTTATCTATTCTTTCAGTGTTGGTCAATAATCCCTGCTGTGGTATTAGAAGTCTGTATATATATATATATATATATATATATATATATATATATATATATATATATATATATATATATATATATATATATATATATATATATATATATATATATATATATATATATATATATATATATATATATATATATATATCAAAAAGATTAAAAAACACGGCTGCCGTTAAAGAAAGATAACTATTGTAATATATATAATTATTTTTATTACGGATTTTTTTCTGAAATATTTCTTATATATGTATTTATCCATATAGATACATGTACATTTCCAGAATGTGCTTAATCAAACCCTTCATTTGACACTAAACACGATGTATAGGTATATGTTAATTTACTGACATTTGGAAATTTAGACAACTACTTACTTGATATTTGGACGGTTAAGGTATCCCATGACACTCGGGATGACATAGCGATTCTATCAATACCACACACTTCTAAATAGGCTTAAGCGTTATGAAGTTATCCAAAAAAAAACAAAATATACAAAAATCCTGAATACATTACACTCCTTTTTTGTTGGGCATTAGTTTAAAAATATGCATAGTTCCAGGGCTGGGAAACGAGGAACGACCACGATTAGAGACTACCTACATAAAAACCATGACCTCGCAAATGCCGCCAACCGGAATGGCTTTACAGTTCTTCTCGAAGCGCTAGAAATTGGCGCTCGTGTCCTGCCAGCCAAATCCCTGTTGTATCTCAAAAGATCTTGGTTCCTGTAGTACGTTAGGTACACGGCTAAAATAGATAATATACTTCACTTTTTGATTGGAATTTGCCACTTTCTGTGGTAATAGTAGATACCAAAAGGTAACTTTCTAGATAGGGAGGCACTTGATAATCTGTGCAGGAAACAAAATGGCGGCCCTTAAAATTTACTGCCATTAACCGCACTCTTTATTTTGTATCTTATATCCTACGTATACGATTACGATTGTATTTTTATTGTTTGAAAGCTCTTGTAAAGAGAACATTTTTGTCCTTAAAGATTCAAAGTTCAAAGTTCAAAGTTTATTTATTTCATAAAAACCCGGCGAGGGTATAGAACTTACAATTAATAAATACATTTTTTATAATATTCATATTTTAAGCATATCATATATCTGGCAAAAATAAAATAAAATCACGTTGGAAATCTGAAAGTCAATAAACTATACAAAATCAACCATTACATTGTCTAAATATTAAAAAGAGCATTAAGAAATATCAAAATTAGAAATACCAAATCAAGGAAATTTGGAAAGAATCAAATAATAATCAGAGTAAAAATATAAAAATACAAGCAATAATTCCTAAATCATGTTTCCTAATTAGAAAAATAATTCCTAATCAGTAAATAAATTGTCTATAAAATGAAGTGTTTAGAATAGGATTAAAATAGAATAAAAAAATAAAAAAATAAAATAAACAAGTAGGCAATTGTGAATATACAATTTTAAAAGTCCGTGCCATATAGACATTTTTGCAATAAAAATTCCTTGGTAAGTTTTTTAAATAGTGCATAAATGTTTGTATGTTTTTTAATTCCGGTGGTAACCTGTTATAAAATGTTATGTTGTTGCTTCTGTATTGAGTTGTCCTTTGAAATTGTGATATTGTAGGTATAGAATTATGAGTATACATCGATTTGTGCCTTGTATTGTGGGAATGTATGTTGTCAAGAGTTTGGTGCTTTCCCTTATTTTTATAGAATTCGCACAGGCTTTCGTGAATAAGTATGGCATAAATGGTGGGGATCTTTAGTTCACGAAATAGTGGTTTGCAAGATTCTCTCCTATTTAATCCGCGTATTGCTCTCACGGATCTTTTTTGTAAAATAAATACCTCTTTAATATCAGTGGCATTTGCCCACAATAAAATCCCATATCTCAAGTGGGATTCAACCAGAGAATAGTATGCACTCACAATTTCATTTTTGATTTATCTCTACACCCTCGGAGTTCTGCGCAATGTTCAAAAAAACATTTTTTAAAAATTATTCTGAGACATTTTAATTATTTTTAGACATTCTAATTACAAATACCACCCGTCTACGTGAGAGAATTCTCGATCACTTTCCACAACTTAAAGCACGAGCTACACCGAAATGCCGCTTATATTTTTCAATATGTTTAATCTGACAACCTTGATGATGAAGCTGTTGCATGCGAAAGAGACATGAGCGTTCATTTTTTTACCGTGTAGCAATCAGATTTTTACTGTTTTTTTACTGATCAATTATGTTTAAAATTTGGAAAAAATAACATACACATAAAACAAGCATTGAGGAATTTATCTCCCGCTAGATACAAAGATACAACATAAATTATGTGCTATGTTGAACTATATTCAAAGTTTCAGCGAAATCTGGATTGATGATTTCTCGCGCAGATTTTCCGGCCAGGTGGTGCACGCTCGTGCGCCTATGACGCTGCTGAGTGGGTGACGCCGACGCCGGCGGCACTCTTCCGAACAATTTAATGTCAATTAATAAGCGTGATCATAGCCGGCATGCATTTGGCAAAAGTGCAGATAAACCCCAGACACTGAATCACGATATTATATTGAGGGGCAATGAATGCCCAGCTGATCTTCTGATGCTTCCGATTTCGTCTGTTATTTCTGGTTAGAGAGCGGCGTGGCCACTTCATAGTTATCGATTTCATGGCCATCTTTATTTATTAAACTTGTAAATATGAAACCTTTTCAAGTTTATAATCTGTCTTTTGCAAAAGAGAGCACTGCGCATTATGTATCAGGTTACGTCCAGCTTTCAGCTAGTCAAGTATATTGACTATCCATTCGGCGTTCACATAGCAGCAGCCCCGGATCTAGGGGGGAGGGGTGGGGTAAACCAGGGTACCTGCCCCAAGCGGCTATTTAGGGGATCGCCAAATGTATTGGAAAAAACGTGTTTTTCTAAAGCGCCTAGCATCCAGGGCGCGTATGACTATCGATTGTTCATTTGATTTTATAACGCATCCTGAGATGAGTTTTGAACGCGTGTGCAGTGTGTGTGATATCCCTGTCAGGGGAATTTCCGTCGCGCCTAGAAAAAATCCTTCTCACAGACAGAAGGGGATGGGGCTACACGAGCGGAGCCGCATACACCCGAACGACCGAACGTCAAGCGACGATCGGTATTCATATGGCTGATTAGGCGTGCGTGTAATTCGCATTGGTTTAATTTGTTAACAACTATTCCTTCAAACGTGTCACTAAAATTATCAGTCGATGTGGAAATATATTCTTTTGGTGGAATAGAGTCGGTGGTGGAGGAGACCCTCGGGGTTCAACGGCAGCGCTCATAGTCCTAAGATTGAATTAGTGTCTTGGCGTCAGGTGACAACCGGCCGTATAACACCATGTCCACTTTTTATTCCCTGTCCATGATATTGCATAGTATGGCGTCCTCCGTAGGGGACGGTAAATCAGAAGCTCATCTCGACGCCGACACAGCACAAGCTCGTGCTCAGTGGAGGAGAAGGACAAGGAAGTCCGACCCCAAGTAAATGGGACAGGGTCTAGGAAGAAGAAAAAAAGTGTAAATATATTCATTTACCGAAAGGAAAGCTCGAAGTGTAAAGCTGCAGCAAGCTTAGATAGTAAAATTTGCTGGGACCTAAGGATTGAAGGTTTGTGTACAGTCTGATTTGTGCGTTGTCTACACTGGCTGCATGTACCCTATATTGATGTCACGCATAAGGAAAAAATATTAGTAAATATGTGCCACAGAGAACCTCTATATTCAAACTGCAAAAAAGAGCAATACTCATTATAGCAAATTTGAAATGGGACGAATCCTGCAGAAGTCATTTTAAACGACTGAAAATTGTAACGTTCATTTCATTGTACCTTTTAAATGTACTAACGGATTTCCACAAAAAAAGAGCCCATAAAAAAAAAACCGATATTCATGACATAAACACCAGAAACAAATCAAAGTACATGTTACCTAGTGCAAAGTTAAAAATAGCGAGACAAGTCAAGGAATACTCCGGTCCCTATTTTTTTAATATGTTACCTCCATATATTAATGAAAATAAAAATAACAATATATTTAAAAAGTCCTTAAAAAAGTTTCTGTTAGAAAATATTTTTTACACCTATGAAGAATACGTACAATTCGTCACGAACGGCTAACTAAAGTATTGTGTACAATCGAAAATTAAATATGTATAAATAACTATTTAGAAGTTTTGAAGACGATAAACTAAACTTGAAACTTGAAACATACAATGTAACGATTTTAAATGAAATGATTATAAATTGTAATTCCTTTTATAAATTTTATATTTGTTTTAAGTGAATGCCACTCTAAATATTATTATTATTATTGTGATTTGATATTTTTAAATGATATTTTAATTTAAATTTTAATCGTTAAATTCTGCTAATTTTATTTCTTATTCTTTTAATTTAAGCTATTTCTCGTGCTTTCAATTATTATTACCTGTTACTCATTTCTTTTTTTTTTGTTTTTAAATTTATTTTTTAATAAGAGCTTTTTCTTGAGTTTTATTTGGTCACATAATGGGATTTAATGTAACTACATATAAATATTATTTTGACTTAATCGATTTGTTATTGTCTTAATTAGATTTAAATTTTCTATAAGTTCCTTAAATTTGTAATTGCACAACTTGGTTTTTAATTTAATTCGGATATTTTAGTATATATGTTTCTACAATCTGTAAAGATTTATGAAAATAAACTGAACTGAACTGAACTGTAATAAAGAGTGCAAATTTGGTAACAAAATGGTCAGAAAAAATCCCACCTTTGTTTATTCTTCCCATATTTGTTTCGTGAGTTTTTTTAAAAATCATTTGTCTCAAATGTTGAAGGAAAGGGGGGCGCCAATTGCAAGTTTTTGCCACGGCTCGGAAAAATCGTTTCTAGTGAAGTCGGTCTGGAGGAGTCTACAAAATCCACCAAATCTATATTTTCTTTGCTTTGCAAATTGTAAACCTTGTTGTAAACCATCATTATGCTACATTGTAAACCATCATTATGGATTTTTCTAATTAAAATTATGAAGAATTTGAAGATAGAAATTGAAAATCGCGATTATTATAGATTCATCAAGACGGAGAAGTATACGATACTGTGTAGTAACCAGATGTCCCTTTCTATGCTGTGTTCTATTTTTGATATCCACATTAGAAACGGGAAATGGCCGGTATAGGTGCGATATCCGGTACGAATTCCAGGGTGACTGTTGATTAATGTTGTGATTGAATTACTTTTCTGTGACTAACGAGGCGTACGTGTGAGTCAGTGGACGGGCAGTGGGTTGGATATGGCACTGATAGCTCAAGAGACACAGCGACAAAAAAGTGCAAGAGTTTTGGAACAGCTGATGCTTTCATATCAGACAGTATATTGGCCATAGAGTGCGGGTATAAAGTCAGCAGGCCAGATTCCGGGACACCTGGCGCTGGCGTACTAGAAAGTTGTATTTTCAATTAGTAGCGCCAAAGTGTTTTGGAAAAGCTAAAAATTCATCAGTAGATAGTGGATGCCATAGAGAACTCTAATATATTGTCAAACTGTTTCATAATCGAACGCGTGGCGTTAGCATCCCCATACCATTATCATGCGCCATTTCAACCATTATATTGCGCGGCACAGTTGAGCGATGCGTCATAGACCGATGCGTGACATGTATGGAGATGCTGTCGCCACGCGTTTGATTATGAAGCAGTCTGACTATATATTTTGAGTTCTTTATTGCACGCACTATCAACTGATGTATTTTCAGCTTTTCCAGAACACTTTGGGGGTAATAATAAAATTACAACTTTTTTAGTACGCCAGCGCCGTGTGTCCGGGAATCTGGCCTGCTCACTGTACTCCGGCATTCTTTGGCCAAAATACTATACACTAAATAAATATCGGGAGCTAATAGGCCCTGTTGGAGTTTACCACTGAGGCCCATTTGTTCAGGGTCGGTCATAATCACGGGTCATGGCCGATCCGGCGGCCTCGACGCAGAAGTGAGAGCCAGGGTAGGACGCTGGCCTGCGGGCAAGTCTCCCTTAGGAGTCAACCTTAGGGCGCTCCTGGACGGTTTGCGCAATGTTTGGCGTCAGCCTACCCATTGTGCATTCCGACTAACAGCCGGGGAATTCTGGAAACAGTAATGTTTCCTATAAAGCGGGGGTAGTTGTTAACCTTATGGCCAATCGGCCATTAGGCCATTAGACCATTCGGCCACCTGATCCCGGGTGAATAAGCCGGGCAAAGGATGCCGTGGTCCGCGATAGATTTTCGGTAGGCACCGTATCACTGCTTTATAAGGGAAAGGACCGCGCAAGCGACCTCGATCCTGTAACCAGTCAGGAGGCAGGAGGTATCCTGAAGGTTAATTCCAGATGGAAATATTCTTCCAAACTGGTAGTCAGGGGGCGAGGCTGCCCGCTGGGTACCTTTTCTGGTGCCTCGCCATAAAGCGTTGGCGTAACTAGCCTGTGGATTGTTTTTCGTCCCAAGTCTTCTGCGCTCACCTCACGGGAGACAGAACGATCTATCGTTAAAACTTCCTGAGGTGACGGGTTTGCCCGTTGTAGTTGACAGCTCTAGTTGGCCAAAATACTGTCTGATCTGAAAGTATCACCTTTTCCAAAACTCTTGCACTTTTTTTGTCGCTGGCTCTCTAGCCATGAACCGTTCGGACTGACGCGAGTCGCTCTGTACGGCGGCGGACGCGCGCTGGACCCTCGCCAGGAATATCTGCAGTACAAAAAAATCCGCCTCGCGACGCACATTTATGTAATTTTAATTTTAGCCTGCCAAGACAAAAAGGAGCCACGCGCCCCGATTGACACTCGGCTCGAAAATGCACCGAATCGTGTGTTAAAATGCAGATTGCGTAAAATAGGAGCAATCGAAATTAGACGTCGGCTGCGACGTCCGTTTTAATTTAATCGGCTGAAGAAGCGGCCAAGCGACGCGATTAAATGGGGCGAAACGCTGCTTAGGCAGAATCGACACTTTCAAATCTGAAGATATTTTTTCGGCCTGTTGGTGGCAGGTGCCAGAAGCGGCGACAGAAAAAGGGGGTGTCCCGGCAAATTCGACTGAAAAGAGGTGAAAATCTTAAATATGTCTTCAACTTCAATCTCCTAAATGCTCTCGTTTAATTATCCGAGACGCTTGAAAATGTATAAATTATAATGCTATCAATCTATTATATTATTATTTATTGTATCATCATTATTTTTATTAACACGTTAACCATTGCATTTTTAAAATTATATTCTATAATATAATAATGATATGTACATGCTATATATTAATTATCCCAGTCTGCGGGGATAAATATAAAAAAAATAGTATTCTTTTTGCCATAAAGAATACTATTAACCCCTCAAACGGCGGGTGTAAATCTTGGTAGTCACCTGTCATTTCTGGGAGTTAAAGGTCAAAAATATAGCACTTTAGAAAAACTATCATAAGAAAGAATCTACTTGATGGATCATGAAAAGAAGAATTGTAGAATGATCGCATTGAAATTTGAAATATAAAACATTAAAACCTCATTTTGTGAAACAATTAGATAATTATTAATATTTATTAGAAATTTGGAAAACTGAAAAAATTCAGCGATATCGACGTTTTATCTCAAAATACGAAACCCTATCTAGAAATTGTAATCACATTTGTGTACATTTTTTCATGCTTTACCAAATATATTAAGTAGTTCGTTTTATTTATTTTCATACATATATCCGAAAAGAAGCTACATAATATCCGAAGAGAAGCACAGATCCGATCAATGGCAACACTCGACTAAGTGCCCCCAGAATACAAACAATTATAATAGGGATTCTAGACTGCGAGAAGCACGACTGAATAATCGTACAATACAGAATTTATCCGTCTTTCTCACACATATCTAACAGGGGGTGGTTGCACTGTGATTTTGGTGTAAATTCAGTTCGTTGAAAGCGCAATTTGTCGCGCCGTGCTCGTACCCGTTTTGGGACGTTATTCAATGAGCATTGACTACAATACATCGTACCCGATTCGGGACGTTATACTGTCGTGAGGGGTTAAATCGTCTATTGCGTTCGAATATTGCGAACGCACTTACCGATATCTATTATATAAATATTAAACAAAATAGGTATAGGTCTATACATATTAACAAAGTAGTGGGAGCCTTATGTTACCCCGAGGGGATGGTAATTAGCTGTGACTGGTAACCGCCAACCACAACAGCCTGTCTGCGATTATGCACATATGAAGAGAACCATCCGCACTCAACTTATCAACGAGAATAGCATGGTTCACTCTATAGAAAGCCTTCGAAAAATCCATGAATCCATCAGTCCCGGGATTCTGAAGTGGCGTTACGATACGCCAATGCGACACGACATTGAATTTGATAATCGTTATCGATCCGACGAATTGACTGATTCTGTTTCACAATCGTCAGCTAATAGCGGAACTCGATACTGTCCACGTGATTCCCACCCCGATATCATGTTCTGATTGGGCGGGGTCGGCCGTTTAGCAGTGAGAGGCCTATGCTCAATTCTTACCGAGCTCTAAGCGTGCTTAATGCTTTGAGCTAAGGGCGATTCGGATCGCGGATCGGATCCTTATTTCTCTTCTTACGACTTTTCTGGAGCCATCAGAAAAGATATAAAAGAGACGTCTCTTTCTATTTATTGTGAAATTTCACAATGGGCGGGTTTATATTCATATAACAATCTCTTACAACCAACCCTACAATGACGTATTTATATGTATGTGTGCTTGCAACGTGTGTGTGTGTGTGTCTTGTTATTGCATTCGATCGACAGAATTGAAAATGCAATTCCGTTAATTAGATCCGAACGGACAGTGTTGACCCAGCCGGGTATCCAACCCTGGACCTTACAATGAAAGATCAGGCGACCTAACCACTATGCCACCGGGCTGTGTAAGGGACTCGGTTTAAATCTCTTTAACCCAAAAGATTGTGTACTTATCGTGTTGGTAATCCGAGAAAGACGTGGTTTTTATGTTTGTCATAATTTTTCTTTTATGTGTAGTGTCATGCGTACGCTGATACAGTTACAAGTTGAAAATTCGTCACAGAAAAAAAATAACGGTTGCTTATCTCTGTGCGTTTCGTGAAACTTGACTTCGAGTTCTAAACGTTGTGAAAATTTGCCATATATTGACTTTTGTTACATCTGCGGAGAATATAGTGTTATTAAAAATCGCATGCAGAGCATTAGAGACTATGTAAAACAACTTTATCTTTCGTATTTTGGAATGAAAATCAGAGACCAGGACAAATCATGGGCTCATCATAAAGTTTCTGTGGAGTGTCCTAATGATATTTGCTTATGGTTCAAAGGAAAGAAAAATGCTTAACGATTTGGAATTCCTATGACGTAGGGAGCCGAAACACCACTCTGATGATTGTTACTTTTGTTCCTGCCATGTCCGTACTGATAATATTCATATCCTGATAATAGTCCATCAGCATACGCCCCGTTCCTCATGGGCCTGATGTGTCAGTGCCTTTGCCTCTAACTGAATTGCCAGTCATCTCTTCAGATTCTTCATACTCGGAACATTCAGAAGTTCATAGCTCCGATACCGAATATATCTGCAGCCGATTCACCATCGTCGTGGTTTTCATCCATTTAAACATAATAAAAAATATCCGATTTCTCAAGAATTAATTTTCTTCAACAAGAATAAATTTTACATAGATTTAAATGGATATAAACCATTGTTAGCAAGATAATTCTTTTGCAATTAGGATTTTAGCAAAAATATCAATATCGACTTTACAAAAAATCCTGACGTGATGAAAAAAACGGAGGTCATTTTCAAATTCCGCACATCAAATAATATAAAAATCAAGGAAGCTTATCTTGTATTTTTCAAAAAAACTTTCCTTTCGAAGGTTGATATAACAAAATCATTTTACAATGCTTATATCAGCCTCACTGAAAGTACCCCTATACTTGACTAGTGCGCGACTATATACAAGATGTTACAGGATATATGATACATTATAATTTATATTTAACTTGTAACATGGAATTTTTATAAATATATATTTTAACTTGTAACATGGACATTTTATATACAATTGTATCCTCGGACTATTTAAATTTGATTCTTTAACTATTTATTGCGATATCATTTTTCCATTCATTTCGATTCATTATTATTATTATTTATATTTTTTTGTATTTATTACGACATTATATTATTATTATTCAATTTGATTATTTCACCATTTATTGAATGTTATTTTTCCAGCGCAATACAGCTACAGTTACATCACACTACACCACACTACACTCAAATTAAATGTTTATTATTATTAGTTAATTTTTAATATTATTTGATACCTAGCATATTTTTTTAAGTATTCTAAAGTATGCACAAGCCTTTGTCTACTTGGTACGCTTGCCTTAGTACGGGATAAGGCCTAGTTAGGCGGCGTTGATTTCAAAAAAATGTGGTCGGCGGTGCTTTCTATTTTGCTATTATTTACATTTAAGCCTCTAATGTTAAACTCACAATGTAATGCCTTGAAAATGTGCTTTTCTTAAATAAATAAATAAATAATTAAAGACATTATTCCTCCTCATATTTTTCTATTACCTTTTACTATTGTTTGATTTAAAACTTTTCTCGTTTTTACTCCCCCCCCCCCCCCCCCCCAAGACGATTAAGACCATTTCAAGTCTGTCTATATGTCTCTGTGCATTCCTTCGCAATAACGCCCAAACGCTTAATCCGATTGAGTTGACAATTGCCAAGCTGCCATCATATGGACATCAGAAGAGTTGAAATGGTTGTGGTAGAAATTAGTTCACCATCCAAAAAAATATTATTACACAACATTTAAAAATGAAACTTTTTCCGTCCACTGGTCATATTGAAATCTCGAAATATTGGACCTGTGGACTTAAAATTTGATACATAGGTGCCTTCTTGGCACGAAATTATAGGGCATCTGTGATTTTCCGGACATGCCGGTTGGTATATTTCCGTAAACGATTGAATCGAACGCGCTTAATGCGTTGCAATCTCACTATCCTCGCTCGTCGTCGACGAACGATTCGCGTCGTTGATTCTCGATATATTCGGGGTTTCAACGCAGTACGGAATGAGTTCCCCCGGTAAAAAAATTACATCACGCTCCAATTCTTCTATAAGTCTTTGGATACTTGCCGGGAAAGTATTCGGATCGGTTTCTAACAGATTTTCGAAAAACCGAAGTTTTGTATGATTTCTTTAGAGGAGGTCAGTTCTCGTTCCCTCGCTAAACACGAGGGGCGAAGACCTCCGCGACATACATAACAGACTCCTCAAACTAGATGACTGAAGGCATGACCTTGACCTATAAATGTAGAAAGCACTGAAGCTTCGACCGTGAGAGCCGATAACTAGGGGCTGCATATTTTATTATATATTTATTCGATTAATTTGCAATATATACTAATAATAGGTGTGGCCTGAAAACCATTTTAGGAGATAACCTGAGGATATCCCTAATTTGCAGCGTTTGTAGTTTTATTACATTGTCTTTGTATAGTTTCAGTTTCAATTTGTAAATTTATATTTTTTTGTCTATTTTTGTATCGCAGCTGAAAATAAATATTTGTTATGAAATAATCAATGATTCCGATTAATCGAGAATCGCCGATCAATCGTATCTTTTGGATCTTAATCGTTTAAATTCCCAGTTTCTCTAACAAAAAAAAAATGTTAATAATTTTTTTGTTTACAGCTACTTAAAGTTTCTGTCAGAACACTTTTTTTCATATATTTCACTGCTGATTTGGCATGACGATATATATGTATATCCTTAATGGGTGACACAGTCCGAAAGGAAGTCGTCTGACAGCGTGTCGACCCTGCCTGTGACGTCATCGGAAACTATTATTAGTTTGGCTACTCTCGCAACTGACTTTGTAGACTCGTCTAGCCACGCGACTGATTCAGACGATCAGCTCTGCTTGTGACGTCATCCATGCCATTACACAATGCCTATTGTTAATTATCACCATATTGTTATTATTAGATTAACTAACCAATTGCATACCCGTGAAAAATTACGAGTCGCGACATACTTACCTAGTACTAATGATGAAAATCGAGATGGGGGCAGAATGATGAAGGGTGATGAGACGGTGTGTGAGGGGGAGGGGGGGTTGTGGTCTAGTACAAAGTGGAGTGAAAGAATATATTTTTCTAAAGCCGCTGTTTAAAGTAAGCTTTTGTCTTTTTTTTTATTTACTCACGTGAATTTCCCATAAAGACTGGTGCCTTTTCTCTGACTTATTGGTGCATCAATTTTTCTAAAATACATTTTTAAAATTTTTTATTTCTTGATTTGAGATTAACACGATGATTCTGCATCACTCTAAAAAGGCACCAATTTTATAGCTATTTAAAATGTATTTATATTAAAAAGATGTTTTTTAATCTATTAGTTTCGTAAGATATGATTAAATTGGTTAGGAAATTATTACAGTAAAATAAATATATTCATATAAAATATAAAAAATAATCATAAAATAATAAAAGCAGTCGAAAATAATCATAAAATAAATCCAAATATTACGTAATAAATAAAACTGAAATGAATTATACATAATTATTTTTTAATATTAGGTAAATGTCAGGAATGCGTGAAATATGCTGAATAAGGTGAATATTTATGCAGTAAACGAAAGTGTTTATTAGTAGGTATTAATATGATACATAGCGACGTATAATTGATCACAAATACACATAAAACAAGAAATCATTTGGATCATTTTAAAGCCGATAGAATTATTTTTTCGATAGATGTTTTGCTTGTATTTTATTTATTGTAATATTATTCTTATCCCTTTTTATTATTATATTTTCCATTAAACAATGACAATGATTCTTACCTAAAAAATAAAAAAAGTTTTAAGCGACAAAGTACAGTTTCTGAGATAAAAAGCAAAACTTGAATTTCAAATAACTAAGGAAATTTAAAGAGTAGCAAGTGATACACAATACAATACACAAACCTGTGTATGTGGATGGGTCACTACTTTGCATCGTATTTATTTATCTTTTATCATTTTCTTAAAATATCTGCTAGATATGAAATGTAACATGTTACTTAGGTCAAATAAGCAAATCTATTATATACCTTTCAGACCCTGCCCACACAATTGTGTGTATGATCATGTTCCTAATCCACACAAATGCGGGGGTACATTATGTGTGTATATATTATATTTTATATATCCATAAAGGCACGTGTGGGTACCTTTTCTCAATTTTGGGTATCATTTAAAAATGAATAAAATACCAGCATCTTCTACTTTTTTTCAAATTCTAAGAGAAAAAATAGTTCAGGACCATGAACTTCTTTATTTGTAAAACTTGAAAGTCTGAAAGGGATAAGGATTGGGAGTCACCACATAGGATAGGTATTTATGGTAGGGCGAGTTCCACTCAATGCAATAATACTGAAAACAGAATTTAGACAAATTAAGAGTGTGACTTTCTAGGTTTGTAGTATGCTCTATCGGATTTGAAAAAATCGTATGCGTATTATTTCGGAAAGTTAAAGCTGCTGAATTTAAGGCTGAACATGTGATTAAACAGCCGACATTCTATATAGTAGCTCCCCCATTCACCTAAATCTTATGAGCTTATCCCATCGATAACTACAACGTTCTTGAGTTTTTGAATAATCGAGGTCTTAGATAGCAGCCAGCCAGACAATATATCAGTATACGTATATCGCTCAACAAGAGTTCCGCTCATATTGCAATATTTAGGCACCTCATAATTGAAGAGTACGGACGCCATAATAATTTTTACTTCGCGGTATTTTAAATAAACCTGCATCAACATATATGTTGATAATCTACATAACTCCTCATTCTTACTGTCTTATTTTATAACGCCTCTAATAATAAACGGGAAAGTAATACTTGAATATACATGAATAGTAGCACGTCATAATTTTCGAAATATTTTTTTTTATTTATCTGGTAAGTTATCTATACCATATTATTATTAATTTAATTATAAATAATAGATATTGTATTATCTAAAGTCGAATGAATGTTTACGGGGAAGGACGGTTAAAGTCAATTTAACTATTTAAGCTGAGATATTTTTTTATGAATAATGCATTTTTACTTAGACAACTATATTTGTTTTACAGCCACAATATATTTTTTTGACACAAAAAAACTTGCCTAAAAGGTCCTATTTTAGGTTAGTAAATTTTTAAAATGGAATTACCAATTTCTTTTAAAAATTGTCTTTGATCGTTTTTTTTCGTAACACTTCGAATGTTATTCCCCTTAATTGATTGTATCAACTGAAGAAATATAAATGATAGTTTGAACTAGTGGATCTAATAATAACTTTTGAAAATATTGTTTTCCATCACAGAATAAATTAATACGCCGACATCAATTAAAGTGCTTATTGATTGTTAAGCCCAAATTTTTCTATTCTTCTATTCATATTTTTTTCTATTCTATTCTTCTATTCTATTCTATTTTTCGATTCTTTTATATTATTCTATTCTATTCTTCTATTCGATTATTCTATTCTATTCTTTTATTTTATTCTATTATTCTATTCTTCTAATTTTTCTATTTTCTATTCTAAACTTTTTCTATTAAAATTTACAACTTCAATTCAGGGACACAAGCAATTTCGGATAATGGGTAATTTCGTACCCAGTTATTTAATTTGATTACGCGGTAGTAGCGGCAATTCAGAATTTTTATGTGATCGAAATAAAGAGTTTTTTGGAAGGGTATTTTATGTTTAGAAAGAGGATTTACCAAGTGTATACACCTAAAAGATGATTATATCGAAAAATAAAAGAAAGCTTGATAAAAGTTAACTTGATCGTTCATTATCACTTTTAATTGAACGGCGTAGTATAACTGTAACAACAAGTGTCAGACAGCTTACTTGTTTCCTGTTTTTGGATCTATACAAGCAACTTGTCTTTGAGGGTTATTTATCCATGACAAAAGCCGCAGGTTTATCATGAAAGGGTAAAAAAACAGATTCATTTTAGCTATAGCTGTAGATTTGACGAGCGAAGCCGAATTATGATATTTAAGATTTTGGTGTCATAAAAAAATACATATATAAGCAATATTCAAGTAAATTCGCTATTATTGAATTGTATTTTTTTAGCATAAACTTCTCACATTGAACATACAATATAGAACATTAAAACATTACATTTATTCGGGAAAAAAATGTCTAGACTTCTTTTTATGCGAAAATCCTATATTGAATGGTAATAAAATTTAATTTAATCATATTATCACTTTTAATTCCCCAGTCGACCACCCTACGAGAAGGGAAAGTAATGCGAACGCATTATGTATGTCTGTCTGTATGTATTTCACACGGTAGCGGCCAAACGCTCAATCCGATTGAGCTGAAATTTTGAATGCTAGCATCATTTAGTCATGGCAAGAGTTGAAAATATTGTGGTTGAAATTGATTAAACCAGGGCCCGCACTAGTTATATATCAATCTCGAAATATTTGACGTATAGATTTGAAATTGGTACACAGATGCCTTTGAGATTTGTTGGTTGGAATATCTCATATACAAGCAACACTAATAATATTTAAATTTCGGTAGTTATTGTATAGTTGTATGCCGGAAACCAAACGGCTTTATCCGCCGGCCGAGAGAGGGCGCTCTTTGATTTTATTTATGAAATTAAAAATCAGATGAAATCAGTCCTTGGTTACTTGCCGGTAAAGTCTTGGGTGACAGAACCGTTTTTTTATGGATCATTGTAGTGTCTAGATACGCGCACGCTTATAACGCAAACTTTTATCTTTGACGATGTTTTTTTGCTGGGTTAGCTCGGCGCGGCGATGAGATTAATCAAAGGTTTGTTATTGTTTTCCTCGGTTGGTAGTCGCCGGCAGAGAGAAAGAGAGAGGGAGACGCTTGTGGCGGTCGTATCAGCGGGAACCCGACCGACTTGCGTGGTTGTTCACCGCACGACGCGCGAGCCAAAAATGGCCTCGTCGACGTTTTCCGTGGCGTCACGACGATCGCCTCCCGTTTTTCCAGCTTTTCGTCGATGCATCCGAATCCTAGCCAAGGTCGCCCGCGCTGCCCACGGGCGGCCGTGACCTCACATGCACATTGCATGCATTATACAACTTTAAATAGACCTAAGCAGGCTTCTATCTAAACTTGGTTCCGTTACAGGTCATAGACCTATAACTCCACTCGAAGAGTCACTATAGCTCTACTGTTTGTTTCTTTGTTTATACTCTTTATTGTGAAATTTCACAATGGGCGGGTTTATTGTCATACGACAATATCGTTTAACCTATGAAATGTTTATATGTATGTGTGCTATATTTATATTTATACTAGATGACCATGTGAACTTCGTACCACCTAACATTGATTTGATTGTAACTCTTCATAAGCGTTTATTGATCCTAATCAACCTTCCAAATCCAATTCATTGAAATCTATAATATGGCCGAATCGAACACGGGCTGAGTTTCGTTTGGTGATTAAATGAAAGTCGTTTGTAATTATAATAAATTCAATGTATTTAATTTACATGATGAAATATAAATGCTTTGTCGACTTTTCCGACTTTTTCGACTTTTTCGGCTTCTTCGACTTTTTCAACTTTTCCGAGTTTTTCGACTTTTTTTGCATTTTTCGACTTTTTGGATTTTTTCGACTTTCTCAACTTTTTCGACTTTTTCGATTTTTTCGACTTTTTCGACTTTTCCCACTTTTTCGAATTTTTCGACTTTTTTTACTTTTTCGACTCGTTTGACTTTTTCGACTTTTTCGACTTTTCGACTTTTTGAAATTTTACACAATCGCACGGAATGAATAACACTTATGGATGGTGCAGCTGTCAAACAATAGGATCGCCGCGAACGCTGTCTATTGAAAGTGGCCCATTTGCCAAAATGATCATTTTCGATTTTTTCGATTTTCAGTTGTTTCTTTTATTTTTTCCTAAATATTTTTATTTGTAAACCACCCCTGAATCAAGGCAAACAAAACAAAAAAATAATTATTTAAATCGGTCGAGTAATTTTCGAGATCTTGCGAGACTAACGCACGGCGATTCATTTTTATATATAAGAAGATGTATGTTTGTTATACTATGAAGTGTTTATATGTATGTGTGGGTGTAACATATGTGTAACTGTGTGTCTTGTTATTGCATTTAAACGACATAATTGAAATGCAATTCAGTTAACTTTATCCCAACGGAAAATAGTGACACAGCCGGGAATCAAATACTTACAATGTAAGATCAGGCAGCCTAACCACTATGCCACCGGACCGTGTGGGCCGTCTCTTAAATGCAGATAAAAATAAGTTAATAGTAAAAACACATTCTTAAAAACAAGCTTTTATTCAAACGCTCTGTCTCGAGCCAACCCTGGGTGCAGCAGCCATGTCATAGTGGGACTTAGAACGGGCTATCAAAATTGAATGCTATACAGAATTTCGTATTTGTGCTGTTGACCGTTGAAGCACTGACGCGGTAAAACTTAGAATGGGCTATATTAATCGAATACGTATACAAAAATTCGTTTCTTTGCTGTTGACCATTGAGGAGCCCCTCGTCGCAAGCCGACTGGGTGCAGCAGCCATGTCATGGTGAAATTTAGAACGGGCTATCATAATTGAATAAGTTCATAACAAATTTGTTTGTCTGTGCTGTTGACTGTGGAGAGTAGCCTCATCTGGGGCCGATCCTGGCGGTCATCGGACTGAACACATTGTCACTGAACCAACATAAATATTTCAACTACATAGGATAAGAGGAAATGGTAAATTCATCGACTAATGGATATATGCCATTTTGTTATATTACAATAGTGAGCAAGCTCACTGTGGAGTTGTCGTATGCAATGTGCGAACCGACACATCAGGCTGCTATAACGATATAGATAATTCTTTCATATGTGAGGTGATTACACACAGACTTAGGGACAACACAGTCCACAGT
This sequence comes from Micropterix aruncella, assembly GCA_944548615.1. Classification (NCBI taxonomy): domain Eukaryota; kingdom Metazoa; phylum Arthropoda; class Insecta; order Lepidoptera; family Micropterigidae; genus Micropterix; species Micropterix aruncella. Next base: position 3,415,845 of record OX155955.1, read on the forward strand.
CTATCTCCGCCAACATGCCCGTAAAAACCCGATGCCTTACAGCGAGGCACTGGAAACTGAACACAGCTGGTCAACCTCACACCCTTACTACCAGATTTGGCCGGATTATCTGTATTTCGGTCAGGTCACGGGTTCGAGGTCGCTTTTGCGGACCGCGATGCCCTTTTCTCGCCATGGTCATTTCGGATAGGATGGCCGACGGATCGATTCAAGGGTTGAAGATGTCAGGTCGACAACTACCCTCCGTTGTCATAGAAAACATAAGTCTCCAGATCTCCCTGGTTATTCGTCGGCTGGGTCTTTCTCCGTTTTTTCCGTGCTCCAATCGCCCATACTAGTGAGTAAGCACATATAAAATTAGACTAGTTAAGATAACATTGCTACTAAAGGAGGGGAGCTAATGGGCCCATGCTGGGTTGCCCACGAAGACCCATGTGTTCAGGGTCGGTCACACTCAAGGGTCAACACCCATCCGACGGCCTCCACGCACGGGGTGCGAACCTGGGTAGGACTCTGGCCTTGGTCAGTTTCCCCTGGGAATCAAACCTTTGGCGCTCCTGAACGGTCTGCGCACCGTGCGGCGCTAGACAAGGGATTGTGCACTCTGACTAACAACTTGAGTTGTCGACTACAACGGGCGAGCCCGTCACCACAGGGAGTTTTAACGATTAGTCGTTCTATCTCCCTGGAGTGAACGTAGAAGACTTAGGACAGAACAAATCCAACGTCCAGCTACGTCACAACCCGCAAGAAGCCAACGCCTTACCGCGAGATAGCCAGTGTTACCTGGCGGGCCGACCCTCGCGCCCTTGCTTCCAATTGTGACCAGATTTCTCCGGTCTCTCGATTGGTTCCGAGTTCGAGGTCGCTTGCGCGGTCCTCTCCCTTACGAAGCGGTGAAACGGTGTGCACCGAATCTATCGCGGACCAAGGCGTCCTTTGCCCGACTCTGAACCGGGATCGGATGGCCAACAGTCGGGGGAGTCTGGAAGCTGTATTGTTTCCTATAGAGCGGGGGTGGTTGCGTACCTTACGGCGACTGCTTTTGAAATGACCATCGGCCATCCGATCCTGGGTAAGAGGCGGGCAAAGGACGCCATGGTCCGCGATAGATTCGGTATACACCGTTTCACCGCTTCGTAAGGGAGAGGATTGATCTTTGTATTTAACTCGGACTGTGGTCCATACGTATGAATTGACATGATGCGTAACGGTGTTGGCGTGGCTGTAGTTAGTTACTGAGTCGGAATGTTAAAACATAAAGTATTTCGTTACGTCACGACCTTAGGATCTCGTTTCTAACATGACAGCATGTAGTTGTATACGTGCGGTTATAGTCGGAAACATGAATCGTGTTGAAACTATAGTATACTGTTTATTCCTTGTTAACCATAAGGAGGATGTTGATACATTTAATCGAGTAATAGGGTTTGAAATAAAATCCTTGCAATTCAACAAAATGGCGATTGAAACATCGTTATTCTGTATAAAACCGTAAAAGCAAAATGGCAATGTAAGAATCGATCCAATATTTTTGTCAGTGAAAGCCCTTGATATAATAACGTAAGAGTAGGGTAATATCCTAAACGTCAGACTGTATTTTTAGAAACGACTGGGGAACGCTGGTCAGCCAAGTGTCGATAAATCCAGGAAATACATAAGGAATACCTTGACACCGTTTCTTCCTGGTCTTCTTTGGCTGCCCTGCTGATGGGTAGCTACCACAGACGCTGCTGCAGGTTTCGGTGATGCTTACCGAATAACACGGCACTCGCGAGAAAAACTATATTTTTTTTTCCTGTTACGGACAAATCATAAAATCACGATGCGTTACGATTAAGCACGCAATACGGACTAAATTTTAGACCGCAGATATTGTTGGAGCGGTAATACATAACTTACTTGGGCACTTACTATATAAATGGAGTGGATGAAATATCGTAGAATTAACGGAATTAAGATGGGATAGAATTTCGAATTTCCGGTACGCAAGGCGTCTCCGGGTTTCTTCCATATTGGATACCGCGCGTGTGTCATGATATTTCCATATCTTCGTACCTTCAAATGGTAAAATCTGTTTTTGTCTTACTTATAACATTTAACAACCATGATAGTCTTTGATTTGATACAGAAATAGTAGTTATTATATAAATAAATTAATAGTTTTAAAAAAAAACAGTAAAAACACGCTTTTGGGCTATGATACGATATTCACATACACACGGCTATGATACGATATTCCATCATGGAATGCCACAGTGCCTATCTTCCGGCTTCATCATCAGACCTTGAAACCTAATCGTGGTCAAAGTTCATTCCAAGACTTTTCTAATAAGTCCAAACACAGCTATGATACGATGTTCCATCATGAAGTTCCAGTTCATATCTTCCGACTCCATCATCAGATCAGTTCGACAATACCATATTATTGTATTGTCATCAGAACTACATACAGCTGCCAATTTTCATGACGCTACGATCTTAGTTACCTTAGATTTCATTACATAGTTAGTTACATACAGGTCGACCTAATAAAAGCGTGTTAAAAATACAAGTCATCGGCCAGTTTAAAACGTGTGTCAATGACTTTATATCGTTGGGTCAATATATTTTACCTACTCGGAATACCACGGTTTTTTCGATTGCTTATGTTTTCAGTATTTTTTTTATATTCGGCTTAGAAAGCAGTTGCGGTGTAACAAGACATTCTTTTTAGAGAAATTTCACCAACAAAATAGAAAACACAAGTGAAAGAATTAGCGCAGAAGTCACAGTGGAATCTGGAGCAAGCCCTGTAGACTTAATAGGATAGCTAATGCAGGAAAGGGTGATGCGGCGATATGAACTGGTTTGTTTGTCTTTAATTTCGAAAGGTTTCTAATTTGCCTAAAGTATCATTTAATTGCTAAATTCTAATATTTATGAAAGATTTTAAATTTTTATCTCTATAGCGATTATTCTCTATAGTTATATATCTCTATCGTGATTTCTTCTCGCACTCCTTCTCCGTGCGTGGAGACCGTCTTTGGAATGCTTTACCTGCACGTATAAGGATATCACCGAGTTTGTTTTGCTTCAAACGCAGGTTCAAAGAACACTTGAACCCGCGCTCATAAACTTTTCCTTATTTCCCCCTCCCTATTGCGTCCCCTGGGTATATTATAGGTTTATTGTTGTTTTCTTTTCAAATTTATTGTTACTTTTTCTGCTGAAGTTAAATGTCTGAATTGCTATTATACTTTATCTTATTTTTACCGCATAACATGTTGTTTCACTAGTCTAAGGTTAGCTGTGAGATATTACTTTTAGGCAATAAGGTCGCCTTTTTGATTAAGCAAATAAAGCGTTTTATTATTATTATTGTTATTATTATTATGATCCTCACTAAAAAAGCTATTTCAGTTTTTTTTTTAATTTCGTACATGTATTTCTCGCTTATTATTGTTTATTGCAGTATAAATGTTTATTTACATAGTATATAGAGGTCTTTGGCTAAATATCCGTATATAATATAAGCAGAATCATTTATAATAAAACTAATTTCATTTTCACGGGAAATGCCTTTAGCTTATAATTGAAACTTAACATTAAAATAAAACTAGTAAATTTAGAAATTTTCAAATTCGTTTGAAATATTATTGAAATCTGAGATTCTAAGATTTATGAAAGTTTTTTATTTTCATCTCTATGGCAATTATTACAATCCTTAATGGAAAAGCCTTTTTGAGCATTTTTACCGAATTTCGTCCATGAATTTCTTCCTTCACATAACCTACTGCAGTATAAGTGTTTATGTATGTACATCGTATATTGGGGTCTATAGCTACCTATCCATATATAATTTATAGCAGAAACACTGGTAAGATACTAATATCACCCTCACGGTAAGAATGACATAACAGGACTCTATAACAGAACCCTATAACCGGATCCTACTGATAAGTCTGCCTATAACGGGACCCTAATAATAAAAAAAAGTAAACTTCGAAAATTTTCCAATTTGCTTAATTTTCAAATCTTAGATTATAAGACTTTTGAAAATTTTTAATGTTTACTTCTATAGCGAAAATTATGTTTCACACTCCTGTCGCACAATCCTCTTTTTTGAGCATTTCTACCAAATTCTGTCCATGAATTTCTCCCTTCATAGAACATATCGTAGTATAGATTTTTAAAGCTATACTGCAATAAAAATAAAATCAAAATGAACGTAGCAAAGTGACTTCACATAAGTTTTATTCGAAATAATCAAAATTAACTACGTTTATCAATTTGACGATACGCCGATAGCAAAGTGCTCCTTCATAAGAGACCTGGGAGTGATTTTGAATAGCACTATAAGCTTCCGCGCACACATTGAAGCAATCGCTGAGAAAGCTTATAAAATGTTAGGGTTTATAATCCGCGTATCGAAACCTTTCGATGAAATTGCAATAATGAAGTTACTTTATAATTCATTCGTAAGGTCACATCTGGAGTTCGCGTCGCCGATATGGTCCCCACACAACCAGGTGCACATTAACAGGTTACAGAACATTCAGAATAAATTTATACGATACCTAAACATTAAAACAAAAAGCTATTGCAACAACACAAATAAGGCTTCTGCTCTATTTAAAATGGATGCTCTGGTACATAGGCGTAACTTAAATGATGCTATGTATATTTTAAAAATAGTCAATGATACCTTTAATTGCAGCGATCTATTGGGAGAAATTAAAATTAATGCGCCATCAAAAACTACAAAATATTACGACTTGTTCGGACTTTCTCGTTTCAATACGATTGCATCCAGGAATGGCATTATTACTCGTTGCTGTGATCTTCACAATAAACAACTAGGAAATGTTGATATATTCAATACACCAATAACTGCATACAAGCAAGCAGTATATAAAATTCTGTTAAGCGATTTGAGTTAAGACAATAATATTATTTGTATATTTTTAGGATATAGAATACTGATATAAATATTATTTACTATGGAGGTTTGACCATTTATTAATGCACTTTATTTATTACGGACACTTTATCATTAACTTATTTTTTTACTATACATTAAAATAAAATGTTTTGTAGTATATAAATACATTATAATATGTAATATAGTATAAATAAACACTTAAATACAAACCCACCCACACACGCACACACACATACACACACTTACAGATGCAGGCATACTCACACTTTCTCTCACACACACTCACTGTCTGCTTTAATCTCCCAGTATACATACACATACGCACCCAATTTTAGGCAAATTGTGTTATGTTTTGTGCTAAGAAATGGGAAAAAATACAAAATTGTACCAGAATTAAAATAAATATATATTTGTAAATCATAGAAAATCCGTACCCGGTTTTATATTTTAGAATTTTTATATTTTTTGTAATTCCACTTCCTAAGATAAGATGCCTGTCATAGGGAGCAGTTTAGGAAGAAGGATAATTATGTGTACAATCAAAAAGACGGATACCCGTCTATTTTATTTTGCGGATATCCGCGAAATAGGATACAGCTATATCTCTACGGATATTTGGCTATCACTAAGTAGAGCAGTACTAGAGGTGCCAAAGCAGCACTTACCCCTTTATAATAACCAGACAACATTGAATACGTGATATTAAAAGCAGTAGCATAATTCGTGTCGCAACTGGAACCGTTGTGTCGTAAATTTACGCCGAATGCACCGGTCTGGCAGCTGGCATTTGGGTCAAGGCACGTAAAATATTGTTTGCCTCGTCACATTATTTTGGACGAAGCGCTTCTATTTCGGAATCCGTGAAGCGCGCTGACTACTTCGTCCTACAGAACAGAACGCTCCGAGCGCACTATACATAGAGGAAAAGTATAGACAGGCTTCTACAGGGTCTTATAACGTGGTATGACGTTGTTGATATGGGTTTAAGAATGAGTTTGGGGCTAACGCACTTGCTCTGCGTTTATATAATTAGAGAAAAAAAAACGGTTGTAGCACCACAAGACATTACCGACGAGTAACCAAGGACTGATTTCATATGAATATTATTTGCATACATAAAATCGATGAGCGCCTTCTCTCGGCCGGCGAACGAACCCGTTTCGGTTCCGTTATACAACGTCCTCGAGCGGCGCAGTTCGTTTCTCGGTTAGCTTCGGGCAGCTGGGCGTTAGTATTTGATTAAAACGTATGGCTAAATTCAATTATTATTATTTATTTATTTATTTATTTATTTATTTATTTACTTATTTATTTATTTATTTATTTGTTTCAAACATAATTATAAAACACATAAAAATGGTTATACCAAGTAATGGTGCGAAGAAACAACTGCTCACATTCACATGAACATGCCCAGCGCATGCCCAACTAGGCCAAATATAGCCTGTATCTGGGCATACGACTTATTCTCTGACTTAGGTGGAGAAGCCTAACTGACGTAGGTACTTATACAGATACATACACACATACACACATACATATATAATATATATATATATATATATATATATATATATATATATATATATATATATATATATATATATATATATATATATATATATATATATATATATATATATATATATATATATATATATATATATATATATATATATATATATATATATATATATATATATATATATATATATATATATATATATATATATATATATATATATATATATATATATATATATATATATATATATATATATATATATATATATATATATATATATATATATATATATATATATATATATATATATATATATATATAAATATATATATATATATATATATATATATATATATATATATATATATATATATATATATATATATATATATATATACATATATATTTGATTGGTATAAGTGTAAATTATTATTTTCAAATTGAAATTATGTATTATTACTAAATAAATTAACGTAAAAAATAAATGAAAGGAGACTTATCTGGTCTGTGTAGACCAGGAGTGACTCCACGCCTTTTTTCTTCTCTATTCTTTCAGTGTTGGTCAATAATCCCTGCTGTGGTATTGGAAGTCTGTCAACTGGACTTCTTCCTGCCTCATACAGTGGTAACACAAAGTGAAAGTCGAGAATCTATGCTGGAAAGGAATAGGCGATTAGTATATCTAAAAACTAATGATTGTTGAAAAATGTTGGTTCTATATTTCGGTGTAAACCGTTGTCAAGATAAATGACATTTCTGAAATCGAACAATTCCTTGAAAATTTAAATTCAAGAAATCGAACCAATAGAAATGATTAATAATATTTTACACGATCCAGCTAAAGTATGTATATCATAACCGACCGTGAAAAATATTATTTTTAATGAATGATTATAAATAAAAAATAAAAAGCAGTTGATGAGTATTAAACCTGATTGAATAAACCACATTAATTTATTCAATCAGGTTTAATACTCATCAACTGCTTTTTATTTTTTATTTATAATCATTCATTAAAAATAATATTTTTCACGGTCGGTTATGATATACATACTTTAGCTGGATCGTGTAAAATATTATTAATCATTTCTATTGGTTCGATTTCTTGAATTTAAATTTTCAAGGAATTGTTCGATTTCAGAAATGTCATTTATCTTGACAACGGTTTACACCGAAATATAGAACCAACATTTTTCAACAATCATTAGTTTTTAGATATACTAATCGCCTATTCCTTTCCAGCATAGATTCTCGACTTTCACTTTGTGTTACCACTGTATGAGGCAGGAAGAAGTCCAGTTGACAGACTTCCAATACCACAGCAGGGATTATTGACCAACACTGAAAGAATAGAGAAGGAAAAAGGCGTGGAGTCACTCCTGGTCTACACAGACCAGATAAGTCTCCTTTCATTTATTTTTTACGTTAATTTATTTAGTAATAATACATAATTTCAATTTGAAAATAATATATATATATATATATATATATATATATATATATATATATATATATATACATATATATATATAAATATAACGATCTATATATATATAGGTATATATATATATATATATATATATATATATATATATATATATATATATATATATATATATATATATATATATATATATATATATATATATATATATATATATATATATATATATATATATATATATATATATATATATATATATATATATATATATATATATATATATATATTATAGTTCTTTTGCATTATATTACAATATAGTACATTTTGTTTAATATATTATATTATATAGTATTATACCAAAGTTATGAAGAAATATTATTATTATTTTTTTTAAGATATGACTTGCAGAAGTTTGTTCTCTGTCCTTGAACGACCTATGTCGTCAAGAAGCCATTTTATATATATATATATATATATATATATATATATATATATATATATATATATATATATATATATATATATATATATATATATATATATATATATATATATATATATATATATATATATATATATATATATATATATATATATATATATATATATATATATATATATATATATATATATATATATATATATATATATATATATATATATATATATATATATATATATATATATATATATATATATATATATATATATATATATATATATATATATATATATATATATATATATATGTTTCGTACTTAGCCTAAACCGTTCTAGCGTGGCAACATTACATCGAGCGATGCCGCTGAACGCAACCAACGAGTGAAGGGAAGACGGGTCGAACGCCGCCACTAAAAACGTCAGATTACCATACGATCGGAGCGGACGGTCGATATCGTCGCCACTGCAATTCCTGCTTGTATAAATTATATATTTCGCTCGCGTGTACTTTGTATTGTACGAAATAAATCTGTGCCACCACGAACACGGCGTTTACCTGGAATCCTGCAATCCTGCACCAGCGACATTTAGAGGTTGTCCGAGGAGACCGCACCTCATTACAATATATATATATATATATATATATATATATATATATATATATATATATATATATATATATATATATATATATATATATATATATATATATATATATATATATATATATATATATATATATATATATATATATATATATATATATATATCGCGGAATGTATAAACACAGACAGACAGATACACAGACATACCTCAATTTATAAATGGTCTTAATCATCTCACCCCTGAGGGATATAATGGATAGTTCCGTCTTCGTCTTCCGTCCGAAAAAAAAAGCGCGTTCACAATACTTTCACCTCCTGGTCGATTGGTGGACTGGGAAAGTAATTATGAAACCTCTAAAAAATATATTAATAGACAATAGGCACAGTCCGAATAGGTAGCGGAAATAACACCAAAAAACTCTTTATTTTATCGCCTAATGCAAAATTAACAAAAAAAGTTAACAAATAGGAAAGACCATGCACAAAACCAAAGCTCAAACCTTTGGGCCGAAAAATAAGATAATTGAAGGGGACTCGCAATAAAACACCAACAAAGACGTTACGGTCGAGGAAAAAGAGTCACGAATTCCGGGTTTCATAGGCATTCAAAAGGAATACAATAGGCGAAGTTAATCCATGGACCTCTTTGATATATTAGGGATAAATATGACATACCTAATCAAGTCCAGATCAATGGAAAATGAACAAAACTGAACACAGTGTGTTGAGTAATAAAAATTATGTAATGATATTGATAATGCTAATGAATGCTAATTTAAACGGTTACTTGCATCATCTATAGGTATATTTATTAAAATGGATGTTGGTATCTGTCCGAGCTTATGTAATAGGCTTAGACACCGTTTGACCGATTACCATAAAAGTTGGCACATACATACTCGTATATGTATTTTTTCATGTAGAAAGATTTTATGCTATCCGCTTTGTTGTGATTCGCCACTTGATAGTGCTGCAGCGCTGTAAACTTCAATACCGTTCAACCGATCGCTATGAAAATTGGTATACATAAGTATTTGAACGCGGATAATTTGCCGGAAGGGTTTTTTGTGCATCAAACAAAATAAAAAATGGTTTTTTGAAATAATAAATTTGGATCTTAGAAAAATGTTTTTACAGAAGATTATTCTCCCTGTAAACTAAATTAAAAATAAAATATTTTTTTTAATTTAGGCATTGTTTACCCAGGAAAAAGCATTTTGATTTCACCTTTAAGATAATATTTTTTTTTTAGAAACGAAACCTTTAATCAAAAAAAAGGTGTACCTAGATAATTTTTAGCTAAATTTACATTACATTTCGTCGTATCCAATTGACGGCTAAAACCCGATCTTGGACGTGTCAAAATAATTGTGTTCAGTAGTAAGTCTCTTTACTGAACATACATAGATAGTCAAGAATTTAACTACTAGATTGTCAAACTGTAAATATAAATAATCAAAATAGAAGCCTAATATTTGAAATAGTCGTGTAATTCATTTAAATAGTCAACTCTGGCAGATCTTAAGTGAAAAAGAACTATTTTTGATTTTGTAATGTTAGATATTAGCATTAATGAGTAGCAGCTAAATGACACATGTACAGTTGTGTCACTAAGACCCTTGGTACGTTTTTAGGGCTGCTCGACTCACAGTGCAGCTCCTATCCAGTGGTCTCCTTAAAGCAGTGCCTTCCCCGGGAAGGACTCTGTGTGCCAGAGTCATGCTGGTGGATCAGTTTTCCTTGAAGCTCGGCCTCGGGCGCTACTGGGCAGTGTGTGCACCGTGCGGCGTCAGTCGACTGCCAGCCGACTGTTCTGCCAATTGAATGTTGCACTCCAGCAGACAACTGAAGAAGTCGATAAACAACTTCCATACTTTAAATGAGCACTTGGCTACCTGATCTTGGGTTCACAGCCGGGTAAAAGATGCCATGGTCCGCGATAGATTCAAGCCGAACTGTCTCTGAGCATACGGCAGGTAGAAAACCGTGCGAGAGACCTCAAACCCGTAACCAGTCGGGAGGTTGGAGAAATCCCGCCAAAACTGGTAGTAAGGGCGCAAGATTGGCCGCTCGCTGAGCGGCCAATCTAATTCTAAAATACTAAATATAAACTTCACGTTCATATTCTATAGGCTAATATAAACTTAATAATAATAATAATAATTAAACGCTTTATTTGCTTAAACAAAAAGGCGAGCTTATTGCCTAAAAGCAATATCTTACAGCTAACCTTAACCTAGTGGAATAACATGTTGTGCGGCAAAAATAAACTAATAAATAACATTTTTGACATTTAAATTCAGCAGGAAAACAAAACAATAAATTTAAGAAAAAACAAACAATAAACCTATAATGACGCAGGGGACGCAATAGGGAGAACAAAAATAGGGAATAAATAAGGAAAATTTATGAGCGTGGGTTCAAGTGTTCTATGAGCCTGCGTTTGAAGCAAAACTAACTGGGTTCTATCCTTATATGCGTGGGTAAAGCATTCCAGAGACGGGCTCCACGTACAGAGAAGGAGTGCGAGAAGAAATCACTACTGTGAATAGGGATCGTGAGCAGTAGGTTGTCTTCAGATCTCAGAGGGCGCCAGTGAGAAGATAGAGGTTTGAACCTACTTATAAGATAGTTCGGAGCGGCCCCCTTCAGGATTCTGATGAGCAAACCTAGGACTCTCGTATCTCTCCTTTCTCGGGTCGTCAGCCAGTGAAGTCTCCTTCTGTACTCCGTAATATGTTCAAACTTTCTTGGATCAAAAATGAATCCAATCAGACATTTTGCAGCCTTTCTACCCTGGTGGCTAGATCTTCCTTGATGTCGAGAAAGGCAACATCTAAATAATCAAGGAGAGGGAGGAGAATAGATTGGCAGATTGTGATTTTGCTTTCCTCGGAGAGAAAATTCTTGAGTTTCTTTATTGCGTGAAAGCGACCAAAGAGTTTACGTCTCATCTCCTCGATGTGTGACTGCCACGAAAGATTTTGGTCGAGGTATACACCAAGATTTTTAACCTAGGAGCTGATTGGGACCTCATCCACACCTTTGCCAATCCTTGGTAAAGAGTTCATGTCGATCCCCGAGGTGAAATAGCTGCTTCCGATTATGATAGCTTGAGTCTTGGAAGGATTTAGGAGCAAGCCATGGGATTTCGACCAGTCAGATATCATCGCAAGATCAGCGTTAACAGAAGCTATAGCCGCGTCAATGTCTTCTGGGCGACAGTGGGAATAGATTTGGACATCGTCGGCATAGAGATGATATCTTGCATTAATGACGCTAGATATTGAGTTAATAAATAGTGAGAAAAGAAGCAGGGATAAGACACTACCTTGGGGAACGCCGGCGACTTGTGGTGGAAAATTAGAGAGCTTGTTGACTTCAAAAGCGTTCACATTAAAATACTGCTTTATTGCATTTAGTTGACGATTAAAACAAACGCATGTATTCGACATCTGTCTCTCGTCGTACTCTCATGATAACTCCCTCTATAATTTATCTGTTTTTGTTAGGACGCAAAAACACCCGGCAGCCCCGTTTATTGATTCTGACAAGTAAATCAGGCGAACGCAAACTGAAGCTGAAACCTGTTTGTATAAAAATGCATATACAACACGCGCTGCCCGGTAATAAAACTACCATTCATTTCGTATTTTAATCCTAAACATTTCTATCGAATAACCAAAACTTTCAAACTTTCAATGTTTAAAACGGCAGATGTAAATTTTCAATTTGTAAATTTAATTTCAGGGTTTTTTTGTGTAATGCTTGGACGTGCCATATTGTAGTAGTAGTAGTAAACGGAGTGGGGGGTTTGTTCCCTGATCTTGATGTAACCTGGATCTATATGATCTTTTGTTACTACCCACTTTGAGGTAGGGTTAGTGGTCTGCTAGTAGCCCGGTACTGCTAACCAGTCCATGCAGATCGCTGACCATCAAGTTGGACAGATCGTTGGGTTCAAGATAGGATCGTCCCAGTAAACTGTATCTTTTTGCGGCGAGGCCTGGGCAGCGACCAGCGATTTGTATGCTATCTTCAGGTTCTTCGCCACATATTCGGCAGTTCTTGCTCTCGGTCAAGTCAAGGTTGAATAGATGTGCTTTAAGGGTCGTGTGTCCGGTGAGGACACCGATAGTGGTTCGAATGCTCTTCTTGCTCATGTCAAGTAGGGCCTTGGTTTTCTTTGGAAGTGGTTGCTCCATCATGGCTTTTGCCTGGCGACATCCTTGGCTCTGTTTCCAAGATACCCGATGTTCCTGCTCCAAGCAGTCCCTGATGATTTTCCTACCTGTAGCGGACCCCAACAACTGGCTCCACCCGGCATTCCAGTGTGCCCAGTTTGCCAGTCTGTCGGCCTCTTCGTTGCCGGATATGACTTGATAGCCCGGTATTCATGTTAAGGTGAATTTGTTGGATTTTCACAATTTGTAGAGCGCTTGCATACAGTCCCAGACCACAGAATAATTAGTGGTGGCTTTAGCCAGAGCATCCAATACTGCTCTGTTGTCAGAGCCGATGAGGATTTTTCTATGTTTTATCTCAAGTCGACTTTGGAGTTTTATGCATTTCAATATGACATACACCTCGGCTTGGAAAACCGTGGCATATTATCCAAGGGGGTGCTGATTCTGTGGTTGGTTTTGGGTCCGTACACGCCTGCCCCAAAACGTCCATTTGTTCCAGATCCGTCGATGTACCAGGCGTCCGCATTGTGGCTTTGGAGCCAATGCGGTTTTTTCCAGTCTTCCCTGGTGGGGATTAGGACTTCTCTACCATTTTTTTTAGTAGTCGATCTATGGGTCATGGTGAATGCGCTTTTATGGAGGTGGTTTAAGCTCATTATGATTGTGCCCTCCTCGCTTCCACTCGCCCAAACACTTCAGTCTGTATGCTGTAAGTTGTAAGTTTGGGAGTTAATGGGCCCATGCTGGGTTGGCCACGAAGACCTATTCTGTTCAGGGTCGGTCACACTCACGGGTCAACACCCATCCGACAGCCTCCACGCTTGAGGTGCGAACCTGGGTAGGACTCTGGCCTTGGTCAGTTTCCCCTGCGAATCAAACCTCTGGCGCTCCTGGACGGTCTGCGCACCGTGCGGCGTAAGCCAATCGATTGTGCACTCTGACTAACAGTCGGGGGAGTCTGGAAGCTGTACTGTTTCCTATAGAGCGGGGGTGGTTGCGGACCTTACAGCGACTGCTCTTGAAACGACCATCGGCCATCCGATCCTGGGTGAAGAGCCGGGCAAAGGACGCCGTGGTCCGCGATAGATTCGGTATTCACCGTTTCACCGCTTCGTAAGGGAGAGGACCGCGCAAGCGACCTCGAACTCGGAACCAATCGAGAGACGGGAGTAATCTGGTCACAATGGGGAAGTAAGGGCGCGAGTGTCGGCCCGCCAGGTAACATTACTGGCTATCTCGCGGTAAGGCGTTGGTCTCTTACGGGTTGTGGCGTAGCTAGTTGGTAGACTGTTTTGTCCCAAGTCTTCTACGCTCACTCCAGGGAGATAGAACGACTAATCGTTAAAACTTCCTGTGGTGACGGGCTCGCCCGCTGTAGTCGACAACCCAAGTTGTATGCTGTAAGTCTGGCGGAGTAAATTATGAGCTTGTCCAGAGGGGGGCAGCAGAGTGTTACCTCTAATCCCTCTGGAGAGGTTGTCTCCATGATGCTAGTTGCAGCCCTCAGATAGTTACATTGAAGGCTTTTGAGCATGTTTTTTGTCTCGAGATTTTTCACCCTGGTCCACCAGACTATTGCAGCGTTAGTCTAGGCAGCAGACTGTCCTGTAGAGCCATACAGCGACACTAGGATTGAACCCCCAGGTTTTCCCATGGCTCATTTGCACGTCCACAGGCAGGCATAGAAGCCGAAACGCAGTACGGCATTGGGCAATCTAATTCCCTATATAATCAATGGATTTCCCTACATATTATTTCCCATGGGACGGAAACACAGCTGAATGTCAAACGCGTGTAAATTCCAGATATTACTAGTGTACGGACGAAAATTTGGCAGAAAGCCAATTAGTAAACAGCGCTAGTTGATCACTAATACGTTTTTGTCATCTCCATTAAATGCTGTAGGTTGATTTGACCTACTACTGCAACGGTTATATTCTTTCAACATCTCTATCAGTGCTGTCCAGCGGTTCGACTCCCGCTTGCTTGGTCGAAAGCTGTGTGTGAAAACGTCTGATGAAATCGTCTGTGAAATCGTCTGGTGAAATCGTCTCAATCAGATGAGATTGCGTTCACGGCTGGTGTTCCGCAGGGGATACTATACCTTTTATTATTCTGCATTTTCATAAACCCGATTGCCAATAATCATACTTAGGCCAGTGCCATTCTAAGTGTCACGAAGAATCTTAAATATAAATTGTAATTGTGCTCAGTTTTATAAACAAACATATCAGCAAGTATGCTGCCTTTTTGTAAAAGTAATAATAGTCATAATAATAAGGATCTGAGGTAGGGTAAGTATATTACACTGATCGTGAACATGGGCCGTATGGTAACAGGAGGTAATTGGCCTAGTGCAGTTGGGCCATTACAACCCATGTGTTAGGGTCGGCCTAACTCACAGGTCAGCAGCACCCATCCAATTGCCTCCACGTATAAGTGCGAGTCCGGCTAGGACAATGTGCCTGCGAGCCAGTTCCACTGGGAATCGTCATTCGGGCGCTTCTGGACGGTCTGCAAACCGTGCGGCGTAAGTCAATTGACTGTGCGTTCCGACTGATAATCGGAAGTGTCTGGAAAACGCTTTGTTTCCTATAGAGCTGGGGTCGTCGTTAACCTTACGGCGTCCACTCTTAAAACAACAGCCGGGCAATGAAAGCCGTGGTCCGCGATAGATTCGGTTAATTCCAAGTCACTGCTTATATAAGGGAGAGGACAGCGCAAGCAACCTCGAGCCCGTAACCAATCAGGTGGCGGGGGCGGAGAAATCCGGCTGAAACTGGTACTAAGGGCGTGAGTTCTGCCCGATGGGAGCATATTCCCGGCGTATCGCAGTAAGACGAAGGCTTCCCTATGGGCGAACGGTGTAACTAGACAGTTGACTATTTCGTTCCAAAGTCTTCTACGCTCACCTCACCGGAGTCAGAATGATCATTATCGTTAAAACTTCTTAGGGTGACGAGTTCGCCCGTTGTAGTTGACACCTCCAAGGACCGTGAACAAGGCCAACTCAATTACATACATCATCTGCAAATCATTGCATTATATCACACCGTCCTTATTTTCGTCATTATATAAAACTTACATCATACTAATGTTATTCTATGGGTTCCACATATGGAATCCTTACTTTGTGAAAGACGACGACTTCCCCAAGAAAGTCCAGCACAGAGCAATTTTCAGAAAGCAGCAGTCAATATTCAGAAAGACTTTGCTGATTGCAACTGGCCACACTTAAAGATCGTCGGATCAGGGGTTACCTCATTGAATATTATAATAATATTATGAATTTAATATTTAATATGTAGATTACAATGTGTAACGTAATCATACCTGATCATATACATACGTTGTTTTTTGACAATTTTGTTTTGATACTTCCTATTGTGTGTTTTTTTTGTATAAAGTACCGAAGATGACTATTAATATTCTTATAATAATTATCTATTTTATATGTATACTCATGTACATGGATTCAGCTCTATTTTAAAAAAAAAAATATTTGTCTGCCGTGTAAAGCCGACTTTAGTCAACGCTGTTGTCGAATTAATGTGTATGCTTTAATAGTTTTATATCTACACTAGCTGCGCCCCGCGGTTTCACCCGCGTGGTGATGAAAAATTGTGATAATGATCATAGAAAGTATTTTATATTTTCGTCAATTTTTCAATGTGGTTATATTATTATGCTATTCGGGACGGAGACAAATCCAACAAATTAAAAATCATGAAAATCGGTCCATCCGTTCTCCAGTTATAAGTGTTCGAACAACTATACCATTATACATTATATACGTGTAACTCCAACGGTTTTTGCAGCGCACGCCAGAATAGCTCGCCGATGGCAGATTTTTTTCCTACTTACTTGACACTTATCGTTATATTTTGGATAATTCACACTATATCTTTATAAATTATAGCCTATATGTTATTCTGATGTGTAAGCTATATTACTGTAAAGTTTCATTAAAATCCATTCAGTAGTTTTTGCGTGAAAGAGTAACAAACATCCATACATACATTCTTACAAACTTTCGCGTTTATAATAGTAGTAGGATATTAATATATTACTAGCAACTGACGAATTATAATATGCGATAATTAGCTTTAATTCATAATTCATGCTTTTATTGTATATTCTGAATGAATAAATTGAATACTGAATACTGAATACTGAGATGTATAAGACCCTCAATGGATGTTATAAATGCTCCGAGATATCTTCAATATTTAAGCTGAACCACATGCATCAACTGCGAAGACACGACTTTATTTATTTATTTATTTATTTATTTATTTATTTATTTGTAACGAAACAGATAGTAGGTGGTACATTTCATTAATAACATAGTGCCTTACATAATATGCTCTAACCTACTATCCTATAATATTGTTACAATGCATCCGTTAATAAGGCTCTAATCTAGATATTATATGTATATATACATATACATATACATGCATATACATATACATGTATACATACACATATACACATACATATACACATACATACATAAATATATACACACATATCCACATATACATATACATACACACACATACACATATACATATACACACACATACATATCTACATATATTTTTATTTTTCCATATTATATATATTTTTATTTTTACATTACACTAATGTTTTAGAGTGTATGGATTTTTTGATGTTCGCAAAGGTATCATTGAATATGTCGTTTCCTTGGCAGTTCATATCGAACGCGCGACACATCCTACTTATAGGTTTATTATAGGATAAATTATTTGCATGTAATAGGTTGGCAAATGTGTTATTATTTCTGGAATGCCTCTGGGGAACGCGGATTGGAATTTTAGCTAAGCTGGCCGGACTGTCTAGTTTGTTATTAATAAGTTTGTAGAGACACGAGATGTCTGCACTTATTCTACGTTCCTTTAATGACAGCATTTCAAAATAAGACAACCGATCCTCATAACTGTTTAGCTTATTCCCAAGGCCACATTTGTACGACAGCATGCGGGTGAATTTCCTTTGGACTTTATCGATTCTATCGCCGTGTACTTTGTAAAGAGGATTCCATATTACTGTACCGAATTCTAGTATAGATCTAACTACAGAGTTGTAGACCAATAACATAGATTTCGGATTACGAAACGGCTGCATAATCCTGCAGATAAACCCTAGCATTTTATTGGCCTTTTTAATCATCTCGTTGAAATGAATTTGAAAAACATATCTTTCATCGAAAACAATACCTAGATCCCGAATATGGTTTACTCTAGAAAGAGGTGCGTCGCTGATGTAATAATTATTACGGAGGATGTTTTTGTTCCTTGTGAATGTGATGACGTGGCATTTGTCTATGTTAAGTTGCATGGCATTGCGTGTGCACCATCTGCTTAAGGTATTTAAGTCGTCCTGAATTTTGTCGCTATCAGAGGAGCACGAGATTCTATTAAATATTTTTAGGTCGTCAGCGTAAAAAAGATGTGGACATTTGAGTT
Organism: Micropterix aruncella; assembly: GCA_944548615.1. Taxonomy (NCBI): domain Eukaryota; kingdom Metazoa; phylum Arthropoda; class Insecta; order Lepidoptera; family Micropterigidae; genus Micropterix; species Micropterix aruncella. Next base: position 3,434,463 of record OX155955.1, read on the forward strand.
CATTGCAGAGGTCGTTAATGTAATAAAGGAACAGTAGGGGTCCTAGGTTTGAGCCTTGCGGCACCCCAGAGGTAATAACGGCCGGTGCAGATTTGAAGCCATTCACATTTACCAGTTGTGTACGATTAGATATATATGACGACAGCCATCTCAGCAGATTTCCATGAATTCCGAAGCTCCCCAATTTTTCCAGCAGTATAGCGTGATTGACTTTGTCAAAGGCTTTGCTGAAGTCAGTGTAAACTGTATCAACCTGAATGCGCTTATCGAGTGACATGCATAAGTAATCCGTGTATTCTAAGAGGTTAGAGATGATTGACCTATTGTGCATAAAGCCATGCTGGGTATCGCTTAGCGATGGTTTAGTGTACAGGTATAGATGATCTCGCATGAGGGATTCGAACACTTTTGAAAAGGTACATAATATGCTTATCGGCCTATAATTCCTGACATTGGTGGAATCGCCGCTTTTGTGAATCGGAACCACATGGGCTGTTTTCCATTTGTCTGGGAAAATTCCTTCCTGTAGGGATTTATTATATATAATAAGTAAGGGCAGGGCTAATTCATCAGCGCAGTTTCGTATGAATATTGGAGGAATCATATCCGGTCCGGGGCCTTTATTAATGTCCAGGTTCCTGAGTTTCTCTTTAAGTTTATCCAGAGAGACTCGCAACATAGGCACTGTGTATGCGGACTGTGATATGGCATTTACTGTAGGGGCGCTAGCAGAGTTATATTGGTGAAAACACGATTTCACACCAATCCCACGAGACACTTCCAATCCGTGGTTCTGGAACTGTGAACTGTGGATCTGTGGAACAGTTTACCCACTGAAGTAGTTGAAGCGTGTAGTGTCAACATATTTAAGCCTCCAACCGCGGGAGACGCGTACGTGCACGTTCAGCTCTTTCCGTACGGTTCCGCAGATTTAATGGGCCCTGTTGCAGTTTGGCCACTAAGACCCATGTGTTCAGGATCGGTCAAACTCACGGGTCAACACCCATGCGGCTTCCTCCACGCAGAAGTGCGAGCCAGGGTAGGACTCTGGCCTGCGGACCAGTATCCCCTAGGAGTCAACCATCGGGCACTCCTGGATGGTTTGCGCACCGTGCAGTGTCAGACAATCGATTGTGCATTCTGACCGACAGCCGGGGAGTCTGGAAACAGTACTGCCTTCTATTTAGGGAGCTAAGGGGCCCTTAATGAGTTGGCCACGAAGACCCATTCTGTTCAGGGTTGGTCACACTCACGGGTCAACACCCATCCGACGACCTCCACGGATAAAGTGCGAGCCTGGGTAGGACTCTGGCCTTAGGGTTAGTTTCTCCTAGGAATCAACCTTCTGGCGCTCCTGGACGGTCTGCGCTCCGTGCGGCATAAGTCAATCGATAGTGCATTCTGACCGACAGCCGGGGAGTCTGGAAACAGTACTGTCTCCTATGGAGTGGGGGGTAGTTGTTCACCTTACGGCAACTGCTCTTGAAACGAATAATCTGCTACCCGATACCGGGTGAACAGCCGGGTAAAGGATGCCGTGGTCCGCGATAGATTCGGTAGACACCGTAAGGGAGAGGACCGCGCAAGCGACCTTGAACCTGTAACCAGTCGAGAGATCGGAGTAATCTGGTTGCAACTGGAAGTAAGGGCGCGAGTGTTAACTCACTGGGTGATGAACCTGGTTATCTCCCGGTAAAGCGTTGGCTTCTTACGGGCGAGTGGCGTAACTAGACGGTGGATTATTTTCGTTCCAAGTCTTCTACGCTCACCTCGCTGGAGACAGAACGATCTAATATCGTTAAAACTTCCTGGTGTGACGGGTTCGCCCGTTGTAGTTGACAGCTATAGTTGCTTCCTATAAATGATTTAATCCTCCAGACGTTCTATAAATTATAAATTACTTAAATTAATTTATATAGTCACAACTATCACGATAGTTAATTTTCCCTAATCACTTAGAATGTTAGACACATCTAAGTGTAAGAATGCCTACCTACTGGAGGAGAATACATTGTATTGTATTGTTAAAAATTTTGTGCATTTCTATAAATAAACCAATAAATAAATCCATACTTCTTTCTTTGTTATGTTCCATCTTTGACTATGCTGACATCTGTATTATAGAAAAAACGAAGCTTTCTTGGCTCAGAAAATCTGCAGTCGTCATATTTTAAACCTCTGTAAGATCGACTATGTTTCTAAGTTCTACATCACTCTTGTTTTGTTATCTTCCAAAACTTAATCAAATACCCCCTTACCCATTTTCTCCCTTTCCCTCCCTCTTTTTCGTCGACTTTCCAAGGACATGTTGTGTAGTCTTTTGTCATTTTATTTTTCTACTCTCTTTTACGAGTATTGCCACTATCGAATACCCATAACTAAAAATCGTGTTCGGCTGTTAGAGATTGTGAGCATAGTTAATAAGTCCGCCCAGTGTACTTAAATATAATATGAAATGTGTAATAAAGATATATATGTATAATTTGCAGATGCCCGAAGTTGTGTCACTTGCGACAAGGTGCTGGAAGAGCTGGAGAAGATAGACGACGACACAGACACCTTCGGCGTAGATTTTGTCAAGATCAACGACAAACGACTGGCCAAGCAGTATGGCATCACCAAGTTCCCGGCGCTCACCTACTTCAGGGAGAAAGTACCCATCATATATGAAGGTAAATTAAAACTTTTGGCAAATTGTCGAAGTGTGGTCTCTTTTCTTTTTTTTTAAAAGTTTATTCATTTAAAAGTTTATTTATTAGTTTATTCATTTTTGAAGTTACGATACTTGTAATTTATAATATCCAAAACCTAGCTAGGCTGCCATCTGTTTTAAGGTAGATTTCTAAGGTACATTTTTAATGTAAATTTGTAAAGGTAGATTTTTAAGGTAGATTTGTAAGGTAGATTCGTTCTAAGGTAAATTTATTTTAAATGTAAACATTATCATATTGAAAAATGTAGTAAAACTACCTTAATTAGGTGCACATGATCAAAATAATTAAAAAAAACAATAAACTATGAAATCGAAGACTATCGTGGTTGTTTGACATTCTAAATAGGATAAAAACGAATTTACCTCTTAAAGTTTTTAACACCCGACGTTTCGGCGATGTTGCAACCGCCGTTGTCCGGTAGACAGTCTACTCTGGACAACGGCGGTTGCAACATCGCCGAAACTTCGGGTGTTACAAACGTCACGGGGTAAACTCGTTTTTATCTTATTCATAAAATCAATAAGTTACTGCAAAAAAATGTAAATAACATAAAATTTAAATAAATAAATTAAAAATATGTACCTATTTATAGAAATAAAATTAATAACAATAGCATTGACATTCAAGATCAAAGCTATATACAAGCGCAGGCACGTATCCACGGGGGTGGAATATCTCCCCTCCCCCCCCCGAAATCCGACGTATTTTCATTTAATTTTACGGGAAAATTCAAGTTTGTCAGGGGCCGCGAGGGTTGTTTTATTGAATGCCCCCCTCCGAAACTACAGCCTGGATACGTACCTGTACAAGCGGAAGTGTGCGCTTTTAGACAAGGGCGTCGCAGGATTTTTGCCAGGAGGAGACAATTATCGGAGAATTCTTCGCCCGCCGCGTAATTAATACGTCCGTGAAAAAGGCTCGAGGCAAACGCCCCCTCTTGTTGTTGCCCCATTTTGTTGTAACTACCGAAAGACTACGGTATACCGACTTTAAGTTCATTTTAAACTGAGTAAAAATAAATGTATGGTCAGCGTGATAGTCTAAAACTCCACCACTTTTTCTATAAGAACAATCTAAAATCAAATATAAAAAGTTAAGAGGCAAAGTTGTCAAAAAACGTATTTTTTAAAAACTATGTTTTTTTTAATTTTATTTTATTTTATTTTATTATTATTAAGGAAACTTACAGCTATTACAGTAGAAACATCTGAATTTTATTTATAGATTACAATGCCAGTTAAAAGTTTCCACTTAAAAATCGTAAAAATATACAGTCGCCTAGGAAGGGGATATAGGAGGAAGTGGAGGGGAATTAAAGTTATAATTTTATTATTTTATTATTAGGGAAATTTTATGGTATATATTGAAGAAAAAAAAGAAAGAAGAAAAGTAAAAATATAATATAATTATTTCACTCGTCCTTGAATATTGCCTTTCAGAAGACCCGGAGTCTTGAGCGCAGTCGCAGTAGTATTAAACAGGTCAATTTGGCTTAGCTTGGTATTGAAGAAATGAGATACTTGATAAATGTAGTTATTTTGGGCGTAGTTTGTGCTTACTTGAGGTAGATGAAATAAGTTGAATTGGCGGGAAGGCTGTGGGGGTACATGGAAATTTATAAGTTGAAGTAATTCAGAACAGTCAATAAAGCCATTTAATATCTTGTATAGGAATATTACATCTGAACTAACTCTTCTTATTTCTAATGGTATAAGCCCATGATAGTCACCAGCTTCGCTATAATCTGAAAAAGTTACATAAGACCGATAATTTAAGTTTTTTAGTAACATGTTTTGAATGCGTTCGATCCTATTGATGTGAATATTGTAACAAGGAGACCAAATTTGCGAAGCGTATTCGAGGTGGCTGCGGACATAAGCATAATATAAAATTATAAGGGACCTATTATGATTAAACTGCTTGGCTAGTCTGAGAATAAAGCCCAGCATACTGTAAGCTTTGGCAGTTATTGTGTCAATGTGTGAAATGAAATTTAATTTACTGTCTAGAATAACACCCAAGTCCTTTATAATAGATTTTCTTGAGATGAGAAGTCCATTTAAATTGTAGCTAAAATTTAGCGACTTGGTATTCCTTGTAAAACTAACAATTGCACACTTAGAAGCATTGATGTGTAATCGGTTTGCCGAGCAGTAAAGAGACAGTCTATCTAGATCTTTTTGAAATGATGTGACTTCATCAGGCGATTATTAATAAAACTAGAAGAGCTGCAACATTACAAGTTAGAACAAACTTGTAGGAAACGTTAACTTTATCATTTGCACTTTATAGCTATAGATCATAGATTTCGTTATAAAAAGAAAAATATCAAAAAAATAAGACGCTTTTGAACCATCCTATACTAAGCGCGAATTTTGGTGTGGGTTGCATCTACTTATAGTAAAAGCGGTAGATGTCCATCCCCTTACACCCATACCAAGTTTTTCCGTTTTTTTGTTTTTCATCATAATTAATAACAGGATTAATGCTTTTAACAAAACAACCAGCTTAAAAATGTATGCCAGTTAAGTATGACATGAGCCAATAGCTATGGGTTTAATTAGTTTTGTAACAATAGATACCGAATGTCCCATAAACCTTCTGCAGTGATATTATTTTTTGGAATAATTTAAAAAAATAATAAAATATAATAAAAATACTTTAAAATATGGCGGAATTTAAATGTTACACTAGTGCAGCTTGTATATGATATATTCGAACCAAATTTTTTACAATGTAATCTAAGCTGAGGTCACAAAATGGTTACGTGCAAAAAGTAGAGGCGAATGCGAAAGGCAGCTCATGGAAATTGTGTCCTAAAAAAATAACATAATAAAGAATGGTTTTTGCAATTATTTATTTTTGTTTATTTATATAATATTATATACGTAGGTATATATAAAGTATATATTGAATATAGGTAGATACGTTTTCTATATATGTATGTGTGTGTGTGTATGTGTATATATATTTTTTATATGTATGAGTGTGTAATTATATATAAATATATATATTTATTATAATGCCTATATAGGTAATTATCCTTTTATTTTTTTTATTATTACCGCTTTACTAACTAACATTAGATGTCTTTTCTACAAATTTTCTTAATTATGTTGCTAAATATTTTCATTACTTTAACCGAAAGTTTATAAAAATGTGTACGATGTAACAAATATAAGACTGGTATCACTCCAGAACAGACTGTAGTCTAGTGGAGCTGATAAAATCCATCAAATATGTACTTTCTTTGATTCGGAAACAATGATTAAGTATTTTGCTCTTTTCTACACTGTATTATTTATGTCAACATTGTAAATTTTTATTTTAGATTTAAATAAACAAACAAACAAATTTCGGCCTAACAAGGCATCTGGATACCGAATTTTAAGTCACTAAGTCCAATATTTTGGGGATAATATATGGGGAGTGCGCCCACTGGTGGACTGATTTCAACCGCAATCTTTTCAAAACATCTTATGACCAAATAATGCTGCACACTGAATTTCAGCTCAATTGGATTAAACGTTATCGTGGAGGAATACACACATACTCACACACACATACAGACACCCAGGCAGATTTCAATCCGGAAATGGTCTTAATAGTCACAGAATGGCTCAAAATTAATATTTCCGTCATTACCCCGATTTTTTTAGCGCGTTCACAATACTTTCCCTCCTGGTCGGTTGATGAACAGAGAAAGTAAAATATCTAAGATTTGATAAAAATAATTATTTCCTTGTTATTTAAGGTGACTTGATGGACGAGGAAAGCGTACTAGACTTCCTAACCAGCTTAGAAGCCATGGATCTACCAGACAGAATAGAAGAGGTCAACCAGAAAATACTCTCGAAGATAATCGAAGACACCGATTATGTAGCTGTGCTATTCTGTAAGTTGCGCCGCTTTATTTGACTAAAATAAATGTCAATATAATAAATAGTGTTTTAACATTTTTAACATAATGTGAAATCGTACTGTGTCAATTTTTTATACAACAAAAAATGTAAATGTTTATTATGAATAACAATTTGTGTATAATATCGTCCGTGTGTATATTTTGGCCCCTCTAGGTCCGGACACAAAGAGTTGTGGGCCCACCAGTAGTGAGTAATTCTCGATGATTTTCTTAATATTATTTTTTTGTGATCTTCCCCTATTTATGTTTTGTGTGTTTATCACAGAGAAACATATATGCTACTAATTATAGATATTAAGCTTAATCCCTATATTTTTCCCGAGTCGAGTATAGTAGGTAATATACGGGCTTGCGACGATACTCTCGGCTTTGGATGGTTAACCTGCTAGATTGATCGACGTATTAGTCGAGAATCTGTATTCGACTATATAATTGCTATAAAATGATTCCTTACAAAAATGCAGAAAATTCAGAATTTCAAAAGGGCACGTTTGTACCCTGATGTCCAGTTATCACTTTTATTTAAATGTAATAATTAATTTTTAAAAAGACGTAATAATTGATAAACATTTTCTTTAATAACAATTAATTGATATATCAGCATACATTTTTCGTTACAAGATGAACATTTGTATCAAAAATTTAAAAGCAATCGGCGAAGAAATGTCGGTGGTTTATGATTTTGAACAAACAAAAATTTACATTATTATTTATCTATATATAAGGCTATTATTATTCAACAGCCCGTGCAATTGTTTTAATAACATCGAGATATTTATAAATATTTATAATTTTACTGTTCCATTTATAGTTACATTTTTTTACAAACTCACATATTCCTATTATTATATTAATTTTATATTAAAGTTACCTTTTTTATGATGTCATTTTAATAGTTTTTATGATGTCATTTTAACGCTAAAAATATGTTTTTTTTCATTAAAACCCTTGCTAAAATACATGTATTTTAAATTTAGCATATATTCAAAATTAATTTACGAAACTTTTTAAACCGTTCAACAATTTTAACAAACCTTCAATTATTTTAAGGAACAAAGTAGTTTTTCTTACTTAATTTAAGTATGCGGTTTTGACAATAAGACATTTTTTAATTGTATGGCAAAGCTAGTTTATTGTTCAAAAAGTTCAGGAATAAGAATAGTACGTTACAACTAGCAACTAGGTATTAGGCATATCTTGCAACTTCCACGTCTCGAACATCGTTCCGTTTAGCAGGCTTTGCCTCCAAGATCGACTGCACTCTCTACATAATTGTTAAGTGATCGTCGTTATCGGGGTATCATTTCTTAGAAGATTTTATAAATAATGAAATAACGTTAAAATTATATTTCTTAAAAAAAAAATATATTACAAGTCGATCAAGGACAATTGGCAAAAATGTTTGGGCGCTGGGCCCACCTCTCTAATAACAATAATGTACTTACCGTTGGGATGATCTATATAGCTAGAATAATTATAAGTACTACGTACCTCAATTATGAGCCGTTTCGGTGTTTTGACTTTCGGAATTTTCTTAAATATGGCTAATTACACCAAGAACCCCACGCCAATTGTTTATTTAAAATATGTTATTTGCAAGGAAGAACCATAAAATATAGTATATTCTGATGTCGGTCACACCATGTTGGACAGCTGACCTTAGCATATTACATACGCCAGTAAACAGAGCGGAAATGAAATCATGAGACACATTACAGAGGTCAAGTAACATATCTCAGTATTCGCCTCCGTATACTGTAGACAAACTTGAGCATTCTTAGGAATATATAGTTTGTACTCACACAGATTTTATGTACTTTATCGTTTCGGGTATTGTGCAACGGTATTCATTTAAACAGTTTATATACATACAATGCTTGGATGCGTTAGGTGCCCTAGGGTTATCAGTTATTTACCCATGTTTAATACGATATAACTTAGAAATGGCTCATAATAGAAACCAGTCGTTGCAGTAATAAATGTTCTATTTAAAGCGATCGTTTCATTGGTATATGATTTGCAGCTATTGGAAAGTGGGAGGAAAATGCCCATTTTCTGTTACGTAAGTTTTACACTTTCTCAGGCCCAAGTATGATTTCCTACATATTAAAAATATTTTGATTTATATAAAGTTCATGGAAATGATTGTTTTGGGTTATGTATTTTGTATCATTTCTTTAGTACGATGACATGTTTTTTGTCAATATGCGAAAAGTGCTTTTGTCATATTTTTGATATTACATTTAAGTTAGAAATCAAAATTAATTTGCGAATTTATTTTAACACCGTCCTAAAATATTCAATAAACCAAAAACTATTCTCATTATATCACATTCTCATTCATCTCAAAACCATTAAAAATATATTCTCAGTTTCTTTGCCTTATTTTATTTGAATTAAGACATAAAATACTCATTATGCTCTATCGCGTTTCTTTGTGAACTATTATCGGAAAATTAAAACTACCTGCCGCACATTAATTATTCTGAAATAGTTTGAAAACATTTCGTCCGGTCTTAGATTATGCCTCTTTTTTCGATTCATAGTTTTATGCTGGAAAACAATCATCATTTATTTTATATTCCGCTCTAACGTTTCATTCGCATTAATTAATTCCGATTTCAGTTCACGAAGAAACGCAATCGGGACCATTATCTCAAAAGGCGTTTTCTGAGCTAGGTACTTTTCCTTCCGTTATGATATCGTCGTGATAGCCGTGTATATTACCTACTAACAAACTGGCTTGGTCAGCGAGACGATACAAAGATCGTTTAATTGGTGTTATTACTCAAGCGTACGTCCAAACCAAACAACGTGGCAAAGAGGGCGCGAGACAGTTGGCAGGCTGACAACCACACCGCAAATTTACCTCTCGCATAATTGTACTACTACATCTACCCACTCTCTCCAACTTCGCCTACTAATAAACTCGTTAACCCTTAAACCCTATGCAGAGTGTGCCAAAACCCCATGACTATAAATTAGTTTTTGTATAAATCATACGATTGATTGTGCAATAATCTGAAAACTGAACAAAGTAATTATTCAATTTGTAAGTATTAAATCCATTGAATATCATACACTCCGACTACTGACAATCGAACATATTTCAACCACTTAAAACAACTTCTTAATAATTTAGCTATTATGTGTAAAAGAGGCCTTATTCCTTCCAACACAACAATTCCTGGCTGTGGCATTGGAGTAGCTTGATTGTAGATACGCGGCCCATGGCGCACCTTTAAATATGTTGGGTCACACTAAAAGCGTTCGGAAGTGGCCATTAACAATTAAAAAAAATAATGACAACATATAAAAAAGGGAACCTTTGTCTGTAGAATAAAGTTAAGAGTGTTTATTTAATATAGTTTATTTACGGGCTATCGTTTTGCAGGCCCGCTGGAGAGACATACATGGCCTCTTTCACATAGTTAAATTATTTGTTTTGCCAAGCATAATAATGAATTGATGAGAAACTGTAGTTTAGTAGTAGAAGTTGATAAAAATGGTTGAAATAAGTTCAGAAAACAGAATCCTTCGTTTTTTTGTATATTTAAAAAAAAAATATTACTTTATAATGCCTAATTATAATTATAATGCATAATTATATAAGAGGCAAACGTTGCAGCTAATAATCTCCTAAACATAATGACTCAATGTCTCAAAGACTCGTCTTCTAATAAGAAAATCACAAAAAGGAAAGTACACACTAAACTCAAACCGTGGATTACGGAAGGCCTTCTATTTTGTATTAAAAAACGTGACAAGATTCATAAGCAAACAAAAGACAACCCAAATGATATACAACTTTACACATACTACAAAAAATATCGAAACATATGTACAAATATTATTAAAAAAACTAAGGAAATATATTATAGCGATCAGATACGACAAGCTGGCGAAGATAAAAGAAAAATTTGGAAAAGCATTAACAATATGGCCTCAAGACAACCTGCTTTTGAAAAAATATTAATAGGCAAGAATTTAAAACACATGGAAACTCATAAGAATGATATTGTAAATTATGTCAATGAATTCTTCACAACAGCAGGACAGAAGTTAGCAAAATCAATACTACGTGATTCCCAAACTACAGAAACAGTTTTGGCTAACTTAATTGATGTTACTCTAAAAAAAGATAAATGTTTTAAACTCCTACCTACAAACAAACTTGAAGTATCCAAGACAATCAATAAACTTAAAACGGGATGTTCACCGGGCATCGACGGTCTACCTGTAACTATTTTTAAGGAGGCATCTGATATTATTGCGGAGCCTCTGGCGCACGTAATAAACGTTAGTTTTGAATCAGGCCAGTTCCCCCGATGGCTTAAGTCTGCGAAAGTCATCCCAATCCATAAATCTGGCAATACCGAGGACATTGGGAATTACCGTCCAATCTCGCTGCTGAATATAGCTTCAAAGGTCATCGAAAATATTGTTAAAAATAGGCTAACTGAATACCTTGAAGAAGTAGGATTTTTTTCACCAAACCAATTTGGCTTTAGACAAGGTCAGAGTACAAACGACGCCATAAATACCCTAAATCAATATATATCGGAAAATCTAGACAAATCAAAAAAGGTGACGGCGGTATTTCTGGACTTAGCTAAAGCCTTTGACACTGTTTCTCACGCCATACTAGTAAAAAAACTAGAAATGATTGGAATTGAAGGACCTTCACTGTTGTGGTTCCAAAGTTACTTGGAGATGAGACCGCAAGTCATTTCCATAAATGGTCATCTAAGTACTGAACGCAGCACTGTTTATGGTGTACCCCAAGGCAGCGTACTGGGACCACTTCTATTCCTCATATATATCAATGACCTGTGCAATATTCGATTAGACGGAAGAATAATAACATTCGCCGATGACACAGTTTTATTAGCCGAGGCAGGCAGATACATGGCATCAAGTAATAAATAAATCACAAAACAACATAAATTTGGTTAAAAATTGGCTTGACAATAACCTCCTTACTCTTAATTCCTCTTAAACGAAATATATCAACTTCAGTCTACGACACATCGACACAAGTTTACACTTACTAACAATTCATAAACCCACATGTGTAGGAGGGGGTGTGCCTTGCCTGTGCCCTAAACTTGAGAAAGTGAACGACATGAAGTATTTAGGAATCATTATTGATTCAAATCTAAATTGGTCAAATCAAGTAATGTCTATTACTGACAGAAGCAGGAAACTAGTTTATGTTTTTTGTGATCTCCCAAATATTTTACCAAAAAAAATTATTAGAATGGTATATATGGCCCTATGCCAAAGTTTGTGGATTTACGGCATAACTGCCTGGGGAACATGCACCAAAAAAACTACTTGACACAGTACAGAAGGTTCAAAAGCTTCTGCTTCGCATTATTCACAAGAAGCCCAGGCGATACAAATCGGAGCTACTGTTTACTGAAGCTAAAGTCCTAAATATCCAACAACTTTTTGTGAAGAATATACTGCTTAATTTCCATAGAAACAAACACCTAAAACCTAGAAGCCAGCAAACGCGTAATACAAGAAATGCTGAAAAACAAAACTATCTAATTCCACATGTTCAAACGACGTTTGCTCAACGACAAATTTATTTTCTGGGACCTAAAATTTATAATTGTATTGATGAAAAGATTAAAAACATAAAGATAATAAGTACGTTTAAACAGAAAATCAATTCCTGGATATTAGAGTTGGGCCCATCAAAATTAAACGACGAATTACTGAACATTGCTGTTTGAAAGGTTATGTATGTATTTTTATGTATGTTTGTATATATATATATATATGTATGTGTGTATGTATGTATGTATGTATAAGTATATATGTATGTGTATATATATATATATATATATATATATGTGTTTATATATGTATATATGTATGTATGTATATGTATATCATATGTATGTTTATGTTATTATATTATATTATATGTATGTTTATATATTTATGTATGTTTGTATATATTTATCTAATATATATATTTATAGATATTATAGCTAGTAAATATTTTGTTTAGTTATATGTAGTTATATGTAGTTACCTGATATGACGTGCTTATCATTGTCATTATACGTATTGTAATTAGCTCATCTAGATACAGGCCTTAGTTGACCTAGTTAGATGAGTTTTAGGCAGGTGCCAAACACGATGTGACGGTTTCTCTGAACTGTTTATGTTTGATTCTTGAACTTGTTTGGTATAATTAGTCGTAACCATTGCAATAAGTACTTATAAATAAATAAATAAATAATAAATTTTTGGTAAAATAATTTCTCATATTAATCAACGGCTTAACGTCGTAAAATTCGTCAATAATAACACACAGATCAAAATTCAAAGGCAATATTTTGAATCGTTGCCGTTTGGAAATAAGAAAAAATCTAACCTGTATCTAAATTCTCTAAATTAATATGAATAATAAATAAATTTACAATTATTCACTCCACGTGCATTTAAATATTCGTATTTAACCACATAATCAAGCCTTCTAAGTTTTTGTCGTCCGATTTTACGACGCCCTTCAGGTTTTCCAAAAATAATGTTTTTCAAAGGCTGATCATATTCTATCATCATTATACATGTTAAACTGTTCTTTGTCTGTTGGTCCTTTCCCCACGTCATCTTCCCGTACAGCATCGAAAATCTTGGGGAGTATAAATAGATGTAACGAAAGGCCACTGTTGCCCATAAATGTATTGCCTAGGGTAGAAAACGCATTCCAATCAGTAACCATCACGCCAGAAGTTGTTGAAACACACCTCAAAAAGCTAAATATAGGATCCACAATGGGTGCTGACAATCTACCGTCTGTCCTCTTAAATCATTGCGCCTCAATTTTAAGTCCCCCCTTAGCTAAATAGCTGCAACAATCATTATGCACTGGCAAAGTGAGGCGGACTGGACGCATTCAGTGCTAAAGTCAATTTACAAGAAGTGTGATGAGCTTAGAGGGTTTAATTATCATCTCTAAATTAATCTAATAATAAATTCTATACAAATACATACATAAAACAAGAACAATAACTTAAAATATAAAAAAACACGACTGCCGTTACAAAAAGGATACTATTGTATTTATAAATATTAGAAACAATTTATTCCTGCTGAAAGCACGTTCTTTAGACAATAAACAATATTATAACAATATTCGTTGAAACAAAATTCAATTTGCGGAAGCTCCGTTATGCGCTGACGCCCATTGACGCGTGTTATCTTTATAAACGTTCAGTGCTTATAGATGATTGCGCATTCTTTGAGTCAGTCGACGGGCCTTGTCTAGCCCTCGTGAAGTATTTCGCCTTGCAATTGCCCTTTAGCGGGGCTTCACGTGTGACAGGCCCGCCTTTTTAAGTGTGGCGTCAAAGCGCTGCGCGCTCTTCGGCAGATATCTCGAAACGATCGCGCGCCGCCGCTGCCGCACTTAGTCGGTGGCCCTCGGTGCTCAAATAATAAAACGGTTGTTTTTTAAAAATATTTATCGTCTATGGTTTTGTCCCTATAGATACATATACATTTTCCGAACGCACTCAATGAGATCTTTTATTTAATACTAAACACGATATATTTATCCGAATTTATTGACATTTGGACATTTAGATAACTACGTATTTGTTCAAGTGTTTAGAAGTAATGGTGGAATAAAGAAATAGAAAACATACATACATGAACCCTGGACATATTACTCTCCTATTTCTTGGGCAGTCATGTAAAAATAAAATTTGGAGCATAATCGACTTGATAAAGTAGATATTTTTACGTATTTATTCATATTTAACTTAAAACTGCCAATTTCAGAATTCTAACCAGTTGGAACTGATGTTTCGATATAATAAATCTGTAATTCAAATCATTCGAAAACGAATGAAATCTGCGTATAAATTTTTATCCCGTATTGTTCCTTAACACAAAATTTATTCGACCATTTCGATCCAGTTTTTGCCACTATATTGTTTAATATCTTGTGGGTAAACTGGCATATATTTTATTGTGACTCTTTGTGTAAAAGCTGAAGAATTTCAATTTTAATAAAAAAAACAAAAGTAATATTAATAATAAAAATAAACTCTTTATTTGCATTTAAAAATAAAAATACTAAAAGGTGATCTTATTGTCACATGGCAATATCTTGCAACTCACCTTATCCCAGTTCAGTCGTACATGCGCGCGTTGCGGAAATAAAGATTATTTAAAAAAAAACTTTATCTTCATAAAATACAGAATACTCTATTTTTAAACTAAGAATTCCCGAGGAGAGGAAATTGGGAAAAAAAGAGGAGAGAAATTGAAGGACTGGTTACTTCTTAGAAAAGTGCTACCCTACCTACTTTTTGAGGGGAGCCTTGAATTATTCTAAAGAAGGCGACTTTTGTATAATATTAAAAATGAAATCGGTGTATTCCTTCATTATTATATGTCGAATTGCAAAATTTAACAATTGCTATGAAAAATTTAACAAATGCAGTTAGTTTCACTGAAAGCTTTTTTTTCATACATTTTTCAACAAACACAAAGTATCTTCAAGATAACGGAAACGTATGGGAAATGGAAAGACGAGATAAACCTCCTTAACCCTTCAGGCCTCGGTCCCTCAGCCGATTGACAAGTTGATGTCCCAAAAAATTTTGGTAAAAATTATTAAAAATAATGAATTATGACACTGTCTCACCAAAACATTAATTACTGCCAAATCACTGTACCCATAATTAACATAAAACATATTAACATAATAAAACATAATAAAACATAATAAAATAAAACGAATTAAATTAAAATTAAATTAAAACGGGGCCGTCACGCTGAATCGTGTTGGGGCCGATATCGGCCAATTGGGATTCTAGGGGTTAATGACATATTAAATAAGCATAAAGTTGCCCATCCTTTGGTCAAAAGCAGTAAAAATTATATTTGACATGCTAAGTAATTTAACAAAAAGTATTTTTGTTTAGAGAGTTATTGCTTTTGCAAATGGATCTTTCATTTATGTAGATAAGAATTTTATTGCAGCACTGTATCGAAACAATCGAATCGGCTCTCGAATAGTCTTTTAGTTCGTTTTGACGGGACGTCTGACTAGTGAGTTAGTGTGCGGTAAATTTTGTAGTTGCGCGCGCGTATTTTTAGCGGTTTTTATAAATAAACCAACCAGCTATGCGGAGCGGAGACTCTCGTCACTGTGACGTCACGCACGCACCCAAACCACTGTCCAGCCCCGCAGACACGCACACACACCACCACCCATCTTAACCAGCAACGACACGCCCCATCACCAAAAAATAGATATGCTCTATCTGCATTTTTTTCAAATTTGCTTATTTTTACCCTTTGCTTTCTTTATTGCACTGCACGAAAGGAGCACCATTCCCGGATCCTGCTGTAGACCTCTGTATGGAAATTTGAGTATGATATTGATGTCTCTTTCGGAAATTAAAATTTAATTGATGATCCCCACGCAAACAACACACAATATTCTCATATCTTTATTTAATATATTTAGGAGCCATTTTATCATCTGAATTCAAATCAATGACTCTCTTGGAATGCACTGAAGCACTAAACACCACTTTCTATAAAACAGAGTGACTTTAGGAATGAGTAAATGAATGAATGAATGAATGAATATCTTTATTGCGTATACTAGTATAAGTACAAAGGGCGGACTTATTGGGCTCGATTGCGTCTCTTCGTGAACTAAAACCAAGTATTAGTTATGTGAACGAGACAGAACAATATGGCGAAAAAGTTGTCACTTTTCCGCATTAAAACTACCCACCGAAGTTCGACAGATAGTTTAGGTGCAGAGAAATCGACGATCGTTTATTTCATATTCTGCTCAAACGCATTGCTCTGTTTCGTTCGCTTGAACTAATTTTGCATTTTTAGCTCACCAAGAAATGCATTCGAATCCACTGACTACTTAATGAATCTCTTACAACCAATCCGTATTTTTAGTTATGGTTAAAATAGCAAAATAGTGGATTTGATATTTGAAGTAAAAGAGAATGAAGAAAAATACAATAATAAAGAAAAACAAAAGCTATACGATATGTATGGACGGCTAAAAGAGAGAGGAAAAGGAAGAAGGCGATTGATTAAGGTTTGGGAGATATGAAATGTTTTTTCAATGATGCTTTGAATGAAGAGTAATTTGTTGTTAAGTAAACGACTCAGTCTTTATTTTTATTTCAAAGATAAACCATCACACTATCTCAAAAACTACCTAAGAAAATGTTAAGTAATATTTCCTACTCTGTTTTTAAAATAATTTAATTTAACACATGTTGAGAAATGAGATTAACATACTCAATTTTCCCTATATGACTACTGCTGGACCAGAACCCAGTCCTCAAGATTTTATTAGTTGAACAAATAATAATATTACGATTTGTGATGTGCAGATAAACCAGAATGTAAAAAGTGCTCCAAAGCTTTGCAAGAGTTGGAGAACATCGACGACGAGGCCGACCAGCTGGGCATCGGATTTGTCAAGATCCACGATGAAGATCTCGCCGAAGAGTACAGCCTCGGAGAACTGCCCAAGCTTGTCTATTACCGACACCAAATACCCATCATCTACGAAGGTATGTAGTGAATGTTATTTTAGTATATGTTATTCTTAGGATTCCTCATTTAGGACTTCTAACTGAATAGGGTTCGATGAGTTATACCAGTGGACTACTTTGCAGGAGATTAGAACAGAATTATTTTTTAACAAATAATTGTATTTTAGCGATTAGTGGTGGTATAATTTTTGAGCTGCATGTACAACCGACTGGGCCAAACTTATTTTTAATGTAGGTGGCTGTTGCAAAGGGCTCTAAATTCGATTGAAGCTGGTTTTTACCAGTGCAATCCTTACACAAATCTCTGCGTTGCAATCCAGATCAGAAGTTATGGAGTGTCCAAGGCAACAGGAGCCGGTAACATTCTCTAAATTCCTGATTGTCTTTGTTCATGGTAAGGCCAGGGCCTTACCATGGTTTAATTTAAAGCAGATAACTTACTTCTTGCATTTATTTCTATAATCAACAGTTTTTGGTGAAAGGAGACAATTTGATCGGTGTATCATCGGCATATTTAATGTTTTAATGCTTATAATGATACCATCGATAATTACCCCCTCTCTTCTACCATTTAAAGCCTCTGTAATATTTAATCTAAATGGCTTACACATAACATAATAAGGGGGATACGATGTAACATCTACTAGCTATACCCGGACACGCTTTCTTCTGGCTCAATTTGATATTTATGAATGGGAAACGCACCGACGTCAAAGCGCACCAAAGAATCCACGGGTGCCGGAAAACTATTATCGCGAGTATCAAAATATATATATATATATATATATATATATATATATATATATATATATATATATATATATATATATATATATATATATATATATATATATATATATATATATATATATATATATATATATATATATATATATATATATATATATATATATATATATATATATATATATATATATATATATATATATATATATATATATATATATGTATATATATATATATATATATATATATATATATATATATATATATATATATATATATATATATATATATATATATATATACATATATATATATATATATATATATATATATATATATATATATATATATATATATATATATATATATATATATATATATATATATATATATATATATATATATATATGTATATATATATATATATATATATATATATATATATATATATATATATATATAAATATATATATATATATATATATATATATATATATATATATATATATATATATATATATATATATACACACTTTAGGGTTTTTGGTTAGTAAAAGGGATAGAGTTGAGTACCTTAGCCGAACGTTTCGGACCCCGTGGCTCCTTCCTCAGCGGCGAGAAGAATACTGGCATCCGCTGCTGTCACCAACGGCTACCCGCTTTTCTTCTGTGGTACTGGGAGAATGGTGATTTGGCGGGATGATAATGTGAATTTAAATTAAAATGGTTTAATTTTTAATTAAAAAAAATACATATTTTTTTAAATTTTATTAAAAAAATATATATATATAAAATAGTTGTAGCGCATGTGTGTTAAAAGTGTTTGAACTACATATGTGTGGGGAGGTGAGTGTGTGTGAGTATGTGTGTTGGATTGTGTGGGTGTGTGTATGCGATGAATATGTTAATTTCGTTTTGATATGTGTTAATAATGGAACACTCAGTGTTAGACGTTTAGTCCGCACCCCTGGCAAGCTCCTAGTACCCATATATGTCCAAGTTCCCACGTTTTAAGTTTTATTTCCGGTGTATTTTCCGGGAATGCCCTAATAACTTTCACAGTGAAACACTCATCGAAGCTTTTGCCATGCGATCGCGCGTGGGTGGGGATTGGAAGTCTTGATACGCCTCCTTTGGCTGAGCAACGATGATTATTCATGCGAAGATTGAGTCTATTGGTAGTTTTACCTACATAAAATGCATCACAAAATCTGCATTGTAGGTGGTAAATGCAGTTTTGCGAAGCATTTTGTGATGCATTTTGTGATGCATTTAAAGATGGGTATTGGAAACCAGATTGGCCGTTATGATTTTATCCGCCTTTTTTTTAATAAGACGTCTACTTCCAAAATTCTCCTTTTATTACACGACTGCCCAACAATAAAGAAGCGTGATGTGTTCAGGGTTCATCTATGATAGTATGATTCCGTTTCTTTATTCCACTATAACTTTTAAACGCTTGAACCGATTTAGAAGTGTGTAGTATTGTTAGAATTGTTGTGACATCGTGAGTGTCATAAAGTACTTAAATATCAAAATATGAAGTAAGTAGTTGTCATTTGTCCAATGTCAATAAATTAACATAAATATATCGTGCTTAATGTCAAATGAAAGGTCTGACTGAGTATATTTCGTAGATATACATGTATGTATATGGAAATATATTTATACCATAAGTATTTCATAAAAAAACAGTAATAAAAAATATTTAAATACAATAATGCACTTTCTGTAACGGCAGTCGTGTTTTATATTCGTTTTGATATATTTACTTGTTCATCATTTGTATTGTATGATTTCTTTTCTGATAGGCGAACTGAGTAGAGAAGAGGATGTCCTCGAGTGGCTGGTGGCCAACAAATCGACCGGCGATGAGGAGGACGTCATCGAAGACGTCACGGCGAGAACCCTCAACACGCTGATCGGCAACATCGACAACCTCGTGGTGGTATTCTGTAAGAAACTTTAATCTACATTTAGGTATTCTGATTGAGGCTGGGTCCCTTCCGCTTCATACAGTTGGTGAAGGTAGATCGATGTTGTTGCAGACGATCATGGCGACGATGATTCCATGACGGTGCTCGCCGAGCTCGAGAAGATCGACGATGACTGCGACAAGCACGGCATCCAGTTCGTCAAGATCGACGATGACGCAGCGGCCCGCTCCTTCGGTATCGACTCTATCCCATCTATCGTCTACTTCGAGAAGCAGATCCCAAACGTCTACGATGGTAAGAGTCGACATAATATATATTTATTTATTTATCAGCTAAATATAACAACATATATTTTTTTGCTAAAATCTGGCATCGCGTCAAATAAAAATGAATATAAAAATAAAATGTAAAGTGAGTTTAATTGTTTCTGTTTCTTAATTTGATCCTAATAGATGTGTTTCTAGTAGTACCAATTTCCCTAAATTTGATACAATGCGTAAATATAAAAAAGATTTTTTATCCAACAAAAATTTTACTTGATTTTAAAGTGTTATTCGCAGAAAAAAAATACTAACGAAAGATAGACAAATATCAGGAAAAATATGCCTGCTTACGTAGATTCTAACGAGGTATAAATCTATGGTTATTTTTGAAAAGTCTCATTTTCATAATTATTTTTCTGTGAAATTGTGTTTCTGCTGTTTTAAATTTTCAAATAAAGGTGACTATGATTAGATACAAAATAGAAGGATAAAATTAAGATTTTTATTTAAACTCAAATCATATCAGCTGTTCATAGTTTCTATCGCTGTTCTTATGCATAGTTGGCACTGACGGTAAAAACTCCTTTATATAAATATAAAAGCCCCTAATTATTGCTTATTTGCCCAGTCGCTGCTGTTATCTTTTGATACATGCCTTGCTTGGTGCCACTTTAATTTTTGTCTTTTTGATTTATAAAAGTTTTATCCGTCGGTGCCGACTATGCATAAGAACAGAAAGTAAAGACTATAAACAGCTGATGTGATTTGAGTTTATATAAAAATCCTAATTTTTTCATTGTATTATATATTTAATCAAACTACCTTGTACCTTCTTTTAAATTGTGCGATTTCTGGATTGTATATGAATTTTCTTATGTGTTCATGCATTTGAATATGCAATAAATAAATAAATACAGCATATTTATTTCATGTAGGTTAACAATGGTATAGCCATTTACACATTGTAAATTACTATATAATATTAAGCATCTTAAAAGATAATATTTTTGAAAGATTTAAAAAAAAAAGAAAAATAAAGGATATTCAAATTTAACTGTAAAAGTAATATAAGGAAGGGAGGGGGGACGAAGGGAGGGATTATTATAATACTATAAGTAATGTATATACATATACACATGCATATACATATACACATAAATATAGGTACTTATACATATATATTATACATTTACATATGTACATATCCACTTATACATAAAAATGCGTACGCTTATAAAGATACACATATACACACATGCGGTGTGTATATGTGTATACATGTGTATATGTGTATATACATTTATAAATACAGCCCGGTGACATAGTAGTTAGGTCGCCTGATCTTACATTGTAAGGTCCCGGGTTCGATTCCCGGCTGGGTCACCATTTTCCGTTGGGATCAAATTAACGGAATTGCATTTTCAATTCTGTCGATCGAATGCAATAACAAGACACACACTTACAGACATCTTACACGCACACATACATATAACACGTCGTAGGGTTGGTTATAAGAGATTATCATATGACAATAAACCCGTCCATTGTGTCATTTTCACAATAAAGAGTAAAATCAAACAAACAAACAAACATGCATACACGCGCACTCGTGCATATGTATAGGTACAGAAAATTAATAGTTTGTAATAGTGCGTATCTTATAAATCATTAGGTAATTAGCGTTCCATATACATATACCTACACATACAATATAAACGTCTAAACATATTTAAATATCAATGGTTTTTATCAGAGTAAAAATATGTTACTAATTTTAGGTAACTTGGAAAATGAGGAAGAAATTCTGGAATGGCTCGTCGGACAACTGGAAAAGGATGAGATCGAAGATGTGACGGATGAAATGCTCGACCGGCTGATAAAAGAAGGAAAAACGATCGCGGTGCTTTTCTGTGAGTCTCAACATTAAAAAAAACAGTTGTGTCACCCCAAGACTTTCCCGGCAAGTAGCCAATGACTGATTAAATCTGATAATTAATTTCAAAAATAAAATCGATGAGCGCCCTCTCTCGGCCGGGGGTCGAACACGATTGGGTTCCATTTCTACGAATCAGGCGAAGCGGTTCATTTCTCGGCAAGCATCGGGTGGCTCGTCGTTAATATTTGATTAAAATATATGACGGAATTCAAATAATACTAGTGTAGTTTGTATATGAAGTATTCCAGCCAAAATTCATAATGTGATTCCGGCCCAACATAGCACCTGTGTACCAAATTTCAGTTGTTGTCGGCTGTTGTCACTTAAAATGTTTGTCAGTTGGTTTATGTCAAAACTTACAAGCTGAATTAGAACCACTTCCTCTTACCTTATGAAATTGTTTTTTTTTATTTTGGCTCAGTTCCGATGACAATGAATTTTTATGGTAGTAGTAGTAAACGGAGTGGGGGGGCTTGTTTCCAGCCCTTAACGTCACCTGGTATTTTTTATGGTTAGCATGATCTGATTCTTCATCCAGGATTGGCTCCCGACGAGGTTACTCTTCCTCGGTCAACAGCACAGACACGATTTTGTATACGCATTCAATTATGATAGCCAGTTCTAAATTTCGCCCCGACATGGCTGCTGCACTCAGGGTTGGCTTCTAATAAGGGGACTCCTCAACGATCAACAACTAGAGTTTCCAACTACAACGGGCGAACCCGTCACCTCAGGAAGTTTTAACGATATTAAATCGTTCTGTCTCCCGTGAGGTGAGCGTAGGAGACGTAGGACAAAAACAGTCCACTATTGTTTGAAAATCTAAAACGCCACACGTCCGTAAGACCTCAATGCCTTACCGCGAGATAACCAGGTTAATCAAGCAGCGGGCCAACACTAGCGCACTTACTTCCAGTTGACACCAGATTACTCCTATCTCCAGACTGATTACAGGTTTCAGATCACTTGCGCGGTCCTCTCCCTTACGTAGCGTACGGTGTATACAGAATCTATAGCGGACCACGGCATACTTTGCCCGGTTTTTCACCCGGTATCGGATAGCCGATTAGTTGTTTCAAGAGAAGTTGCTGTAAGGTTAACAACTGCCCCTGCTATATAGGAGACAGTACTATTTGCAGACTCTTCCGGCTGTCGGTCAGAATGCATAATCGATTGGCTGACGCCGCACGGTGCGCAAACCGTCCAGGAGCGCCCGAAGGTTGACTTCTAGAAAAAACTTGACCGAAGGCCAGAGTCTTACCCTGGGTCATACTTCTACATGGAGGCCGCCGGATGGCCGTTGACCCCTGAGTACGGCCGACCCTGAACTCATGGGTCTTTACCCTGAATACCATGACGTGGCTACTGCACCCAGGGTTGGCCCCCGACGTGGGGACTCCTCAACGGTCAACAGCACATACACAAAAAATATATACCCGTTCAATTGTGTTAGCCCTTTCTTTTTCTTTTGAGAGCATTTTAATCAAAGCTTATTTTTAAAACTGCTTTTTCTAATCTTATTAAATTCCTAAATGTTGTACTGGTTGTTTTAATATATTTTTATTCCCGCAGACGACAATAATGATCGAAAATCACAACGAGTCTTAAACGAACTGGAGAACATAGACGATGAATGCGACACGCTGGGGGTGGTCTTCGTGAAGATAGACAACGCTGAAGAGGCGCGCGAGTACGGCATAGAGGCGATCCCCGCCCTCCTGTACTTCGAGAAGGGCATCCCCACCGTCTACGAGGGCAACCTCGAGAACGAGGAGAAGGTGCTCGACTGGTTCAGGCACCAGATGGAGAACGACGAGATCGAGGACATCACCGATGAGATGCTGGATCTGATCATAGAAAAAATGCCATACGTAGCCGTACTCTTTTGTGAGTGAGCGTCTCTCTTTGACTAATATCAATAATGGATAAACTCATATAGAGTAGAATGTTAACATAGAATGTTTACTCGTCATCATTAGAATCCTATCATATTAAAATAATAAATTTAATGTTCTCCATATGCAGTACTATGCACAATTCGTTCGTTCGTTTTGTCCAGGCCAGGTTAGCACACGTCTCTCCAAATATATGGATGGCCTGGATGGCCTTGTCGTTCGCCTCTTTGGGGGGATTGATGGGGATTGACAACTGCGGGCAGGACATGAGGTGGTCTTCATACTGCAGAGTTCCACAGTTGCATATTGGATTCCCTGTGTAGCCCCAGTGAACGAGATTGGCTCCGCATCTTGTCATGGCCACCCTCAGTCTGTTCACTGTACAGACTACAACAGGTGATATTGGTGAGGTGGAACCCCGGTACTATCTCTTCCTTTACGTCCTCGCCAAGTCAAGCCCTCCATTAAGTGATGCAGTTGGATAATTGACTGCTTTGGAGCGGTTCTGTGCAGCTCATAAATGACTTGTGCGATTTGAAGTGATTGTGGTGTGGTTCTTGTCCATACAATGGGTGTCTTGGGTCATCTAACATCTTTAGGAGTTCTGAATCAGCCATTGGAAGTTTTGCATATTGGATACACTACATAAACGGATATTGGTGTTTATGATTATGTCTTTGGTAGGCAGTTTTCATGGTTGGAGATACGGCATCCAAAATAATCCAAAAAGGAAACCAACATTGTCGCAACCCCGAACCCTGGATGGATTTTATTCTGCTTCTATCGATAACGCGTTCTGGGAACAACCTTTGTAGTATATCGGGTGCTGGTATTCCTAGCAACAGTATTTTGATCTGTTGGGCTATGGTAGGTTGTCAATAGTTTTGCGACTGCTGCATTCTCCGTAAATGTTAAGAAGGATGGGCGATAGGAATCATGCATTATAAATAGGATGAAAACGAATTTACCGCTCAAAGTTTGTATCAATCGACGGTTCGGCGAAGTTGCAACCATCGTTGTCCAGGGTAGACTCAGTGTACCCTGAACAGCAACTGCGGTAGTCTTTAATTACATAGAATGCATGCGTATTGCACACACTTTATTTTGTGTCTTGGACAACCGATGTCAACGCGTTCGTAGCGTCGGTTATTAAAGATTTGGAATGAAAATATAAAATGGCGGATCTTCACCGAAGGATTGGAACAAGATAGTTTTTGAACAAGATCGTACATCAATTCGACAAACTACTGCACTCATATATCGCTTATCCATATCCGTGTCGGCTATGAGTGCCGTGGATGGAATGGTAAACCAGGACACAGTGCCAGTTTTAGCACTACCAGCGCCCTGGGCGAGATTTCTACGGCGCCCCTATCTTCCTTCCAAACCCATGCGAATAAAAGCAAAGGAATATAATAATAAAAAACTAATAAAATTTTACTTTTGTAGCCTTTCTATCGGCTCTCTTATTAACTCTTTTATTAAGACACAAAAGTCTGTGTTTTCCGCAATTTCGTTTTCGATTGACAAAGTTGCTAAGTTTGTCAATCTAGATTGAGATATTGTCAATCGCAGATAGGTTTTTATCAGTTTAAGCTTAAAAAACTCCTTTCCCCACTAGCAACCGTTACAGGTATAGTGATAAATATTCGCAGTGCTATCCATACATTTGGATACAGCTCTTTTAAGCTCCGATCTTAAATAAAATTAAAAAGATTTCATACTTATGAGTTCATCACTTAACATACAACTACCTATTTCTGATGTAGAGTCTACAGTTGATTTAAATTGGAGATCACCACACAGTTTGAGGTCTGGTTTTTTCCCGAAATCTTTTTTATTTTGTTTAAAAAAGACCAATATTCCGAGTTAACTGTTCAAATATTACAGATATTTAACTGTTCAAGTATTTCATTCAGTGAAATTAGAGTAGCGTCCAAAAATTGAAACCTAAAAAAAAAATACAGTTGAAAATTCAACTTCAAATTTCTTTTCTGGAGATGTAATGGTTCATCGCGGGTAATTTCACCAGCTTGGCGTTTAATACGTCGAATTCTTGATGTGGCTCTAAACACGAGTTCAATTTCTAGTTCTTCGCATTTAAAATGGCGCTTTTAAAGCCTGTTTTTCTATATTCCTCCAGGAAATCGCTGAATGTTGCCAACATTTCCGTGCATTTACCGATGTCCATGACTATTTATTGTAGAGAATTGCTGACGATATTTAATTTGATAAAGTATGTCATACCAAACAACCAATAAAATTATGAATCTCAAATCTTTTAACTATTCGGCTATAGCAGTAGCCTCATGAGAGACTTGAACATCATTGTTCCATTCTAGTGTTGCCAACATAACCATTTTGTCATTAGATTTAGGGAATTTACGAGTAAGTAGGACTTGTTTAATGAGCAAGCGAATAGAAAGGGGCGCCTGAGGTGCCCATATATACTTGGCGCCCTGGGCGGTCGCCTAACCGCGCCCTACCCTAGCACCGCTACTGCCAGAACATTCTGAATGGCAACTCCCATTTCAAGCAGTATTTACTACAGTATGTCTAGTCTTAAGTAGTCGTAAACCTTCGCAAAATCTTAGAAAGGTGGCATAACCGAAGTGTTAAATTAGCGACTCTTCTCAACAGTTCATAAATCTTGGATGGATTTCTTGGATTTAACGATTGATGTGGTTTCTGATTCGTCTAGATTATGTAGATCATCTTTACTTGCATGATAAATGAGTCTTGAGTACAGAGATTATTGATCAGATCTCCAGGATTCACATATTTTCCTGTGGATTTGCCCTACTTCAAAACTTGTATTTCTTGCTCGATTGACTTCATCAAATTTGTATTTAATTAAACTTCTGAACGATTACAGATGACAAAGACCAGAAGAAGAGTCAGAAGGTGTTGGCTGAGCTGGAGAATATCGATGACGAGTGCGACCAGAACGACATCGCGTTCGTCAAAATCGACGACGATAAAGAAGCTAAAGAGTACGGCATCGATACAATACCGACCATCGTATTGTTCGAGAAGGGAATACCACATATTTACGAAGGGGATCTGATGAAGGAGGACGAACTGCTGGGATGGCTGCTGCATCAGAAAAGACACAGCGAAATACCAGAAGTCACTGACGAAATGATGGACAAGCTGATCGACACCGCGGAATTTCTGGCGGTAATATTCTGTAAGTTTGTTTATGTACATAGACGCTACTCTGAAACTAAAACAGGAGCACGATAACCTACATTTTCAATCGTTCCATTAAGTATGAAAGATTCTGCAGATTTCTTATTATTTTTTTTTTTTTATTTATTTAGTTTATCGAATAAGGAAAACACTCTATGACATAGTACACAAGATTACAAAATTGTATACATTTTAACATATAAAACCGCTTATGGATTTCCGGTGAATTACAATTTTATATTTATTTTAAGTCGAGTGAAAGTTAGCAATTTTATGTTTTTTTATTAATACAACACATAATAAAAATGACGTTAGAATTGTGAGCGTATGTGTATGTTTGCTAGTCATGGAGATGGTGGGAGGAGGTGCGTGTGTGTGAGTGTGTGTGTGTTTGTGTGTGTGTGTATATGAGAAGAGACGGAGAGAGGAAGGAGTGGAGGGAATAGAGTGAGTATGCGTGTGTGCGTGTTTATGCACATGTTTGAATGTATATTTATGTTAAAATTTATTTATATTTTATTTACGTACCTAATACAATATATTATATTTTTTTATATATTAAAAATATGATAAAATGTTCATAATAAATATAGTATAAAAATACGACGTATTTGTATTATATATCTATATATCCATATACCATCTTCCAACTCTTTATTCCTAATCACTTCTAATTTCCTGCCTTTCTCAGCGGCTTTCTTTGTTAACTCTATATTTAATCCGAACTTGGAATTTTAAAAATAAATACGCCAATATTTCTTTAACTTGTTACTTTCGTAGGAAACGATTATCGGCCTAGTGTTTTTATTTTTCAATTTTTTGTATAATTACGTTTATTGAATGCTCTGTATGTTCCCAGAAATAATATAAAATATTAAAAATAAAAATAAAATAGATGATAAAGTACCCATAGTAAATAAAATTGGAGTCAGTATCATATATCTTGAGGATATACAGATAATACTATTATCTTATTTTAGGTTGCCTAACAGGATTTTATATACCGATTGCCTAAATGCCTTAATTACAGTATTGAATAAAATAAGTTAACGCGATCTAAAAGCCCTTCTGATTTAATTACAGATGACAAAGACGACAAGCAAGACATACGAATTCTCAACGAATTAGAAAACATAGACGATGAGTTGGAAAAAGAGGGAATCGTAATCGTCAGAATGGATAACGACGCAGAAGCTAAGCAATACGGCATAGACCACTTGCCAACTCTGGTCTATTTCGAATCGAAGATTCCAGCTATATACGAAGGCGATCTCATGAACGAGGACGAAGTGCTCAGCTGGCTGATTGAACAGAAAAACTCGGCGACAATCGAGGAAGTCACTGATGAAATACTAAAGGATCTGATCGAAGAACACGAATACGTGGTTGTGTACTTCAGTATGTGTAGTCGCAATGAATTTACTTTATCAATTAATCGAAGAATAAACTAAATTGACGTTTTAATTACAGGTGGAAAATGCGAAGAAGGAGAGGAATGCGACAACATTCTTGATGAATTGGAGAATATCGATGATGAGTTGGATGAAGCCGGCATAATATTTGTAACTACGGAGGATCTGACCCTCGCTAAGAAATACGGAATCAAGACCTATCCAACTTTGGTATTCTTTAGAAATAAGGATCCATTGATTTACAAAGGTAGGGATGGTGATGATGACGATGGAATGGGAGAATAATTCATCAACTGGCTATTCCTATTTTTATGGCGATTATCGTATTTTTGAGATGTTCTTAGGCTTATTTGTTTAAGATAGGAGAAATATCACAATATATCCTCTCATCTGAATCGTCTGACTCCAGATACGACTGGTTCAGGGGACAGTGACAAAATGAAAAAAGTGGTCAAAATTAATAGTCTGTTCGAGCTAACTATTCTTTTATGTATGCATGTGCTTGCTCGGTATGGCGATAAAATGGCAACTCGCTGATTGCACATGCACTCTCTCTATCGCGGTTACATAACAACTGTTTGGGTACCAGTGCACTCTCCGTTCCGCGGTTACATTGCAACTGCCCCGCAGGCTCAGGGGCATATAGGGGAGAGAGCGGCGCATGGACGCACGGGTGAAGTGACGTGTGGGACTTTGGTTAGCAACTGCATAACCGTTTGAACTTTGTTTTATCGGCTTCATTGCTGCCAGAGTATACTCTTACTAATATATGCACATTTGGCCACATGTCTATCTCATAGATCCTGCAACCAGCTGATCTGGGAGAAGACGCAGACTCCACAATTAACGGAAGCCACACAACACACATATTCCTCATGCCATATTTCTCATGCCCAATATTTCCTCTCCCCTTAGAGCCAAATCAGGGATTTCGCAATCCAAGGGATAGCTATTATACCATCGCCCCTGTCCCTTGATTTATCTTCAAGCCATCAGTTCAAATAGTAATTTTATCTGCCTAAGTGGAACGGCAGAATGATGGAAAACTAGTCCTACTACGGGATGCTTTGTCTGTTTAATGACCGTGCAAAATGACTTGCATATTACTGGCTGGGCTGCTTGTAATTAATTGGTATTTATCTACTCATGGATACATGTCCATGTATTTACTTTTTTAATACGACTAAGAATAGTAGCACAAATTGCCGGTAGAATGAAAGAGGTAAAAATTTGGTTAGGTATTTTAAATATAACACTTACTGCATGGCTCCTAAATGTTGTGGTATGTGGACGCATCTAGTGCTCTACCTAAGGTAAGTGGGTACTTAATGCATTTTACGCATCGCAGGGGTTGGGCAGTCCAAAGAAAATTGTTGGAATTCTGTTGACTATAGAGTTATTATTAATTCTAAGTATAGAAGTATTTTATACCAGACAGTTGGGCGGTTTCCACCACAATGAGCGAACCCTGTCTTCGCAGGCTGGTATAACGATATATGATCGTTCTTACAGCCGTGGCATGAGCGTAGAGGACTTAGACACTGATAATCAACTATCTAGCTCCGCTAACTAGTCCGTGAGGGACCAACCCTTATTGCCCGGTACCAAGCAGTTGACCCAGCGGGCAGACTAGTTTGCGCCCTTGCTACCAGTTTTGGCCAGATTTCTCCGGTTCCAGGAGGCTTACACGGTCTATTAGCTCATACAGTCCTACTTACAAGGTCGTACCCAGATTACGCAAGTGGGAAGTAGCAAAAGTACCCCACAAAGTATCTCCAAAGGTGTCCCTCAAGGCTCTATACTTGGCCCCTTTCTTTTTCTTGTTTATATAAACGACATCCCTGATTGCATTAGGTCAGTGGATGATGAGATTATCCTATTCGCCGATGACACATCCCTTCTTTTTAGCGATAAAAATAGAGACGAGCTTGAAATAAGGATTAATGAAACGATAAATAGACTTGCTGTCTGGCTCCAAGTTAATAAACTCTCGTTGAATGTTTCAAAATCTAAAACAGTGTGTTTTTCTTTACGGCCGTCCGACTCTAATAATATAGCCTTATTCTTTGGAACAGACGAATTGGAAAATGTCTCTTCTACTAAATTTCTAGGTTTGCAGATCGACCAAAAATTGCAATGGTCCGATCACTTAGAAGAGCTTAGTAAAAAGCTGTGTAGGGCTGTTTACGCAATAAAAAAGATTAGAAATTTATGCGGCTTTGAGGCTGCTAAATCTGTATATTTTGCTTATTTTCATTCTTTGATGACATATGGTCTAATGTTTTGGGGAATGGCAGCAAATTCGAAGAGGATTCTTATCCTTCAGAAAAGGGCTTTACGCAGTCTTTACAGAGCTTCTCCAAGAACTTCGTGTAAGCCGTTTTTCATCAAGTCGGGAATCATGACGATGTACTCGTGCTATATCCAACAAAATATTATGTTCGCTCGTAAGCACATATCGGATGTCCCGGCGAATAGCGATTTCCATCAACACAATACAAGAAATAAATTTGATCTACATCTAAATCGGCACAGGCTTAGTAAAGTGCGCAACAGTTTCCTTCATCAAAGCCTGTGTTATTATAACAAGGTCCCAACACATATCAGAAGTCTTGGAGAGAACCAATTTAAAAAAGTCTTATTTAATGGCCTAGTCAAGAATCCTGTATATGACTTAAGAGATTTGGATAATGCTGATTTCTTATTCCAGAGCATCCTAATGTAAAATAACGGATAATTCATGATAATCAACTTTGCCAAAGAACGTAATTTTTATTTTTATTTTTATCGACGACGGCTGTATTGCTAGATTTGACAATTAACTTAAATTTAGATATTTTTAATATACCCTCATCTATTTTCTTGACCATCATATTATTGCCTTGATAATTATGACTACAGACATTGAGCTCTTTTTTTGATCAGCAATTCTGATTATTAGATTATTTTCTATTTATCAATGGTTTTCAAACCAATTATAATTTACTAAAATTAATTTATATTGCCACAACTATATAATGATAGTTAATATTCTTTAATTAATTACATTATTTAAAATTTTAGAGACAAAGACGCATCCAAGTGTAGGAAAGCCTACCTACTGGAGCAGAAATAAATTGAAATTGAAATTGAAATATTCCCTTACATAGCGGTGATTAGGTGTCTATCGAATCTATCGCGGACCACGGTGTCCTTTGCCCGGCTGTTCACCCGGTATCGGGTAGCCGATTGGTCATTTCAAGAGCGGTTGCCGTAAGGTTAACAACCACCCCCGCTCTATAGGAATCAAAGCCGTTTCCAGACTCTCCCGGTTATCAGTCGGAATTTATAGTCTATTAGATGACGCTACACACGGTGCGCTAACTGTCCAGGAGAGCTCGAAGGACGATTCCCAGGGGAACTGGCCCGCAGGGTGGCTCGCACTTCTGCGGGGAGGCTACCGAATGCGTGCTGACTTGTAAGTTAAGCCGACCCTAAAATATGGATAATAATGGACCAACCATTATCTCCCAAACTAAATCTGTTTTAGTGATATACTTATTGTATTAATTTAAAAAAAATCTGATACCTTTATATATTAACAAGGTCATCGTTATTAGGAGTACTTGTATAAACCTTACTGAAAGAGTACACATGTAGCATTTATCAACTTTATCCATCTACAGTAGTGGGGGTCATGCCAAGCCCGATATAGAATTTTATTGTCCTTTGTCATTATTAGGTCCTTATATATGAAATTGACGTTTTCTCGACCTTGTCAATTTGATCTCAAATATCTGTTTGAGAACTTGAAAATTTGCTGGGACCTTGAAAGTGTGTGTACAGTCTGGGTTGTGCGTCGTCTGCACTAGTTGTATATTTTATATTAATGTGACACATAACGAAAAGTTATTTTCCAATAGGTAATAAAGAGTGCAAATTTATTTAAGGGTTCTTATTATCCCACGTGGTCATAAAAAAATCCACCTAGAATATTTGTTTTGTGAGTGTCTATAATCATTAATCTCACATGCTGGAAGAGAGGGGCGCCAACTTCATGGTTTTGCTCCGGCTTGGAAAAATTGTAGTTCTGGGGCTGCTTATAGTAGGCATATAGAGCCGCAGTATATTTTTAGAAGAAAGAACACACGTTTCACCCATCATCATATTTCATAATTCATGCTTTTATTGTATATTCTGAATAAATAAATTGAATACTGAATACTGAATACTGAATACATCCTTCAGCACTGGCAAAAGGATAAGATTGCTTTACTGCATTTTATTTCAATGAGCTTACCCTTATTCAGCTTACTATCTACAGGTGAGTTTTTAATTAGTGACATCCCTAAAGTGGGTGAATCAGTAGGAGCAAATAAGCAGGTTAGTATTTTTTTTTGGAAAATTAAAAAAAAAATTTTTTTTGTGGACATTTGGAAAAAAATGACTGATAAATAAAATTTTGAAAAGCGTTTAGGCAATGGGTAAAATATAGCAGATAAACAACGCGCTCAACCCATTTTATACTATTTTTCAGAACAATAAAAAAAACAGATCATTTGTGTTTTTTTCCTTTAATTTTTAATAAAACCTGTTTATTTGCTCATGTTGATTCACCCAGTTCAAGGACGCCACTAATTAAAAACTCATCTGTTTTATACGTGGGTATTTTACTTCTTTTGATAAAGTCAAAGCCTTGGTGCTCTCGGCTCTTCTTTTTCTCTTCTTTGTGGAGTGAACTTCTTCCGTCCTCGGAGGGTTAACAGAGATGGATTTATTAGAATGAAGGAATATAACAATGATGAAGATGAGACCGCATTTGACAGGGTAAATTATTCCAGGTGATATCGAAGATGAAGATGAAGTATTGTCATGGCTGACTGATGAAGATACTCTGGAGATACCCGGAAAGATCGAAGAAGTGAACTCCAAAATGCTTGAGAAAATTCTTCAGGAGAACGATCACGTCGTCGTGTTTTTCTGTGAGTTTCAAACCGCCGTTTTTGCACAGTCACCTATTTTCGCTTATAACATGTTTTTGTTTTCAGATCAAGAAGGGGATAAGAAGTCTCAGAAAATTCTCAGCGAGCTCGAGAACATCGACGATGAATGCGAAGAAAAGGACATCGACTTCGTAAAGACCTCCGACGACGGAATTGAAAAGGAATACGATTTGGCTGAACTACCCGCGCTCGCCTTTTATCGCCATAAATTCCGAACGATATACGATGGCGATTTGATGCACGAGGAGGCAATCCTAGACTGGGTTCTGGATTTACACGATTCACAACCGGATGTCATAGAAAGCGTAGACAGGAAAACGCTGAGGGACTTGATAGAAGACGTCGAGCATCTGGCAGTTTTCTTCTGTGAGTAGAAATAAGTGTTAGGAGTAAAATATACATTTCTCTTCTCCGTTGCTCTCTCACTACTGAAGATCGTGGCTACTAGACAACAGTTTGCCTACCAGGCTCCTCCACTTCAACCTGTATTTTGCGGTTTCTACATTGCGGGTCGCAGATTGTATTGATCCTTTTGTAACTTCTTTAATAATGTCGTTCCATCTGGCCAGTAATCTTCTTCTGCTCCTTCTTCCATCCACTAGACCACCAGAAAGTACTTTCTCCAGATTCTCCGAGTTTCTCTTGGAAACATAACCAAATTATTGCAGGACCCTTCTCATGCACACGGTGGAGAGCCTCACTTGGATGCAGAGTGCTTCTAAGATAGATTTGTTGGTGCGGCGTGCTGTTCATGGAATTCCTAGCATTTTACGCCAATACCACATCTCCAAAATTACTGCAGGACCATTCTCATGCACACGGTGGAGAGCCCTTATTGGATGCCAAGTTCTTCTAGGATGGATTTGTTAGTGCGGTGTGGTATCAATGGAATTCCCAGCACCACCACATCTTCAGCGCATTGTTTTTGGTGCGTATCCGAGCCTTCAGGGTCCAAGTCTCCGGTGCGTAGAGAAAGATCGAGAAAACCAGAGCTCGAACCAGCCTGACCTTAGTCCGCTTTCTAACACCCCGATTTTTCCGCAGCCTTTCTAGCTTACTCATGGCCGACTTTGCCATTTAGCTTCTGCGTGAGACCTCTTTTTCGCAGTTTCGCAAGATATTAACATTTAAGTACACATCAAAAATATTAGATTAGCCTAATAAATAAATTGCCTAACTCAGAAAGATTCAGATCTCTGATTAAAGTTTAACACCTCACTATAAATAACCTGTATCGAGGTGGTACCAACAGAAACTTATATTGCCTTCCGAAAACGACAAAGGATTTCAAAGGACAGAGGACTCTGAAAAAGGATTTCATGCCCCAAAATTCCTAGTTATCCTACGTCTAATCCCATCCTCTCATATCCTCCGCCCTTGCGAATATTCTCTAAATACTAATTATATTTCTAAAAATGGTTTTTTGTTATGTGATTATTTTTTGTTAAATAATAAGATTCTTTATTTTTCTTTACTGGCCCCTAAATTCTTACACTTCAACGAAGGTTGGCTGTAAGAGATTGTACTTTAGGCAATAAGCCCGTATGTTTTTTTCTTAAGATGTGCAATAAAGAATGTCTATCTATCTATCTATAAAATTGATTATAACTGATATTTTT
This sequence comes from Micropterix aruncella, assembly GCA_944548615.1. Lineage (NCBI taxonomy): Eukaryota > Metazoa > Arthropoda > Insecta > Lepidoptera > Micropterigidae > Micropterix > Micropterix aruncella. The sequence continues at coordinate 3,469,650 of OX155955.1, forward strand.
TATAAATGCAGATAGTGACGATTGCGACTCGTGCGCAGCAATCCTCGAAGAGCTGGAAACCATCGACGACGACACAGACAAACACGGGATACAATTCGTAAAATCCAAAGATTCCAAATTGGCTACTGAGATCGGCATATTTAGCTTCCCAGCTTTGGTATACTACGAAACGGGCGTACCAATCATGTACGATGGTAAGTTTAACAATCAAAAAGCCCGAGAATAATCAGTATTTAAAATTTATATCATTTAACATAAAATTTGATGATCTGAACAAGTAAGCATTGTAGTGCCTAACATATATTTGATTGCAGTTTTAATTTAAATGATTCTTTATATTTCTAGGAAATCTTAAGAACGAAAAGAAGGTTCTTCAGTGGCTAATTGAACAAAAAAGTAAGAATCCACACCGTTTATAAGCCCATTTTGTCAAATTTTGAAGGTGTAAATTTTCAGCGGAATCTGGCTCACTAATCAAAGCAGCTTATTAATAAAAACAAATCTAATTTATCGGCAGAGCTTTGTTTGTTTGTAATACTATTGTGATTTTCGCACACGAAGCTAAGTTTAATAAAATTAGGATAACGTTTAATTAATCAATGTAATTGTGGTAATTCAGAGGATGACGATGTTTCTAAAAGCAAAGGAAAGCGAGATGCAGCAAAACGAAATAAAAATAAGAAATTGGATGATGGTGACGACGACGACGACGACGACGACGATGACGATGACGATGACGACGACGACGGCGGCACCAAAGTAAAGCGAAATAAAAACAATAAAAAGAAGACCGACGTGGGTTCCGGCAAAGGTGGCGCCACGGCAAAGTATAGCGTGAAGGAGGATGTGGATCCAGTCACTTGGCGACTGCAGTATACGAAGAGGCTGATCAAAACGAAAAGGCAGGAGGCGCTGAAGAAGCTGCAGCAGAAGTACCATGGCGACGATGGCGACGAGAATGAAAAGAATACAAAGAAAAAAAAGTCGAAGGAAGTCGCGGTCAAGAAGCCGCGAAGAGACGACAACGGAAAAAATAAAAAAAATAAGAAGTACATAGATGACGACGATGATGACAATGACAATGATGAGAATGACGACGATGACGATGATGACGATAATGACGAGAATGTTAGCGATGAGGATGATGATGATGAAGATAAAGATGACAGTGATGATGATGATGAAGATGACAAGGACGACGACGACGATAATGATGATGGCGATGATGACGATGACGACGATGATGATAATGATAGTAACAGTGATGACAAGGACAACGATGATGATGACGACGATGATGATGACAACGACAATGGTGACGATGATGACGACGATGAAGATAATGATAATGATGATGGCGATGACGACGACGATGATAGCGATGATAATGATGATGGTGACGACGACGACAATGATGATGATGATGATGGGGAAGACAATGATGATGATTCTGATGATAATGTCGTCGCTGATGACGATAATGATGATGACTCTGACGATAACGATGGTAGTGATGAGGGCGATGACGACGATGACGATGATGATGAAGATGATGATGCAGATGATGATGATGATGACGACGACGATGATGATGATGAAATCGAGGAGCGTCGTGAAAGTATTCTCTCGCAAATTAAACGCTTTTTCACAGGTAAAGCAATGTAACAAAATATTGGCTCCCTATACCCTAAACTGAAGAGACTCGTACCTACATATACAGATACTGCACCTACATATTATCATTGTACACTAACATACAACGCTGCATGCTTATGCATTAATTGACTACAATGATTGGCGCGATGCGTGTGTTTTTCTATAATCATTATTTTTGACAGTTGTCGTCTGCAGACAGTCAAATATATAAATTGAAATTCAATGATAAACGTAATGATGAAATTTTGAAAGTTTATTTTTTTTTACTAACTGCTCACTAAGTTTTGGCAAAATTATAGAGGAAATCAGTAACTGTTGTGACGTGTACTTTGCGGGTTGATTTCAATGAGTGTTTACTGTCTGCAGGCGATGGCTGCTTCTACATCGGGCTGGGCGGAAAGCAGCCGGCCCCCAAAATCGCGTACGAGCCTTACCAGTGCTGCCCGGCTAAAGTAAAGAGTCCGACGCGCGTGGCAAAGGCGACCCCAAAGCCACCGGCGAAAGGAGGCACCGGCAAGAAAGGCGGCGGGCCCATCGTGCGGCCCTTTCCAGACTCGGCCAAGCTCAAGCAAAGCGACAAGGGCTCCAAGGCCCTCGCCCCCAAGGGCGGCGACAAGGCCGGCCGCGGAAAGAAGGGCCTCTTCGGGAGCGGTAATATTTGGTGGTGGTAACGCATCCGACAACTGAGCATGAATCCATCAGATCTCACCGCTCCTTATAGGGGCTTAGTGCGCGCACTGTAAAATCATCTACAAGCGAGACGACGCAATACTGCCCCAAAGTATTTATTTTGTTTTGTGGAATTTTAAATTCAAGCTTGTTCCAAATACCATTTCAGCAAAGCTTCGCCAATGAAATCAAGATTACGAATGGGTACCCAATCAAATTTATATTACAGCTGACGCAATATTGATGTCATGCACTTGAAAAGAATTAAAAAAATAATACTGACTTGAAAACTAGAATTAGTTTAAATAAAGATTGGAAAAAGAACTCAAACTTTATTAAATGCTTAAAAGTTTCACATTAAAGCAAAAAATATCTCTTAATAGGATTGCTTGAAGAATTATTGAATTGAATTCAATTCATATATAGCGCTTACGTTAAATAGGATAAATACATAAGTATAATGTTGATAATATTAATATCACATCATACGATTTGACTCAACAACTTTAAGCTTTAAACACATATTAATACATTAACGAATTAAACTAATATTAGACTTCCTCTGTTATACAGTTCAAAACCTTACGAATCGTTCCATACAACGAGGGAGACCGCGTTACCTGTCACATAACGATATATCTCGCTTGTGGATCATTTCAAAGTGCACGTACTCACTCTACCATGCCATGTTTGCTCCCAGTTATCATTCTAGTCATTCTAGTCATTGAACTACTTTAAAAATAATAAAAAACTGTAAGTAATGCATTTTTAAAAGGGCATTCGAATTTTGTAATAACTTTGTAACGAGTGCACAGCGTAAAATATTTTTTAAGGCTCTCGAAAGTTCAATTAATTAATTCTTAATGCGTCAATTTATTTTTAAGTATACCCCCACGTCCGGTGTACATAATCTTCTCTCGTAATAAGGCCTTACTATTGACGTCGTTTTAGACTGTTTTTTAAACGAGGTAAAAGAAAAGTAGAAAAATAGTGATTGAGTATGATATTTTTTTAGTTGACATTGCGATATTTTTTTAAGTGGTCTCCATTCGTTCAAAATTGTTTAATGAAATATCCAGACTTTCGTAATTACATTTATATTGTTATTGTTGATTAATAAAAATTGTTTTTTTACTGAAACACTAAGCTCCCGTGATTTCATTCAACCATTTCGCATCTCAATGACAGCATGCGGTTCTTTATCCGCGCATGCCGCCGATACACTGGTGAGTGTTCAACAGACATAAGATATGGCTAAACGGTGTGGATTCTTTATCATATACATATTTAATGCATGCATCGTTTATTACTTTGACCTGTGCACTTGGCGAAAGTCCGAAACTGAGGATGATTTTTTAGGGAATCTGCTGGACGAGCACGACGTTCTGGATTGGATGGTATCCCAGAAAAATGACGCTAGCATCGAAGATATCGATAGGGAGCAATTGTTCAAGTATATTGAAACGAAAGAGTTTCTAGCGGTTGTCTTCTGTAAGTGTTTATGAAATTATTCTAAAATATCTTCGTGTGCATATTTTTTCAATTTATAAATAGGATAGAAACGAATTTACCGCGTGAAGTTTGTAGCACACGATCTTTCGGCGATGTCGCAACCGCTCATGCCCAGGGTAGACTGAAGCACTGTTAATCCGTTGTACCGCGGGTAGGCAGTAAACCGCTGCCACTGCGTAGATTATAACGATGTTCAGTGTACCCTGTACAACGGCGCTTGAAACATCGCCGAAACGTCGGTTGCTAAAAATTGCACGCCGAAAAATCGTTTTTATCTTACTTATAAAGTCGAATAACCGCGATAGTCTTCGATTTCATGATTTCAATTTGTCTAGCTTTTAAACAATGACTTTTTAAAGCTCGCGATTTTCAGTCCGACAGATTGCCTGTTACGCCAATATAAACTAGTCGTGTGCATATCATATATTTCTAACTAAATCGCATGATTCCAAGGCTTCCCGTCACATTATCCTATCATGGAAACACTTTAGTTACAATCATGACAAATGACAGAAAATACTCATTAAGGAGGTTGCGACAAAACGTCGCCGTTACGAATAACGACCGGACATATGCCGTTGAAAAGCTCTCTTTACGTACGTCATTTGTTACTATGGCGGTCAGCGTTAAATCATTGTGGAAAAAAGTTACAGCTAAGACAAAAACCTACGCCATTGCATATACTAATCGTTTATTATAGTAAAACATGTGTTAGTGTCAGAATAACAAACTAATCGTTATATATTGCAACCATGATGCATCACAATTATTACTATGGCAGTTTCTTTCCGCAAAAAAGGTGTGACGACGCAAAACATTGCGGCGTGGCTTGTCTCCGCATACCCGTCCGGTGATAAGCGACGATTGATTTTACATATAGTGACACAGGTTTTTATTTTAGCTGTAACTTTTCTCCCCACAATGATTTGAGACTGACCGCCATAGTAACAAATTACAGTAATGAAAACAGCTTGCTAACGATATATGTATAGTCGTTATTGGTGATGGGGATTCCTCCCATACAATTTTTCCAATTCTCCTTTAGGTATGTATTAAATACACTAAATTAGAATTACGTCAATATTTTTTAGATAAAGAAGATGATCACGAAAGTCCGAGGATTTTAAGACACGTAGAGCTCATAGATGACGAAGCAGCCGAATACGGTATCAAAGTGGTCCAAACGAGCGACCGTCTCATGGCTAAGAAGTTCGGATACCGCAATCCTCCCGGTATCACTTACTTCCGAAAGGGTAAATACATCAATTACGACGGAGACATCGACGACGAAGAGGAGATCCTCGACTGGCTCACCAATCCCGAGAACATGGAGCTCACGGACCACATCGAGAGAGTCAACAAAAAGATGTTTCAGAAGATACGTCAAACGTCCGATTACGTGGCTGTTTTCTTTTGTAAGTTTTGGTGCTTTTCTCAAACTCTCTGGTGCTCTGCTAAACATGTATATATATGGGCATTTTAAAAAAAGTGTAACAATCGTAAAAAAATCATAGCGCCGAAGTTTTATGTAGTTAAATTAATTGTAATTCCGATACACAATTTCCAAATCGACGCCACAACAAAAACAAATGACAATCTCGTAAGTCAAAAATTAACATGTTCCCAGAGAGTTCTATTTTCAAATTTGGTAATTACCAAATTGGTTTTCTAGTTCTTTTGTTATAAGTGGCCTATCTATTTCTTTTATTATAAATCTTTTGTTTTAAGTCCTTTGTCGATGCTCCTTATATAGGATTTATGCTAATTATGTATACTTATTGATTAATGTTTTCTGTGTGTTTGATTAGATAGTAATGACTGCAAGCAGTGTCCGAGGGTTTTGGCGGAAATCGAGCATATCGACGACGAAGCCGACGGAGCCGGGATCAATTTCGTGAAGATAGACGATCGCCAGATGGCAAAGGATTTCGGAGTTTTCGCCCTGCCAGCAGTTCTCTTCTTCAAGATGGGTTCGAAGGAACCGGTCATCTACGCGGGAGACCTATACGACGAGCAGCAACTGCTCAACTGGCTCCTCACCCAGAAGGATCCGGCCGGCGACGTCATCGAAGAATTGGAGGGACATGTTCTAACTGATATGATCAGCGAATCTGGATCCCTCGCTGTCTACTTCTGTGAGTACCTCATTTGAATTGTGGCGTACTACTGTTTAGTTTCTAATTTTAAGGGCCCTTTCACACGCATACTTTTTCAGTAGGGGCAGACTCTGTATTCAGCTCTAGCTTTTTTTATTTATTTAGCATTTAATTTGTTTTTTTTTTTAAATTTATTAACGAATTTACAAAGCAATTTGTTTTACAAATATTTACATCCATTTATATTTATTGCATTATATTCATATTAAAAAAAAACTGAACACAGACAATATGAGCATTAGCATAAGTGTACTGCTGCCGCCCAACTAAGTGCTATAGCTTTTTCCAATAAACTCTTTAGTTTTGTATGTACGTATATTCAGCAAGTTAAAGAATATTGTTTAAGTCTTCCAAAATAATCTTTTTATTGCATTCATAGTTTCAACTCTTTCCTTTTGTAATGTCGTTTTTATCGAACGTTGACGATCATCATAGATTCTTCGCTCTCAACGCTGCTGTACGAAATAAAGATGATGTACATCGTGTTTTACAATTCCCATAGGTTTTTGAGCCAGGATGACTTTCTTCGGTCTGGTTTTCGGGGATGTTTGCATTAGTAGTTTAGCAATATGAATGAAATTTCAAGCTTTCTTCTGTAACCCAAAATTTCAAACGCCTTCAGTTTCTTACGCAGTGTCTGAGTGAGAGTAGAAGAGAGTAAAGAATAGGTAACACTTTACCATTCGTATTTCGAAGCTTTGGTTGCAGTTAAGAAGCTTCATTATAAATAGGATTGAAACGAATTTACCGCGTGAATTTTGTAGCACCCGACGTTTCGGTGACGTTGCAGCCGCTGTTGTCCAAGGTAGACTGAAAGAGCTGTCAATCCGTTGTTTTGCGGGTAGGCCGCATATCGCTACCGCCACTGCGTAGGTTATAACGGTGGTGGGGGCCGGGCTCGGAGCGCTCAAATGTCGAAAATCCGTCTTGCACATAACACTCACTGTATACTGTCTTACGTCCTTGCGTTCGGCGTTCGGCGGCGAGAACATTTTAAGAAGAGGGTTCCACGTAGAAGAGAGTTTGTAACCGTCGTCTCTACTGAAGTTCGGGGTTCTACTTATTTCAATGGCTTCCCCGATCGTGCGGGGAAAGTAGAATTTTTCCTTGGATAGCACAATGGGATTTTGAAACTGCATCCAGTGGTTACTTCCGCTATCCAATATATATTCGCAGATCGCCTATTTTTCTCGCTGAACGTTTTTAACAGGCTTGATGTGTTCTATTCTATCCTATTTATAATGTCAAACAACCGCGATAGTCTTCGATTTTATAAAAGAAGCTTCATTGTCTCGAAGAAGTTACATAACTGCGGATTTTTATTTCCTGATTGTATTCCCACTGCTGATTTAGATACCGTCTTAAGTATTTATTTTGTTTGACCTATTTCAGCGGCATATTGTCACGTATTTGATGGTAATTGTTTGGCCTCTGTCTATTGATTAATAATATATTTTTTACTTCTGTTCATTTTCAATCCGATCTTTATTTTTTGTTAGGTCACTTTGTTTTATTTAATTATTTAATATATATATATATATATATATATATATATATATATATATATATATATATATATATATATATATATATATATATATATATATATATATATATATATATATATATATATATATATATATATATATATATATATATATATATATATATATATATATATATATATATATATATATTCGGTATTATCATTTAAGCAGTTCACAACAAACGTATTCGCCGCCATTCTTTTATTCTTTCCCCATTTAGATATAAGTTTGGTCCAGGTGGCAAGTGTTTAAGGTCTTCTATCATCGTTCCTCTAGACAATAATAAACAGGTCCTTTAAACAATTTTATTTTGAGACGTCATCTTCAAATTCTAGTATATCTGTGTGAAAGGGCTCTATGTGTGAATTATTTTTGTGCTTCGATTAAATATTTCATACTTCTGTAGCCTAATTTTTCTAATGCTTTCTAAAGCTAATCATTAATCACTTGTGCTGTACGCAGGGAACAAAACGCTATGTGATATTTGCAATTCCAAGGCTATGAGAAAGATGCGCGCCAAGAATAAAGAGCATCTGCACGAGCACGTGGAAGACGAGGCCCATCACGGGGAAGAGGGTACTGCACCCTATTAAACCCCTCTATTGTATTTGTAAACCTATGAAGCATACCATTTTATTTCCTTAACATAACCACCTTACCCTTAGAGACCAAGATCCGAATGCAAATTCACCTACGTCATCGTGTACTTTACTGATCACAACCATAGTAAAATAAAAACAGTATAACATCTCTATAGTACGCACCGATTTCGCACTCATACAAGCGCCCGTTGTCCGTACGCTATCATTACATAGATTCTCGGGCGCCTCGGTACTAGCCAGTCAGGGCTGTTGCGCAAAAGCTAAGTATACAAAAGTGTAATGTTTTATGTACAGGCTGTAATGCAACCTATCAGAAATTACATTTACAAGTTTTTTCATTTACCTTACGAAATTACATTCACGAGGTAACGTTTATTGTTCATTTGCTTGGGTAAGTATGTGTCTAGGTAAGTAGGTGCATAGGTATGTAAGAGCGTAGGTAGATAGGTAGATGCGTTTTTGTTAAGTACCTACTTTAACTTACTAAAAAGTAGGTATTTTGAACACATGCAACAAGTGATGAATGCTGTCACACAGTCAGCACTAACTCATATATTCTGTTTCAGTACAATTTTGGGAACCGACTCTTGATCCAAAAATACATAAACGTACATAATAATTAAAAAGAATTACATTTCTGATTTAATGGGATCACAACATGTCAATTATGTATTTGTTGTGGCAACCCTGGTGGTTCGGCAAAGCGTAGGTACTTATTTCGAAAACCGGCTCGAGATCTCCTACTGATGTTATTTTACTATGTCACAATGGACAAATATTAGATACACTATGGGCCCGATTGCGTTTCTTTGTGAACTAAAACTAAAATTAGTCCAAGCGAACGAGACAGAGCGATACGTTAGAGCGGAATATGAAACGAACGATCGTCGATAAATACTACCTGTCGAACTTATACGCGTCCGAATAAATTCGAGCATATTTCGTGCGGTGTAAGATTTGACCTTGGCGGGCAGTTTTAATGCGAAAAATGACAACCGGTCATCTCACACTCCGCTTTAGCGTATTGCGCCGTCTCGTTCACACGGACTAATTTCCGATTTTAGTTCACGAAGAACCGCAATCGAGCTCTATTTTTTAACCGATCGCAACGCAAAAACTACGCTGCAACTTTTTGGTCGATTTTGTAAATAAATACTAACAATATCGTTTTTAAATGAATTCCCTCTTGTTACATAATAATTCATCTTGTTAGTCACGTATATTATATATTTATATAATATATATGTGGGCCGGCCGAAACGGTTACAAGCAGATCTGTCACACGACGCAAAATGTCTATAGACATTGTTGGCGTCAGACGGGTTGGAAACCAAAATACCGCTAGGTGGGTAAGAAGTGCCTTTCTAATAAAATAAATAATTAAAGTTTTATTTCTGAAGAATTTATTTTGTTTTCATACATTGAACTTGAGAAATTACATTATGGAACAACACACAATTAGGTTTGAACTTAAAGGTCATGTTGATTTACATCTTACTCATCACAGTCATATTGATTTACATCTTACAGTCATATTGATTTACACACTACTCACAGTCACAGTCATTGAACTCACACACTACTCACAATCACAGTCATATTGATTTACATCTTACTCATCACATACATGCGCAATCAATAAATGAAACTAGTAAATATATTTAAAAGAATTAAAAACACGACTGCCATTACAGAAAGTGAACTATTTTGTTTATTTTCATGTACTTATACATGTAGGTATATTTCCTCAATATATGTACTTAATCAGACCTTTCATTTGACACTAAACACGATATATTTATGTTAATTTATTGACATTTGGACATTTAGACATTTAGACAACTACTTAATTGATATTTAAAGAGTCGTTGTATCCTATGACACTCAGGATGACATAACGATTCTAATACTAATACCCCATACGTGTAAATCGGTTCCAGCGTTTAGAAGTTATGGCGGAATAAAGAAACGAAAAACATACATAGATGAACCCTGAACACATTACATTCCTTTTTTGTTGGGGAATCGTGTAAAAACTACTTCCGGATAAGTAAAGAATAGCCAAATAAGACCTCAAATAAAAATGATGCGGGAAATGTTTTGAGGAAAATACAACTAGGAGGAATGTTTTCTGTAATAATTTAATTTTAGTTTTCTTTATATTACTTATAAGTAATATAACGTACTTATTGAGTCGTGTCTGCAATAAGTACTTGCAATAAGTATTGCAGACACGACTCAATAAGTACTTATTGGGTCTGTTTACATAATCATTTGTATAATAATTAGCATTAGTGACATCAACAGATGCCTTTAATTTCTCGTTTCTCTCGTTGTTTATTTATGTGTACGCTGAATTGTATCCTTTATTGTTGCAGTTATTTACCTGGGTCTTTTTACACCTAGAGAGAAGTTTATAAAATAAAATAAAAATTTGGATTTCAAAATACACGCATTCTGTGTAGGGCGTGCTGTAACTTAAACTCAAATATAGTTTTACATTAGGAATTTATTAAATAAATATAAAGCATAATAAAACACCATCAAAATACATATTCAGGTTCAGGTATTTGAAATATAGCTAGCAAAAAAAAATGTTACGGCAATAGACATACATTGCCCCAAATCTAATCAAAGACTTTCGGTAAAATTAGACAATTTGATAGGAAAATATTTGAACCTAAACTCCTAAGTAACCTAAATAATGATTTACCCAGGCAAGCATTAAAACAATATATAATATAAATACGATAACGGAAATATACAACTCTATTAGGCCTAATTAGCATTGGTCAGGTTATGTCGAAGTAAGTGCATAAAATTTGTGTAAATCAAGCTAGTTAATATAGGTTAGGTTACGTTAGGAAGTATGCACATCTATCCAATGTAAATTATTCAATTAGTCTAATCATTTATTAGTGTAATCCTTTAGTAAATCGAAGTAAGTACATATAATTAGTGTAAATCAAGCTAGTCAATATAGAATAGGTTACTTTAGGAGTATTATACGTAAGTATATTTATCTATTGTGAACCATTTATTTATTGTAATCATTTATTAGTGTAAATTAGGCTAGATTTTATATGTTAGGTTAGGGTAGGATATATTAGGAAGTAAGGTCATTTATCAAATATAGGAAAAAAGGTTAAGTTAGGACTACAACAATTAAATATATGAAAATATAGGTTAGGTTAAGAAGTAAGTACACTTATTAAATATAGGTTAGGTTAGGACACCTATTAAATATAGGAAAATATAGGTTAGTTTAGGAAGTATTTGTTTCTGTCAGCCAACTGGTACTAGCCCATTCTAGGGTGGACAGGACTAATAATACAATCAAGTTTGCTTGATTGCTTGATTGCTTACAAATGTACAAGTTTTAGTAAAAAACTAATAACACTGAATTGCCCTAAAGTATGGTCTTCAGAAAAAAATGCAATTCAATTATATAATCAGCAATAAATATAATATAAAATTTGATTAAATAATATAAATAAAGTTATATGTGAGAAAAGAAAGAAACAGTCATTAATGTTTAATATATGTTAAGTAATATAGGATTTAATATAAAAATACCTAGTCAAAAAAGTACAATTCATTGTCAAAGTCAAATAATTTTTGGTAGTTCAATGTTAAAATATACTCAATATATATGTTTAAAAATATGTTAATAATTTGTGCACCTAAGTTTTATTAAACTATTATTTCTAACGATTGATGTATGGTTAGTCTGTCATGATTCGATAACCATTTCTTTAATTTTTTTTTAAATTCCCTAAATGTCAAATTCATTTTTATTTCCATATTGATCACATTGTAAAATCTCGACGCAATGAAAGAGTAATGTCTTTGTCCAAATGATGTTTTCCTTCTGGGTATTATTAAGCTATTTTCTAAAACTTGTCTCGTTGGTCGCCGGTTCTGAATTATAACACACACGTCTATATAGGTTTAGGCGTTTAGAAATTAGGGTGAAATAAAGAAACGGAAAACATACATAGATGAATCCTGAACACATTACACACCATTTTTGTTGGACAGTCGTATAAAAACTAAATGAAATACTCTGTTACCTACTGGTCACAATGTATTATAAAAAGACTTATTGAGACATGCTAAACGACTCCAAATTTGATGACCCTTTAATTAGCCATTAAGGAGTTGAATTGTTAGCCATTAATACTTGCATGAGTTTGCTGTTTTGTTTACTAGGGCTGCGTTCTTTGTAATATTGATTTTTCAAGGTATGATGTTGCTGACCTCCCTCGGTTGTTATCACCTTTTTTAGATGACAGAGTTTTTGGTTAGACATTGAGATTCTAATTCATAGCATCAGAATGTACGAAAACAATATATATACAGGGTGACTTTTAATTAACCGGTATCTTTGAAAGGGGTGAATCAGTACGAGCAGGATTGCAACTTTTGATAAACAATTGTGGGAAAAACAATAACAGATTTGAAAATCTGTTTTGGTTTTTACTTACCGCCATCTAGAGGTAAGTAAAATATCGCGAACATTATTTATTAGCGATTTTTTACCTACTGCTAGATGGCGCAGGGCGCTCAAACGATTGTCAAACTTTTATTTAACAGTCAAGTTCTTCAAATTTTCAAATTAAAAGAAAAAGTTTTTTTTCCGAAATTTTCTATCACAACTTGTTTATTTGCTCGTACTGATTCACCCCCTTCAAGGATGCCGGTTAGTTAAAACTACAATACAATACAATACAATACAATTAACTACTCCAGTAGATAGGCATTCCTACACTTGGATGCGTCACAAAATTAAATGCTAAAAAAATTATGATTAAAAACATAACTTTCGTGATAGTTGTTATGGCTGTAATATTATATTCAATATTACATACATACAAATAATCAAAATATACTAATCTGATTAAGAGTCAGGGAGTATAATATATAAATAAATACAAACGGAGCTGCCATGGAATTCACCGACCGGAGTCGGGCCCATCATAATACTATTTTTTACACTTCTGGGGGGTGAGCAGTGGATTCCGGACTTACGAACCGGCTGTGGTAGGTTTAGGACAGCTGTCTTGCCACATGTGAGCGTTCACCTTGCCACCCATTCACTCCCCCTTCGAAGCCATAGAATTTGAGATGCGCAAATCGCAGTTTTAGATAATTTTTCTAAGAAAGAGTTGATTATTTTTCTGGAAAGGCCAAGATCTTTAAAGAGGTGAAATAGAGATTTAGCTGGCAGGCCACGAGCGCCAACTTCCACCGCGTGAAGGTGAACAGTGAAGCCGTTCCGGGTTACGGCATTTGCAAGATCATGGTATTTATTTAATTTGTACTCGTGGTCTTTTGGGATATTTGATTCCCATGGAACAGTTAATTCTACAATAAGAGCCACCTTCCGAGATAGAGAGTAAAGAGTTATATCTGGACGGAGGGCTGTGCATCCGAGACTTTCAGGGAATTTATACTGCTTAGAGACCGAATCAACCTCCAGAATCCAATCTGTAGCTTTCTCGATTATTGAGAAAGGTTTTGTAGTTGTAGAAATGCAAATTCTATGTAGAATCCCTGTCTATATATTAGTTATTCAATTCAAGGTTTATTTTGGTTATTTTTTGCTATGATTTCACTAGTATAGCTAAATACAATCAGCCTCATTACTTTTTCGTTAATTATTTTAAAAAACACACGCTTGGTAGATATGTAATCCTCCCCCATCCACATATTTGCATGATTCTCAAATTTCGCATGTTTTTCGATGTTGTAGGACAAATTATAGTCCCCTAATTACTAAATTATTTTTTGAAATAATTATAATAACTGAAATTTTAGATGGAAACGATTGCGAGCAATGCACAGGTATTTTGGAAGAATTGGAAAACATCGATGATGACTGCGATAGACACGGAATAAAATTCGTCAAAACGCAAGATTTCTCGATTGCTGAAGCTTACGGGGTTACAGATTTTCCGGTGCTAGTGTACTTTGAGTCGAATGTGCCCAACGTATTTGAAGGTATGTTAAAAATGAATTTTACAAAATTAAGAAGAGCTATGTTGAATACTCGGTTTCCAACAGGTTCTTTGGCGGAGGAGGAAGAAGTACTGCAATGGCTGATAACGCAAAAAACTGAAGACAGAATAGAGCTAGTCACTAGAGTGATGCTGGAGACAATGGTGGAAGAGACGCAATATCTGGCAGTATTCTTTTGTAAGTTAATGTATCTAAAAACAATGTAATCACTACTTCAACGAATTACTAATTCAATGAATGAATGGGTTTGTGCTACCCTAGTCGAGAGTGCATCTGAGATGGTAAACCGAATACACCAGGGGGTACATTTTTGGGGTTGAGGAGCACCTACCTTTAAGCATTAATTATATAAGGTATTAGATTGCTCGATGCCTTAGTACGTTTTGGCAACCCTTCTGCGCCAGCGACACACAGGTGGCGCTGATAGCATTGCCCGGCGAAAGTAATAGTTATTTATTTGTTCTCTATATACCATTGATAATGAATGGTTTTTTTTTATAAAGGACTGACAGAATATAAAAACTGATCATATAATCAATGATAACGACAATAACTTTTAATACCTGTTTTATCTATCGCATTTTTATATACTCTGATTACATAACAGAAATAATAAGGAGAGGTTAGAATGCCACTTCATATTAATTTTCCTAGTTCCTAATATTTTTGATGATTGTCTTTCCTTCGAGAAGCTTGCATATTTTTGTACTCGGTGGCATGTTTCTAGCTTGTTCGAGAATTCCTTAGACTCGATCGGTTGACCTTTGTTAAAGCGTCTACTTTCAAGGTCAGTTATAAAAGAAAACACGATTTTGTTAGCAACCCCGTTGCTATGAATTGGTAATATTCTAAAAAAAAAAATAGGATTAGTTACTTAATTGCAGCAAATAAAATATTTTCTCTGTTCTCTTACATGTACCTTCTCTTTTGCTTGCTGGCTTGAGAGCTATGATGAACCGCCGCTTTCTTCTAGGTTGGGTTAGCGGTTGTCAGGCTTTAGCTTTCCGGGCATATATAATGTCTCCCCGTTGAAGAACTATTCTCTGGAAGGACTATCTGAATGAGCTGATCACCTCAAATTTAGTGCAGAATCATCGCTGCTCGGCATTTTCCACTTAACGATGCTATAATTGGATTTCCTGCGCACATAGTCGGGCCACACAGATCACGATTCCACCAAAAACAACATCAGATTGCAAAAATTCTGGCCTCAATCAGCACCTTGAGGGGTGACAATCATAACAGAGAGAGCTAATACGTCACAATCCACGGTCAAACTACGCCAACAGCCCGTAAGAGTCTAATGCCTTACCGCGAGACACTGTGAAGTGCACCCAGCGAGTCAACCTTCCGTCTTTACTGCCAGATTTGGTGAGATTTCTCCATCCTCCCTCCAGTCTGGTCACAGATTTGAGGTTGCTTGCGCTGCCTATATCTGATTTTAGCGATAATTCAAATTTAAATTAATTGCGGACCGAAGCGCCCTTTGCCCGTCAAGCTCACGCGTGGTCGAGTGGCCAACGGATCGTTTCTATGATAGATGACGTCAGGTCGACCACTACCCCCCGCTGCCTAGGAAACGTAGGTTTCGCGACTCCCCCGGTTATTCGCCAGAGTGCACAGTCGATTGGCTAACGCCGCACGGTGAGCAAACCGCTCAGTTAAGACCGAGGCGTTCCCCCGGATCGGAGCCTCCGGTCCCAACTGTCTACGATTCTAGGTTATAGCTGCAGGCAGAGTTCTTTCGCGACATTTCCAGGTTAGTCCCTCTTAGAGGAGGCTACCGAATGGCTGCAAGCACATCGTTAGGAATCAGTCAGCACAGAAAGCACCGCTAATCAATAATTGACACGCTATCATAAAAGGATCGCTTGAAAAATCACTCAAAACTTTAATTAAACTCACAGTGATTCGCTTATTTTATAGCTGTGATACAGTTTTGTTTGTTTCTATTCTATGTTGTGAAATTTCACAATGGGTGGGTTTATTATCATACGACAATCTCTTACAATCAACCCTACTATGAAGTGGTTACATGTATGTGAGCATGTAACGTGTGTGTGTGTGTGTGCTTGTTGTTGCATTCTTTCGACAGAATTTAAATGCAATTCAGTAATTTTATTCCAACGGAAATTGGTGACCCAGCCGGGAATCAAACCCGGAACCTTACAATGTAAGATCAGGCGACCTAAAGACTATGTCACCGTGTAGACATGTAGCCGATGCAGAAGAGTTGCCAACACGTACTGTGGCATTGAGCAATATAATACCCTATATAATCGATGCTATCGCATTGCTTCAATAATTATAAGAAAACATTTTAAAATAATGAGTAAACTTTTTTTTTATATATAAATTGGATAGAAAACGAATTTACCGCGTGAAATTTGTAGCACCCGACGTTTCGGTGACGTTGCAGCCGCCATTGTCCTCCGCCGTTTCTATCCTATTTATAATGTCAAACAACCGTCTTCGATTTTTTAAAAATATTTTAATACTTTGCCAAATTTTTTTAACGAAGCTTTTATGTTACAGATAAATTAAATTGCAATATCTGTGATCAAATTCTGGAAGGATTAGAAAAGATTGACGACGAATGCGATGTCTTCGGTATACACATGGTTAAAATTCAAGATCCGCAACTGGCGAAGCGTTATTCAATAAAAACCTTTCCAGCGATGGTGTATTTCAGGTAAAACCAAAACTTCACAGTAACAAATGTATCAAGACCGTCGCAAATTACCCACTGGTTTTGTTGTTTTATAATTTCAGAAACGGGAATCCACTTCTCTTTGAAGGAGACCTACAGAATGAAGAGTCTGTTCTGGAGTGGCTCATCGACGACGACAACAGAGAATTGGCCGACGAGATCGAGTCGGTGAATGACAGAATGTTGGAGAGACTTTTGCAGGAATCGCCACTTTTAGTCGTATTTTTCTGTAAAAAATAAATTAAATATGGGATGCATCGATAAGTTTCTGCACTTCGCTTAATAAAGAGTCGACTTAAGGGTGTAATTTCTGGAGCACAGGAGATTTCTACCATTTTTCATGAAGACTTTGTTTACCCAAAAAATACGCAAACTATAATTCTGGAAAAATACTGATGAGGGGTTACTTTGTAATTAATTTAGCCAAAACATAGAAGTTTTTGGAGAGGTAATTGATTAAGTTAGAAAGATATCAAACCCAGGATTTATTACCAAAAAATTATAAATATTTGGTGTTATTATTTGACTATGCATTCTATTTATTTTGACCAAGTATTAATTCAATTTTATATTATTTACCATATTTTCCATATATTGAATGTTGATGTTTTTCTGATATTTTTTTTCTTTCTCCTTCCTTTTGTTTCCTTTCTCATAACTTTTTTCTCTTTTAGTTTTAAGTCTATTTTATTTGACTATTTAAGGAAATTTTATGTTCAATTTTTAACATTAGAATTGCGATTATTTTCTTTTATGACCACATTTTTAGTCAATCTTAGTTTTATGACCAATTTTCTACAAAGTTTTAATAATGTATTGTACTTGTAGAGCTCTGTCCACTTTAGAACGAATTAGTCCCATTTGGGTGAGCTCGATACGCGTGAAGGTAAAGTTTAGCCATTCGGTTCCTGTTATTTTTGTAGCCAATATCAATGTTTTATAGAAATTAATTCTTAGTTTTTGTGCTATATAGAAACATATATATATTTTAAAACAACAGTATATACAACACACTTTTTACGAATTATAAATTCTTTAATTCTTATATTTGCTAAAATGTTTATTATTCGACATAACTACTATTATTAATCATGACACTAGTCACGTCTATTTTGCCTTAATATCCACTTTGCTTATTTTTTACAGAACTTCAGAATGCGTACTTACTGTGTAGATAAGGTTTTTTTTATGAAAAATTGCAGATACATCGTTGGGCCTCAGAAAATATCCTCTTAACGATTTAAAAAATAAGTTGATGCTTAGATGTTGGTCCTATTTGTTGTATTAAATCGGTCCTAAAGTTAAATTATGACCGATTCTTTAATTTTAATGAAAGCAGTAGAAACTAC
This sequence comes from Micropterix aruncella, assembly GCA_944548615.1. Lineage (NCBI taxonomy): Eukaryota > Metazoa > Arthropoda > Insecta > Lepidoptera > Micropterigidae > Micropterix > Micropterix aruncella. The sequence goes on from OX155955.1 coordinate 3,487,872, forward strand.
TCGATACAACCTCGTCCAATTTTTTAATATATTAGAAATTAAAAATTGTTATTATAATGTTGACTCTATCCTTGTAGACGACGATGAAGACTGTCAAGAGTGCGAAGAGATCTTAGAGTCCCTAGAGCAGATTGATGGAGAGGTTGATCAGTACGGGATCGATTTTGTGAAGATCGCTAGTGAGGAATCGGCAAGCAAATACAACATCATCAATATACCATCGCTGGTGTACTTTAGGAAGCAGGTGCCGATGCTGTACGACGGCGATCTACATCAAGTTGACAATGTCCTGCAGTGGCTCACTTCGCAGGACGTCTTTGAGATCAAAAACGAAATCGAAGAAGTGAATAAGAAAATGCTGGACAAGCTGCTGGACGAGAATGAATTTTTGGCGGTTTACTTCTGTAAGTATCTTGATTGTCATGTAATTATGAGAAGTGATAACAAAGTCACGAAATCAATTAAAATATTACAAAACCTAGAATCAAACAAATGGTAAACTAATACAGGTTGATAAACTATCAAATTTTATAGAAATATTTATGCAAGTAAAATAAAATAAAATAGAAGAAAATTCAAACCAAATAATATTTCAATAATAAATAAAATTTTAATTTGCCTAAAAGGTACAAGTGATAATAATTATATAAAAGCATGCCAGTAACCAATATATGTTAGGTTAATGGTAATGATAATAATAGTTATAATGTTAATAATGGTGTTAGTTTGTCTCTAGTGATATAAAAGACACATGAATAATGTTAATAATGGTGTTATTTCGTCTCTAGTGATATAAAAGACATATGAAACTAACGCTTGTTAGCTGGGCATACAAACGATGTGTGTAAAATTCAATATTGTCTCCCTCAAAATAAGATCCTTGTAAAGCCACACAACGCTGGAGACGGTTCTTGTAACCCTCATAGCAGTGTTGAATCTAGGATACTAGAAAAGCATTTAGTTGGTCGGTTACAGCGGTTTGAATATTTTCGAGTGTCCCAAAATGACTTCCCCTGAGGGGAGTTTTCAATCTCAGGAAAAGGAAAAGTCACACTAAGGCGATTAGGAAGGCTGAGGAGCCACTGGAATGCTTTTGCTGTCCAAAAACTCGTTTAGTGAAATTGCTGTGTGACAAGTCGCAATGCAATGATTATTGAATCACGGCAATGCAACTAGTCACACAGCAATTTCAGCAATTCCAGATCTTCTTAATATTTGGTTTCTCACGCATGACCTTTTTTGGATATTTTACAAAAACCTCTCGTTAAAAGTGTTGATTGACTGTTTGGCCTCCTACACGGTCCATAAAGAATCCACATTCTTTCCCTGGCTATCAAAGAAGCAAATCAGCATGCTTTGGATCTTTGACTTGCTCAATATAGTTTTTAGGGCTTTGGAGAGGATGAAGTTTGCCATTCCATGCTCTGCCGCTTGGTTTTCTTGGTTCTCCCTAACCACCAAGTAAGAATTTGGTGCGACCTTGCGCGATCGTGCGCCATAAACATTTCATTATTCTATTTTATTCTATTTTTTTATAGATGAGAATTCCCCGGAGAGTAAGGTAGTACTGGAGAGGCTGGAGCAAATAGACGGAGAGACTGACAACCTGGATATCACTTTTGTGAAAATGGCGGATCCCAGATACGCCAGAAAATGGGGAGTTACCAAACTTCCCGCTATCGTTTACTTCAGGAAGAGATTCCCAAGCATCTATAGAGGTATGATTTTCTTTTTAGATGCTATAGATAGGGTTTAATATGTTACAACTACAAATTTAAATATAAAACTAATAAAAACAGAACACCTTGTCGTGAGCCTGGCTTCAAGCGGAGCAATTAATATCACATTGACTGCTTTTTATTGGCTGATTAATCTTTAGTGTCGTATTATTATTGTTCTTAGATTAGGATGACTGTAATATTTTTTTAAAGATGTAAAAGATGTCTGTAAAAATACAGAATTAATACATTAGATATATTACTACAACCAGGTCTGGTTTGCATGTGATATAAAAGAAAGCCTCTACCTACGTAACTAGAATACGTAACGAGTTTACAATCAATCATATTACCACCAAATTCATTAATTATTTAGACTGTCATTGCTGGCAAAATCACGTACATACAGGTTGCTTACAACTAGTTGTAAGCTGCAATGTTGCGATTAAATAATATAAAAATAAAGAAATAACTGCAGTATAGGAACCTCTCTCCAATATATATATATATATATATATATATATATATATATATATATATATATATATATATATATATATATATATATATATATATATATATATATATATATATATATATATATATATATATATATATATATATATATATATATATATATATATATATATATATATATATATATATATATATATATATATATATATATATATATATATATATATATATATATATATATATATATATATATATATATATATATATATATATATATATATATATATATATATATATATATATATATATATATATATATATATATATATATATATATATATATATATATATATATATATATATATATATATATATATATATATATATATATATATATATATATATATATATATATATATATATATATATATATATATATATATATATATATATATATATATATAGTCTAATAGATTGTTTCATTTTAATGCTAAATCTGGAAGAAAATTGTGTCGGTCGCTATAAATAAGCGAGATATAGTCATTCAAAGTTTAAATTTTATATGTAAACAAATAGGTCAAAATAGGCCAAAATAAAATTCACCACGCTGATTCCGAATCTTCCATAATCTTTATTCGATCTCAATAAATAAGCGAGATATAGGCGTTCAAATTTTTCATCCCAATGTCAAGAAAGTTGCGGCCATTTTGTTTGTACATACCGTGTTGGACACATTCGAGTATATCGTAATATCGATAACAATTAGCGATATTACAGAAATTATGACAATTTGCAGAGTTTTTAGATTAATCGAAATATTTTGAAAAAAAAACGATTGGAAAAATGGCACTATTATCGTTGTTTTTTCAATGACTTTGCATATTGATGACAGAAGATATCCTGAAATGTCGTTTGTTTCAGGTTACCTTTAGTCATCAATACACCAAGTCATTTCGTAAAAACTTCGAAAATTGTCCAATTGTTTTAGATGATCGCTAACACATGGCACTAACACATGGTGTTAATTAAATATTGAAGAAATTTAGTTTGTTTCAGGTTACCTTTTGTCATCATAACCAAATTCATTTTGTAAAAACCTCGAAAAAAAATCGATTTTTCGCTAACACATTGGCATCTTAACATCAATAGCATCAATCACAGGCAAAATTTTTTTCTAATTTCGCCCGAAATTCGAAAAAAACTTTTTGCCTGCGGTGTTAGTTTGATATTGAACAAATTTAGTTTGTTTCAGGTTACCTTTTGTCATTATCACCAAAGTCATTTTGTAAAAACCTCGAAAAAAAGGAAATATTAATAGCGGCGCAGGCAAAAAAATTTTTCGAAAAAAAAATCGAAAAAAATTTTTTGCTTGCGGTGATATTAAAATATTTAGGAATTTTCTATTGTTTCAGGATACCTTTGTTATCAAAACGCAAAGTCATTGAAAAAAACCTCAGAGATATTCCATCATTTTTGTAATATCCGAATGGTTATCAATATTAGAGAACTCGCGATAGAGAGTCCGGTGACGTTTGTCTCAGCAATCCAGGAGAGGTTCCTATACTTCAGTTATACCAAAATAAACACTACAACTCACTACTTAGCAAAAACCTTTGTATGAAATCGGAGACTATTGCGGTTGTTTGACAGTATAAATAGGATAAAACGATTTTATCGCGTGAAGTTTGTAGCACCCGACTTTTCGATGACGTTGTAACCGACGTTATCCAGGGTAGACTCTGGACGTCTACCTTGGACAACAGCGGTTGGAACATCGCCGAAACGTTAGGTGCTGCAAAATTCATGCGGCACATTCGTTTTACCTTATTTTACCTTACGTTTATTTTACCATTCGTTTTACCTTATATTCGCAGCAACCTATGTTGACCATTGCTGCACTTATTTTTTCATATCAAGAGTACCTTATTGTGTTATTATTAGTAAATAAAATGCTGATAAAACATCATTTATTTTTTAATTAATAGATTATGTAGTCATCAAAGCTTTCTGTCGTGTAATTTGTTCGTTAACGCGTCAGGGCCAGGTTAGGACACGTCTTTCCAAAAATATGTCATGTAGTGAGCTGTTGTGTTGTGCGATCTCACACCCCCGAACGATATTTTTTCGCATATAATACGTGCCCATCTCTATTCGACCCTATAACTCTCAGATATCCGTTACTTGATGCCAGGGCCGGACTGGGACTTAAAATCGGCCCGGGCGTTTTGAAGCCGGTCGGCCCCTCAGAAAAAAAAACGAAGTACATATATATTTTGATATTATTATTAAAGACAAATGTTTCTAATCTATCTAAGTATGTACGTTAAGTTAGTGACTTCCGGAGAAGCTCACTGCTTTCGGCTACTTTGTCTATTATTTCGTCAGAGTCTAGATTCATTAAGAGATCTTTTTCTACCGCCATCAACATGAACGAATTTAAATTTTGAGGAGACAAACTGCTCCTCATACGATTTTTTATAATTTTTATGGTAGAAAAACTCCTTTCACATGCCACCTGGCTTAATGATAATGTAAGGAGAAATGTATAGCCTAGTGCAATAGACTTATAGGCACTGCTCAATAGATTAAATCTATGTAAAATTTTGAAACACAAATCGAACAATTTTTACATGCACTAGGTCTCACATGCTTTGAAAGTGTCATTACTTGGTTATCCAACGTCGTTTCTACGGTACCTTCATTATCATTATCTTCTATGTACAATGATCTTATAATCTTCCGTTTCTGAATTTTTAAGATTATCCCAATGCAACGTCAAATTTTCCAATTCAATCCGCAAATTTTCGCTGGTGGCTTTTTCATCAAATTTCGTCAAGTGTCTGCTTAACTCTTCGAGTTCACCAGATTTAAGACCATTTTTTCTTATTTCGGGGAAACGCTTTGGATCGAGGTAAGAAAAATCAGCATATAATTGTTTATTTGCAAGAAATCGGCGATCCATGCTGGCAGTAACTGTATCAAAAATAATGTTATGAACTCCTACCTACTTTATATGACCTCTCACTTTAATTATTATCGTTTCGTATTTGAGCAACGATTCTAAGTATGCTTTCGCTTTCACACGCACTTCTGGCTTGAAGTGGACATTTTGTTGTATTGTTGCCAATGTCATGATCAATGTTACATACAAAGACGATTCTGGTTTTGAAAATGACCCAAAAATTTTCTTGAGGGCCGTATCTTTTGACAACCAACGTGTTTCGCCGATTGTTGAGAGTCTTTTCGTATTGCCGTCCTCTTTAGTTTTTTCCCAAACATCCATGCGTTGATACGATTCGCGAAGGAATACTGCAACGTCATTCAATAAACTAAACAATAATGCACTTTCAATAACCGACTTAATAGTATCTCCTAATACTAAATTCAGTACATGTGCGTAGCACCAAACGTTAATTTGACCTGGAGACTCTTTTGATAGCCATGAAGAAAATCCGTTGTATTGGCCTAGCATATTTGCTACCCCATCCGTTGAATTACCGATGCATCTTTTTATATCTACATTTACAGACTTTAAAACTTTTCCAGTTGACGATTCACTTTCTACGACAGCGAGAAGTCTTTCATGTACACGAGCATCTATCACGTAGCGTATTATAATTGAGCATTGGTCTTTGTACGTAATATCCTGAGTGATATCTACTTGCAAAGAAAACATACCAGCTGCTCGTACCTCCAGACAAATATTCTTACATATAAGTTCACCGACTGCTAGGATAATTTTATTAATAGTTGTTTTTGACAAAAACGTTAATAATGATCCTCTTCTTTACCCCCCTTTGGCAAACCATGAAGTGTTTTACTTTTGTCAATGCACTCTTTCAAGTGATCTTTCAGATAGATATCATATTTGCTGAGGAGAACCACGAGCTCAAAAAAGTTGCTGTGGTCTAGTCATGTCCTCGAGACTATATGCTGCTTCCAGTTGGTCACCTCTATAACTTAATCCGCGTTTCCCAATAAACTTCACAATGTCTATTATTCTCTGTAAAATTTCTTTTCTTTTCCGCACTTGTGCTCGATGTAAGGACATTTGATTGACAAAAATTAAACTTTGAACGTCTTTTTATTGGACCTCAAAATGTAAGCTTCCGCACAAGCACGATGCGTTTCAGTTTTTTCGTGTTCCTCTACTCTGATGTGAACATGTCTCTTATCTTGCATTCCTCGTAAAAAAGGGTTTGAGCTGGTATCAGAAGTTGTAGAAAATGCTAGGCAAACTGAACAGAACAAAGCACACTGTTCACTGCTGTAGGTCAGCCACTTGCGATTGGATCAATAATGTCTTGCATAGGATGAAATTTGAAAAAAATCCAGCTGATCGTTTTCAGGACGTGCAAAATAGTTAAATGAAGAATTTACATTTTCATCTAGTTCCCTATTGGCGTCATTTGCAGAATAATAAGGGACATGCCCATGCTGTCCATATTGAAGTTCCACTTCAACTAGAGGTTGTTCGAATTGCTGTTCCTGACTGATTAACTCTTCGTTACATTCAGGAGGTGATTTGACAGTTGCTTCTTTTGTTACCACCACTGCATTAGAAGTAGATGAACGAGTAAAAATATTTGTCAACAAACACTCCATCGGCTTTTTCGAAGCGGTCGATGCGGTCTCGTTCGTGCGTGGATTTGCGTGCATACCGCTCGCCTCTCCCCATCGCACTGGCATGCACTGGCTCCAGCCCGGCCCGCGCCACTCTGCGCTGCCTCACCGTTCGCGCGTATGGCAATATGGCGACGATAGGACCACCGCGCCTGCGGCGTGGCAGCCCTATCGTCGACTCCGGCCCATCGGGCATTTGCCCGATCTGCCCGTACGGCCAGTCCGGGCCTGCTTGATGCTGTAGGTGGGGCATAATTATTAGAAAGGAAAATACGAGTAATATATGTAGGGTCACGGGTAAAAACGATAAATAATATTTTTTTAGTGAAAATGGGGTATTTTTACGGGGACGCGCGTTTGCAATTCGATTTATAAATTGAATGAGATGACGCTCATTTGAAATTAGATTTTTTTATTGTGTCGCATCGTACGATCGACTAATACCATTTTGCGGCTTATACCCAAACGAATTCAAGGATCAATCGATTTTGTAAAGGGCGATCAGTCTGCGTTTAACCTTTGGTATGCCAGCCTTCGGGCGCAAAAACGGCGTAGCACATTTCTGGACAATTTTGTATATAAATACTAAGAATATCATTTCTTTTATGAATAATCTCTTGTTACCTAATAATTAATATTCCTAGTCATTTATATCATATATTTATATAATATATATATAGAGGTCAGCCGAAATGGCTACACGCGGATCAGTTAACTACTGCAACCACCGATTGTCGTTTTAGGCCTCCCAGGGGTTGAATAAAGGGAGAACAAAACATGTGCCGGGAAATATTGATCAAATCCACGCGGTGACGGTGGACCCTGATCAGTCTTTCCCTTCAGTTCCAGAGGTGGAGTACCTCCATGACCCTCCGGTTGACGCTAAGGAGGAACTATGGCGAGAAATATTGATAAAGGCTAATGACTTTTCCAAGTTTTTTTTAAGAGGTATAATTTAAGTAAAATGTTTTTTTTTTGAAACTGTAGGTAATATTCTTATTATAATTTATTATTATTTTTTTTATCTAATAATTAATTACTATAAAACATTAATTTTGCTTACAAAAATAACACAAACCGAAAGGCAAAACTTTAACCTCATGCTTATTTGATTCTGTCGCCCAACTGGGACTAGCCCGTTGTAGGGTGAAAAATTGTTCCCATATAGTTTCGCTTTTTTTCTGAGGTATAATTATTTATGTAAAATGTATTATTTTAGATACTCTAATATATTTGGTTTAGAAACAAAATACGAATATATGCTTTTCTTACTCAAACCCTTGCTGAAATGTATTTTTTAAAGTTAGTAGGTAAATAAAAAAAGGAATAGGCTACGCTTCCTTTCTATAACTCTTCCTATGGAAAGAATTCAAAATTTCGCGTCTAGCCATAAAACGATTTTTCGTCACCGTTCTTTTCTGTTAAAATTGTCATATTTACTAGTTATGAAGTATACTCACCCACAAAACTGTCAATGATTTTAATAAAATTTTACACCTAGTTTTGGAGTTATTAATAGTTTTTCCATCGAATCTGTTTTATTTTCAATATTTCGTCGATTGTTTCATTAGATCACGTGAACTTTAAACACACCTAAGAGCCGGTTCACACGATGCGGTGCGGCGCCGCACCGCAAAGATTTCGCCGTATGGGCGTACACACGTACATTGCACGGTGCGGTGCCGCAACGTTACTACGACGCCGCAGTGGGCGAATAGTGTCGTAGTTAACTGTACGTAGAACTAGTGAAATGAGGTAGTCAATGCCAATATCGTCTTCGTTGGTACTCATTTTAAACACTTCACATTTTAAACACAAAAATAACAAAAATACGTGAAAACAAATGAAACATGCAAGCATGTACCCTCCTTCGACTGCACTTAACAATTGATCGGTGCCGCTCCGGCGCATATTACCGGTTTGCGTGTGGTGCGACGCCGGAACGCACTGTGTGACATAACATGGATATTTGTATGTAGGACGCCGCAGCGGCACCGCTCAGGCGCCGCGCCGGACCGCATCGTGTGGCCCGGCGTAAGTGGCCTAGATCCAATCACTACTGCCATTATTGAAGAATGTAAATACCTACGTTGCCTTTCTATAGCTCTTAGTCAAACGCTTGCTAACGTGTCATTCTCGCATGTTACTGATTCCAGGTGAAGTGATGTCGGAGGAGGAGGTTCTTGAATGGCTGCGGAAGAACCGCTTCCGCCAGCCGGAGCTGAACATCTTCATGTACGCGCTGATAGCGATATCCATCGCGTTCGTCATGTACACGGCCTTCTTGCTGCAGTGCTTTAAGGCACCGCCCGCGCCGCCGGCGCCGCATCCTAAACAGGCGTGAGGCGGCTTCCGCCCGACGGAAACCAGGACAAATTCTCCACCACCTCAGTGGCAAATCGCTTAAAAAGACAGAGACAGATGGACACGGGGAGGGAGATAGGTCGATGGACAGAGCGAGTGATAATAGTTGTGTATAAAAAAAACGTGTTTCCTCATAGCCCGCTACTATCGTATACACAAGCCATGCGCGCGGCCTCGCAGTGCGAGAACTAGTTTCAAAACTGATTCAGTAGTTTATAGTACAAGAGTCGCAGAGAAACGCAATTATACCACAGCTCAAACACTTTACAATATCTTTCATTTTAAGGTATAAACCCAAAATGTCCCGAATTATTTCACCTATCAGATCTTCGTCACCGCGTAAGAAGCGTAACATGAATCCAACTTTAATCATAACCTTCAAAATTCTATTCAAAGTCATTACTTGGGTGAGCAGATACTCGACGAATCCTCTAGCAATTAGATTTACATTTGATTCTACATCATTCTACATTAGCTCCCTCATTACCAAAGTATTGTCTCTGAATACAAAATAACAAAAGTCTTGTCTGCATACATTTCACTGTCATAATACTTTTAAAACAATATTCGCCTAAACCATACACCATATTATAAATCGCGTACTAAGTTTTCATGAATCTGGTGTTAAAACAAAATTATATATGCCCTTGATACACTTTCTGTGTCAATTGGTTTCCTCAAATCATTCATGCGACTCTAGATACAATGTTACCGTATATTTGACGACTACAGCTTACTACGTGTATTCAGAGAAATAATAGGCGTACGTCACAAATGGTGTTATGCTAAATTTGCGCGAAAAGATCTTTGTCACATATGCTGTGACGTTTGAGCAGAGAAAGGGTCAAGGAAGCACTCAAATGACTGACCCAAGCAGCATCTCAAGGATGGTTTCTGAATAGTACACGCCCACCTTAGGACACACTTAAGATGAGGGATGCTTTATGTGTCGATTGTGAATTCGGCTAGTACTCCTGGATTAAATTTACGTCACATTTTCCCATATATTTCTAATATATATCAAAGGTATAGATACCATTTGTTTACTATAAAAAGGAACTAAAAATGAGCTTCCATCGAAACTAATTTTATGAATTTGCGAGTTTAGGAAGTGTTTCGTTTGCAACGTCGAAAATAGTAATTTTAAAAATGTCAACGATAAATTTAACCCAAAAACTAAAATGAACGATTTCCAAGTGTTACAAAACCATAAAATTTGATTCCCTGAAAGCCTTTGTGATATTTTTTTTGTAAACCATTAGTACATTAAACATTAATATAATTCAAACGTCCAGGTAAAGTATAATATGAGTCTCAATGCCTAAAAATTTAAAATACTAAAATGTTACCATAAAGCAAATTTTATAACCCATGATTTATTCAAATTTTCGATTAACTCTGAAATGAACTCGATGCAGCAAAATATCGCATGAGATAATATTGCATCATTCGCTCGTTCGAATTTCGCTTGGAAGTTGGACCACTGTGCTGTGGTTTATTCGTGCGCCATGCATGGCTTGACCATATAATAGCCGGCTATGATTTCATACATTCGTTGTAGTCTAGGTTTTTAATGATATTTTTAACCTATCGCAAAACTCGTCCACCAACAAACCACCATAACGACTTAAAATAATATGGATTTTCTCAAAAGCATTTCTTTTAAAATTCCTTAACTTTGGTAACCCGATAAAAAATATGACTTCAGGGGCTTACACAAAATACATTTTTTAACCAAACTCAATAGCTGGATAAATATAGCACGTTTAGATTTTGAATATATATATATATATATATATATATATATATATATATATATATATATATATATATATATATATATATATATATATACATGTGTGTGTGTATATATTACTATAGTATGCGTCTTAAGCTGAATTTTTATTCTGAACTTTGTAGCTACAAGCGTACGAAAGAGAATTCGGGGTATTTCTTTTGATGTGTATTTTTGAATGGTATGAAAGGCGCTAGAAAAATCAACGTTTAAGTTGAGCGTGTGCGCCCGTCCGACCAAATATATTCTTTTTTGTATTATTTTTTATTGTGGTCAAATATGTCGGTTGATTTATTATATTGTTGCTGTTTTAGTAAAGACAACGATGGAGCATATTGTATATACCTACACAAGAAAATAAACGAAAAAATTGTAAAACGAAAATGCGAGAATTTTTATTCGGCGCCTTATAAATTAAACAACGGCTACTTATGTTATATAGACAAAGTGCGTCACTTTTACACAATTTCCAAATGTGTATTAGAAGCGTTTTCAATGTAATTGTGTTTCTCCTCTTCGAACAGTCTTTTGAGGCTTTCTACGAATTGTTCGTGCACAGCGTTGACTTCTTCATCGGTTGGGTCTAAATTCCTTTGAACCTCAATTGGTTTTCCAACTGAAAAGAAATTAAACATAAAAGAGATGTATTTTGTAAGTTTCTTCCGTGGGTTTTATCCAAGTAACAGAAGAATATGGTAAAACGTTCCCGACGCCTAAACGTTTGAAGTCGCTTGCGCGGCCTCTACCTGTTGTAGTTCAGCGGTAATTCTGTATGAATTTATCGCGGAATTTGGCGTCCTAACACCAGAGATCGGGTGGCCAATAAGCCATTTCCAGAGTGGCATGATACCAGGTCAACATCCACCCCCGCTGACTAGGAAACAGTAAAATTCCATAGCTTCCACCTCCTTCCGAAATTAGTCAGAGCGCACAATCGATTGGCTGACGCCGTACGATGCGCAAACCGTCCAGTGGCGCCGGGAGGCAATCCCCCAAGAGGGACCGATCTACCAGCCGTGAGGCCTGCGACACGAGTATCCTTCTCGGGGTAGTCCCTCACTCGTGGAGGCTGCTAAATAGGAGTTGACTCGTGAGTTAGGCCACTGCACCAATCAATTCGCTACCAGTCTAGATACAGTTCGAAGTCGCCCCCGTGACACTACAACGCGCGTCCGCTAATCTCTACCTGATGTTCCAAATGGTTTAGAGCAGCTCGGGCCTGATGGCCTGATTGTTCAGCTCACATCCGATAGCCTTATCGAGGGACTAACCCTGGAAGGACCGCTGTGATCCCTGCATGCGGTTGCAACCTGCAGCCGTAGACAGTTGGGATCAGATGTGCGCAGAAATTTTACGCACAGACTCTCCATCCCATAAAATACTCGTATATACTGCATGCAAGTATCTTCACATGTATAGATTTAGAGGTAGTTTTTTTTTCGTTATAAGGGTATACTATTGTGTTTAAAATAACTATTAAAAACATAATTTGTTCATGGGACTTATAGAGAAATGGTCGTTTTTATAAACATGATACAGGTTTTAAGTTGTTTTATTAGAAATATCTGTACTAATAATAAAGCTGAAGAGTTTGTTTTTTTGTTTAAAACGCGCTACTCTTTGGATCTACAAGTCGGATTACATTTTTTTTTGCATTTGATAGCCCAAATCTTGAGAAACGTTACAGGTTCTTTATCATTACGCTACGGCCCTTAGACGCCGAGCAAAAAGAACATTAAGAGGGTGCTGCACGAAATTTCTCAAATTAGGGTCTAGCGTTTTAGTTATTCCGCTAAAACTACGCTAATAAACCCAGTGACCAAAAACACTCGTTTTTATCACTAAGTCATTTATAAGGTGAGATAATTAATTTAGCAATAGTTTGCGTAGTTTTTTTATAAACTGACCCGAGAAAATATACAAAAATGGGCGCGGGGTTTTAGTCCTCACTGGGAAAATAATAACTAATTTGAATTACAAATTATTATAAAAGAAAGTTAAGTGACATATCTTCACTATAAAATATTTAAATTTCAATTATTGTAATAGGATTTTATACAATAAATCCCAGAAAATCAGGTATCAGATTCTCCATACATTTTTTGTATGAGCTAGCTTTAATAAATACACATGCGCGCTATGAAATAGATTCACTTCACTGCTGCTATTGGAAGTGAGAGCACGTCTTTTTCGGTTAGCTCTTATCAGTTCCCGCTCACGTAATATTTTATTCTTCAACACCGAAGAACCGCGTCGTCACGCATCGTCACGAAAAAGCAAACAGCAGTAAGTATTTTATTTTTTATATTTGTTTTTTTTAATGGATGTTTATGGCATCTTTGTTATAACTTATTATAATACTTTACATGTATTTTAGTTAATGAGGAAGCGCAAGAAAACATATTTAGTTTTTTGAGAAACGCCATAGAATCAGCGTGAAATTTCAGTCTAAAGACATGAGAAAGCGATGTTGTTTTCAGTCCGAGATATAAGAAAATGGGATAGTTTTAAACGCCAAGATTCGATCGGCGCTCATTATATAAAAAAATAGATCGACTCCAATAAGCGTAAAACAATTGAAAATATTTTCTGAAGGGACCACTATTCGAAACTTGTAATCTCGAATAGTTTAGTTAATTTGCGTGAAAAACCTGAAATTCAATAAAAAAATACTAAAAGACGCATAAAACATGTACAGGTAGAATATTGATTTTGAATATTGATTTTGAAAAGCAGTTTCGCCATCAGGAGTGAGCAACGAAGGACATTTCGGCATGCAGATGTAACATTTTCGTAAGTTGAAAATAAGTGGTTGGCTGTAAGATATTTAGCTTACAAAGAGCATTGATAGGATATGCACTGATTTAAGGTTACGACACGTCATTTAAACCAGAAAAAGCAAGGGAATTTTAAAATCAAATAGTCTTTGAAAATATTCAAAACTATAGAATACTTATAAATATTTTGAAGCTATAGAAAAATAAAATAATTTGAAAATCATTTTAAAATCAAATAGTCTTTGAAAATATTCAAAACTACAGAATACTTAGAAATATTTTAAAACCATAGAAAAATAAAATCCTTTGAAAAACATTTTAAAATCAAATAGGCTTTGAAAATGTTCAATATCATAGATATTCAATAGTATAGAGAGAGTTTAAAAAAATTGAAACTTGAGATTTTTTATTTTTCTTTTATTTTAACTTCATCTCATACATTGTTCACCTTGATCGATCAGTAGAAAATTTACATCTCATCATTGCGTCACATCACAAAAATAACAATTTTCAATCACATTAATTTTCAATCGCTACGTTACATTATTTAAAATATTAAATTTAAAATTATCGCAGAGTTCGGAAGACCACCACGGGGCCGCGAAACCACCGCGGGGTTTCTTCCGCCCTACTACGGCATCACAGGAAGACTCGCACACAAGTCCTCTGCGGTACTACAAGAAGGCGATGGAAAGGCCTCAAGATTCTCGCAGAGGACTTCTCCAAACCGGTCCCAGTTAATGTCGCCGGTTCGGTATCGCCACTCGGATTGTGGCGTGGGGGGAACGCGACGGCCGATGCCAAATGTCACCAGTCTGCGGTCCGAAGAAGAAAGGTGCTCGTAAACTCTCCAATTGTTCATCCAACAGGCGAATCCCGGGGAGCCCAGAGTGAAATCCACAAAACTCCTATTCGAGACTGTTTAAAAGTGGCATTCATTAATTTATTTCTTTATTAATTTTAATTACATATTTGAAGTTGTTCTAAAATATATAATCACATTAAGCCGCGAAATCTATCTGTACCTTCTTTCCGTCGGAAGTAGTTTATTTATAAGGGTAACTGCTTTTTGAAATAATAAAAATTTTGTTGTAGCTATTTATACCTATAATAATTACTGTTTTTTTATCCTTCTCGACATACATTTTATCCTCGTACTGATGAGAATAACAATGTTATAATTGTTTTAAGCATTATCCGTTTTTATTTCTTTACTCAGAATCATAAACTATCTGCTATCCTGAGAGTGGAAGCGGTTCGTCTCATATTTTGAAAGAATACTGTAAATTGTGATAAAAGTAAATCCTTTTGCACACGTGTGTTCATTAGACCAAAATAGTCGATTTGACCTGCCGCTCCGACATATTTGGCAAAGCGGACTCGAAATGGTGGCAATTTTCTGCTGCCAAATCACTGCTGCCAAATCGTACCACGGAGATGAGCAATCTAATACCAAATATAAACAAAGGTATCTACTCAATCTAAATCTAAAATGGGGAAAGAGTCGGATAAATCTAGAAGAAGACATAGAAGTTTAAACAAAAAATACATACCAACTGTTGTAACTGGTCTCCTGCGAGGTAGAATTCCTAAGCTATATTGGAAGATACCCCGCCCTAACGGTATGACAGGTGCAATACCGGTGATATCTTTGAATTTCTCCTGGAATGTCCTTAACCAGCTGCCTTCAGGATTGTTGAATTGGTTGTATAGTTCAATTTCCCCGAATGAGAAGACGGGAACCAAAGGAGCACTGTGAAACAAATAATCGATTTTTAAATTTATTTTATTTTATTAAAGACCATCCTAAATGTCAAATCAAATATAAAATTCTATAAAATTCATAAAAATCATCATTAATCAAAAATCAAATTATATAAAATCAAATTATATAAAATTATATAAAAATCAAAATTAAAGGTATTACTACAAACGTTATTTGAAAAGGTCTAAAATTTCACTTGACTATAGTTTTACTGACTAATGTATATTTTATGAGAAACTAGCTGACCCGGCGAACTTTGTACCGCCTAATAGTCAATGAATGTCGTGTTACAGATTAGCTGACCTTAATTTATGATTTTATGAAAGTAATACAATGAATACAAAATAAATACTAAGTTCACTAATTTATTAAGATAATAACACAAAAAGAAATATAAAAGTACAAAAATTAAGTATATCAATCGCGTGTCAGCAAGACATGATTGAATTAAATTATTTACATATTGTGCAGCATGGGATGCACTCGGATTAATTCTCTTCATTAAAGCACCTTGTGATATGCAACAATTTTAGTTTTTTTTATCAGCCGCATGAACAAATAACGCGGATGATTTGCCGACATGTGAACATGCCACGTACAACTGACCACGAGAAAAACACGGATTTACATTTTGTATGGGAAAATGTATTTTCTTTTATTTTAATTTTCCTCAATTTTCCAATTTTCATTTTTAATAGTTATTCTGCTATTCGGTACGGAGACAAATACAACAAATCAAAAACCATTAAATTCGGTCCAGCCGTTCTCGAGTTATAAGTGTTCGAACAAAAACCCGACTTTGTTTTATATATAATACGCAGAGAATACATTTAAAGGCCTCGCCAAACAGAGTGCGTATTTAGCGCGCGTCAGAGCGCTACAGCGTAAATCCTGACGCCGCGTTAAAGCGCCGAGTTGTGTTGTACCGTGACGGTATTACACTGTCAAACAGAGCGCGGGGCCTGGTAGTACGCGGCACTCTGACGTCGTGCTAGAACGCTTTGAAGCCGGGCGTTGTATTTGTTTACAAATTTCTTGAAAGCGTCCGACGTACGCGAGAAAATACAAGCATTATGACTGAAAAACTGATACAATATGCTCGGAGACACCCCTGCCTATATAATACAAATGATAATTCATATAATAAATTAATAGTTAAAAAAAAACACTAAAAACACGCTTTTATAAATGCACGTAAAAACCAAAAAAGGTTTGTTATAACCTTGAAACCTGATCGTGTTCAAAGTCCATTACGTGACCTTTGTCACAAGTGCAAACACGACTATGATACGATATTCCATCATGGAATGCCAGTTCCTGTCATTCGGCTTCATCATCAGACCTTGGAACTTAATCGTGGAATCGTGGTCAAAGTTCATTACAAGATTTTTCTAACAAGTCCAAACACGGCTATGATACGATATTCCATCAAGGAATGCCAGTGCCTATCTTCCGGCTTCATCATCAGACCTTGAAACCTGATAGTGGTCAAAGTTCATTCCAAGACTTTTCTAACAAGTCTAAACACAGCTATGATATTGTGCAATAAAGAGATTTTCATTCATTCATTCATTCATGTTCCATCATGAAGTTCCAGTTCATATCTTCCGACTCCATCATTAGATCAGTTCGACAGTACCATATTATTGTATTGTCATCAGAACTACATACAGCTGCCAATTTTCATGACGCTACGATCCTTGGAAGATGGTTAAATTATTTACCTTAGATTCCATTACATAGTTAGTTACATACAGGTCGACCAAATAAAAGCGTGTTAAAAACATGGCGATAAAATCAAAATTGTGGGAAGAAATTAGAAAAGAAATTAATATGACTGGTAAGTAATTTATCAGCCTGTTTATTGATTATTAAAATAAGTTACACATTTTTCACGAATTTCATGTACTTCTTCGAATTAATCTTGCGACATACGAAAGTATATAAAAAAATACATGTGGCACTCGGGGACTGCCGCGATAAAGCTATTGCATAGCATTTTTAACAACTTATGCAATTATAATTATTTATTTATTTTATTTTTTCTGATATCAGATAACTGCGCTCTATCGGAAAACGTTGAAATTATTCCGAATCATTTGCGGCTGCGGAAGCAAATGATTCGGAATAATTTAAACGTCTTCCGATAGAGCGCCGCGCACGAATTTTTTATTCGATAAAGCAAAAAAACCGGATTATTCGAAAAAAATCGTAGATAAAAAGATAGATAAATAAATTATCTTTAAAATGGTGCAGGTTTCATAATAATACGCCAGATAGTATTTGCGTAGTAGTCGTTTTTGTGTTTGGTTAGACCTAATTTCACAAATTAATTACACTATGTAATATAAACAAAATCTAAAATATTCAAAGCTAAGAATATTAGGAAAATGTTCTTGTTTAAGATATATTTTTTTCGAATCGTAAGCAGTACTCGTTTAAACGTAATTATCAGTTTAAAATTATTAATTTTCGTTAAGAAATTTCTTCATTCGGTCGCCGCGCTGGCCTAGCTAGGCCCGCGATAAAAGCTATGCAATAGCTTAAAAACGATTTTCATGTAATGAGAGCTCCCGACACAAAGAGTGATATTCTCCTAATTCCTTTCTCCTTTTATTAATGTCGTGTACCCATACTCTTTTTATCTGCGATCGTGATAAAGCGACCAAAAGTAATAATTCTTCCACATCTGAATCACTTGAATCCCTTGACATCTCAACAACAAAGAAACTTTCCAAAGACTGTTATCGATCTGCAGTACGCTCTGTGTGCGTCAATATCTAGTCGATTTCAGTGTGACATCCAAAGTACGCGCCGTTAAACGCGACGCTAGTTACGCTTAACGCGGCGCTAGGTACGCGTTCTGTTTGGCGAGACCTTTACTGATGCTAAACAAGTAAATATAATAAAAAGACTAAAAAACACAACTGCCGCTACAGAAAGTGAACTACCCTTTTTTATGAAATATTTTTGGTTATGTATTTATCCATATGTATATTTCCGGAATGTACTCAATCAGACCTTTCATTTGACACTAAACACGATATATTTATAGTATTTTTTTGTCATTTGGACATTTAGATAATTATTTACCTAATATTTGAACAGTTATGGCACCCTATGTCACTGGGGATGACATAACTATTCTAACAATATTAAATACTACTAAAGTGGTTCGGAATTACGAAACTATGATAAGAAAATGACTAAAATGATTTTATGATTATGACTTTTAAAGTAACCTATCCCAGTGTCAATTTGTAAGTCAGTAACTTTATAAATCATCTAAACGAGTTGGAAATCTTTCGAAATGAATATATTCACAGTAAAATCAGCAAAAATAAATAACTTATCGCAAAGGTTCAAGAAGAACACGAAATATTATAGGTCAATCGAGTTCGATGTTAGAAGTTTGTGCCTTACCACGTGATTGTAATGCCTTACCACGTAATATGGGAACGTTCAACCCTGATTTTGAATAGCTTTGAATAATTGCATTTTATTTATGTACATATTTTAATTATTGCTAGTTCCACATTTTCTGGGTACGAAAAATGAATAAATGATAAATTGCTTCTAGTAAAAACAAATAAACTTACCCAGCTTTCATAGCCAGTTTTACGAAGCCTTTCCGCCTCTCCAAGATAACCTTGTAAATCCCTGGCTTATTGTTGAGTGACTCGGCCGCTCCTCCAACCATGAGCACAGCGCACCTTCCCTTACCCTTCTTCTTGTCCAGGAGGTAAGAGATACCCTCGGGGGTGGAGGAGCAACTGCCGAGGGAAGAGATAAAGTCCCTGAAGAGCGGCACTATGAAGTGACCCTCCAGGGTCAGGAGGTGTGACGTCATGCCGGGAAATAGCTTAGTGAATCCTGTTGCGTTGGTGGCGAAGTTGCCGAACGCTCCTATGCAGAGTACCCCGTGAGGAAACACGCAGAACAAGTAGTTCTTCTCGGGGTCCAGGTCTTGCTTCTTGATAAGCTTCAGGGGGAAGTAGTTACGGAATTTATGCCACCAGGACAAGTTTTTCATGTAATGTACCCTGAAAAAAAAAAGATATCTAGATTTCAGAGGATTTACATATTGTCGCAATGTCCGAATTCGTTTTGCCACTACCGGAGTGGAACAACTAGGGTTATCGACTGCAGCGGGCGAGCCCGTCACCTCAGGAAGTTTTAGCGATTGGTCGTTCTATCTCTCTGGAGTGAGCGTAGAAGACTTGAGGACAAAACAGTCCACCGTCTAGCTGGAGTGGAACAGATGGACTGTGTCACTGACGTTTCCGCCGGCATGAGAAAAACAAGTTTTTTTTGTTATTTACTGCAAAACCAAATGCTTAAGTGGCCGTGCCGGCTGTGGCGGCCAAAAGCTATATGAAGCATAATTTTGTGGCCTGGTTGTGAGAACACGAAAAAGAATTTTAATACAATTATGCCGGATTTTAAAAACCCGGCTATTGGTAAATTATTTCCATATTAATTGTAAATTATCTTTATTCTGTTACTATTTTCCAAAAAGATAAAAACGAGCGAGATTTGCCATCAGTTTAGAAGAAAAACCTAGAGATGATTCTCAATATTAAAAAATACTATTTATACCAGCGTATGGTCTATTTGCGTAGTACCAAGACAGTTTTTGGAACTTCCATACAAAAAATATAAGATTTTTTTTTTTGAAATTACGTAATTTCCAGAAATGTTATGGCCAAACATATATTTTTTTCTATTTATTAAAGATACTTTTGAGTGATATAAAAATAAAACAGTGATCTTAAGTTATTTTATTATTGTAATCTAATTTTACTCTATAAAAAACTATTCATTTGATAATTTATTATATTAATTTGAAAAGACAAATCGGCTATATTAGACGACGCGCGAAGCCGAAATCGTCATTCGTAATTGGCCACTGCCAACGGTGGGACGTATTCCTTTGTCGCCGCGGTATACCTATATATCTTTATGTGTATATCATATACCGAAAGCGCGCGGGCGCGTGGCATTGCAGAAATATCAAAATTTTTAGTCGCGTCAACTCGGAAGGGAGCCTTAATAAATAATCTAGCTCCTTCAGTGGCCAAATAATAGTGTCGGTCTTCTATTTTCATAAGGCTATAAAAATTGACTTTTATATTTAAAAGTGTTCAATATTCGGTATTGATGTGTGCGGTCATTTATCAAAATTATTCCGACCAATCCAAGACCGCGATCCCTCCATTTTTGTTCAGTAAATCATTGATTCCCTGGATAGAGTACATGGTCATACGGACTCTAAGGAAACATACCTTCTCTTTACTGCGGTTCTCGTGACCAGGTATATGAATGTTAGGAGTACGTTCGTTTATATGAGACTGCATAAACCAGGCAACTAAGAGTGTACTCAGATTTTACACAACTTGATCTGTCAACTACAACGGGCGAACCCGTCACCTCAGGAAGTTTTAACAATATTTGATCGTTCTGTCTCCCGTGAGGTGAGCGTTGGTAGACTTAGGTTGAAAACAGTTCATTTTATAGTTACGCCGCTCGCTTGTAAGAAACTAACGCTTTAGCGCGAGAAAACGGGAGCGCAACAGCGGGCCGACACTCGCGCAATTACTTTCTAGTTACGGTCAGATTTCTCCGGCCTCCCGACTGATTACGGGTTCGAGATCGCTTGCGCAAACCACTCCCTTGTGTAGCGGTAATTCGGTGTCTACCGAATCTATCGCGGACCACGACGTCCTTTGCCCGACTGCTCTCATCCGGTATCGGGTAGCCGAATCGGGTCGTTTCAAGAGCGGCTGCCGCAAGGTTAACAACTTTAACAACCAACAACAACTGGCAAAAGTACAGAAAAGCTACTTGTACCTTAGCATTAAATTCTATAATTTACTCCCTACCAAAATTTAAACAGCTGGAGGACATAAAATTAAAAAAATCATGAAGGAGATGCTGAACCTTTTCTACAATCTGGCCGAATTTGATGGCCATGATTTTTCAAATATTGTGCACATTTAAATTACTTAAAGAAGTAGAGGCTTATTGTCTGATTATTTTATATGGTCTTATATCTGTACTTTTAGTTTAAAATGCATAACGTAGATTTAATTTGATTATTTAACATTTTACTGACAATTTGAATATTAGAATGAATAATTTTACTACCTATCTTTTCGAATTACTAACTACTTAAAATATGAGGCTTCTATTTTGATTATTTATATTTATAGTTTGACAATTTAGTAGTTAATTGACTACCTATGTATGTTCAGTAAAGAGTAGTAACGATACTTACTACCTAACCCAATTATTTTGACACGTCCAAGAGCGGCCTTTAGCCGTCAATTGGACACGACGAAAATGTAATGTAATGTAATGTATAGGAAACAAAGCCGTTTCTAGACGTCCCCAGTTATCAGTCGGAAAGCAGTCTATTGGTTGACGCCGCATGATGCGATAACCATTCAGGAGCGCCCGGAGTACGATTCCCAGGGGAACTGGCCCGTAGGCGCACAGTCCTATCCGGGCTTGCACTCCTGCGTGGAGGCTACCGGATGGGCTACCTAACCTGTGAGTTGCCCGACCCTAACACATGGGTCTTAGTGGCTCAACTGCACTAGGCCCATTAGCTCCCTCAGATTTTACAGAGTACAGAGACTAGTTAGGATTTAATATTTCTTAAATGAAGGTTCGTAATGATTGCACCGCCTACTTTTGGAGAATAAATACTCTGTTGCTTTCCAGCGTTTAATAGACTGGCAGACAATTATCGTAAGTTACCAAAGTTTAACGCGAACGAAGCCGCAGGCAGAGGTCAGTGTCACAATATTACAAGGCGGAACCCAGCACTCTCGGTGTGTTTGTTTTGCATTCAACTCGTATTAAACTACTACAGTGAAACAATGAGCATTAATAAAATACGAACAATTGAATGAAAATATTTTTAAAATATATACAAAGTGAAAGGTCACTAAAATGTCAACGATGTTATGACCCATGAATCATGTGATAATTGGGCGCTCGTGGAGTGATAAGAGAAGCATGGAGGGTTCAGTTACGAGTCTTGCATAGCAGCAGATGGAAAGTAGTCTTTTCTGGGATGACTCAATACTGTCGCCCGTTGAGAAGTCAACGGCTCGTGGCGGAGAAGTTCCCAGTGTCAGGGCGATGACCTCTTAGCGTATCAAAATATGTTTAAAATCCGATACAGGAGACTAGGGACATCCATATATTTTATTTTTCGTATGCCTATATAAAATCGGAATGGGACAAGTGGGCGCGGCCAACTGGACGCGGCCGATTGGGCGCTGCTAACTGGGCGCCGCCGACTGGACGCCAGGCCAACTGGGCGCAGGGACAACTGGGTGCGAGCCAAGTGGGCGCGGGACAGGTGGGCGCCAAAATTATATTATTCAATATATTTATATATTTATTTATTGTGACTGACTATTTAAAAAATAACTAATGGTGAAACATTACCTTCGTAGCTATACTGTGATACATCCATTTCAGAGCTAGCGTTTACATGGGATTTAACATTTACATAATAAATTTACTGCAAAATATCAAAAAATATATAGAAAGTATTATATATATACTATGAAAGCTTTTAAATACATTTACTCAAATAATTTACAAGACTGGAAATAGTTAATGCTCTGCTGATATAATATTTATCGTTTTATTTTTATATTTATTTTACAGCGAACCTACATATATAGGTACGTGAAATATATACGTGACCATAAATATAAAGCTGTGCATTTTATGATATATTTGGATATTTTGCACTAAATTTAATAAGTATTTATTATGTAAATGTTAAATCCCATGTAAACGCTAGCTCTGAAACGGGTGTATCACAGTAAAGCTAAGAAGTTAATGTTTCACCATTAGTTAATTTTTATATAATGTAGCAATAAAAATATTTCTCGTCAGTCACAATAAAAAAATATGTAAATATTTTGCATAATATAATGTTGACGCCCACCTGTCCCGCGCCCACTTGGCTCGCGCCCAGTTGTCCCTGCGTCCAGTTGGCCTAGCGCCCAGTCGGCGGCGCCCAGTTAGCAGCGTCCAGTCGGACGCGCCCAGTTGGCCGCGCCCACTTGTCCTAGACCGATATAAAATGGAGAGTGAAAATAAAACCGGATTCTACCAGCAAGGAAAACAGCACAAAGGATTTCACCCAGTTGCCCTCAGAAGCACAGATTTAGTGTTAGACAACGTAATGAACGTATATTATTCAGTGCTGAAAATACCTGGTCACTGTTGATCTGGCAGAGCTTATATCTGAATAGATACCGACCCATTGTTAGTTTGTTTATGGGGGGGGGGGGGGGGGGGGGGGTTGAAAAATGGGTTCAGAGGTTTGGCGCGCGGAGGGGTTGTCTGCTTACCGGAAAAGTATTGGGGTCACACAATCGATTTTTTTAAATGTCTGCATAATTAGACAAAGTATTGCCTTTTATTAGAGAAATTCCTATGCCTTTTATTAGAGAAATTATTATGCCTATTATTACAGACAAAAGAAAGTATTGCCGCAAATGTTTCGTCGCTCTCTGTATGTGAGACTTTGTACACGTCAAAAAGCCAACCTTTCAGGTATGTAGTAAACGGAATAACTTCAGGTATGGAGTAACAGCCATCCGTTAAAAGCCAACTTTCAGGTATGGAGTAACGTTCGCGAGATGTATTTTCGTCCCCTCTTCAGTTGTGAAGATAGGATGAAATTTAAAAAAAAACATTAGTTTACTCGATTAACATTATCAGAGCCTTGGGTTATTCATTAAAAAGTAGGTAAAAAATCCTTGCATTTTTTTCGTTAGATTTCTTAACAACAATATTTTTTTTCAATATACCAGACAATATTTTTGCTAAATAGACCCATTTATAGCCCTTTTTTGTTTGCGAGGAATCACTACTAAGCACGTAAAAGGTATCACCGGATCGTCATAAACTAGTGCCCCCGAGATGCCACTGCAATGAGAATTACAAGAAAACTAAGCAATTTGAGTCCTCGGGTCTCTGGGGGATGATTTTACATATATAAATATACCAGGTTGTTAAATAAGTTTTGTCGGTCAATAAGAAAGAGCGCTAGTAGGTTCGTCGTTATATTTTTCTAAAAGTATTACCACTGTTTTATGAACACATGTGAAGTTTCGTGTAAATTGATCAACTCCATCATATATTTGCAGCTGTTCGAAATTGACGTGCCACAGTATTTTTCGACAATGGAAAAAAATAAATATCATGCAGTAATGAAATTCTTATTTTTGGAAGGTGTAAAATCAAAACAAATTCATGATCATGTCATACTATTGTCATACTATATCATACTATTTGTAATTTTTATATCAGAATTTTATATTTTGATAATTTTATTCATGTTGTTTTTTTTATGTTAGTTTTATCCCTAATACATGTGGTTTCTTACTCTAGAACTCTTTGGATGTTTTCGAATTTTCTATTTTCAGATTTTTTATATATTTTTGGAAATGTAATTTTATTTGTAATAATGCTATTGGATATGTAATTTCTATACCCAGATCAGGTTTTTGAAAATCAAATCTTACTCACTTACTTTTTTTTAAAACCATGTTTTTTTTAAATGTAGCTTCAATTGATTATTATAATAATGGATATCTTACTTTTGGGACATGTCGCTTAGATGGACCATTTATTGAAATAGCAAGAGATTGCCGTTTGTTAACAAATATATCAAATGCATTAATGTTAAAATATCAAATTGAAATAGTTAACCTGTGATTATAACTATATTGCACTGATATCGCCCTGATAACGTTTGCTTTAGATATGAAGTTCAAAGATCAAAAACATTTCAGTCAAAACTCACGTTCTTCCGCCTTGATTGCAATTGTTTCTATCCCCGCACATCCAATAGATGTAACCCAGAGCCAGCCAGTAGTAATCACTGTACAAACAGTACAGAATTATTCCAATTCCTAAGAATTCTCCCATGAGCATAGCAAATATCCAAAATCCAGCTGCTAAAGTTTGGTACCGGCGCTCCAAGGGCACGTCCATTGGGGCCCATTCTATGCCTAAATTGGCCATGAGCCGCCTGAAACAAATAAAAAAATCGGTTGTATCACCCCAAAACTTTCCCGGCAAGTAGCCTGGGACTTATTTCATCTGAATATTCATTTCATAAATAAGTCGATGAGTAGTTGTCGAAAATTCCTATTAATATGCGATGAAACGCAATGAAAATATGAATTTCGAACACGCGTCATCCTATTTATTTATTTATCTATTTTTATTTATTTATTTGATACATAATTCACAATCATCAACAGTAAATAGGCATATTTTATACAATTACAACGTCATAGACAAAAATCCAGTAGCAAAAACTGAAGACTTATTATGCTAGAAGCTGTTGCCACTGATCCCATTTCAATGTCAACTAACTAGGCAGTAGCCTGTTCTAAGGTGGACATTACGGTGATAGCTGATGAATTAATATGTAATGTGCCCCCTGCTATTAAAATGCCATTAAAATGAAATCATTGGTATAAGTAGGTATAAATAGAAATAGTTTTTTAGTTTAAGTGATAGAATAATTTAGTGACTATGTATTACAATATTATCCCTGTGTGTATTATTATTATTATTTTATTCCTCATAATTATTCTCACTATTATTATTTTATTGTCTCATTACCTCTGGAATTTTCTTGACAATTAATTCATCAAATATTATTTTACACTAGCTGACCCGTGCCCACTTCGTTGGGCGTATAACTTTTTACCTGTGATGAAATTATGAGTGTGGTTCGGTTAGTACTAAGAGCTATGATTTATTTCCTGACTGCCAAAAGAAGGGTTATATTTTTACTGCATATGTATGTATGTATTTGCATGCCAATTTGACTATAATACAGTTATTTGTGAGTGTCTTCTTGTGAGTGTCCTATTTGTGAGCGTATTATCTATTTAACTATATTTAACACTTAGAAATATCTTGGCTTTTCTATTGGTAAAATAATTTTCAAAATCGGTGCAGTAGATCCAGAGATTACTTCCTACAACGTCACAAACTTTACCTCTTTATAATATTACTATAGATAGATTACGACACCATCGCGGTTCCATACCTATGTCGTATTATCTCTTTAATTATTTATGCAGTAAAAGGGAAAAGTCTTTTGTTTTAAACGCTTGAGACGATAAATTTACTTATTTTGATAAGAATTCATAATTGTTGATATGACCAATAAACATGACCTAACGATTTAAATTATTTTTTCAATATAAAATACTACTTTTTGTGACTTAAATATACAAGATATATGCTGTCGCTGACTTTTTGTAGGCATTATCAAGCTCTACAACTTTTCTCTAGAATTTAATCATATATCTGTCATCGTTAAGGCAGCGTTAGTTAGAAACGTTTTCGTTCGACCGCTTATTCTCCGACTTACTTTGCAAATCCAACTAGGTACCACGAAAAAGTCTTTTCATTTTTCGGATTAATGTATAGCCTATCATACTCAGAAATAACGTGGCTTTCTATTGGTAAAAGATTTTTAAAATCGGTTCAGTAGATCCAGGTATTACTTCCTACAACCTCACAAACTTTACCTCTTTATAATATTAGTATAGATTTGTATGGATAATTTGACTATTTTTGATGTTTTTTAATATATTTCAAATTATTTGCTTATTACTGATAGTTTATACTAGATACTATTACTGATAGTTTATAATGACATTTTGTTTTGAATTTTTTGTAGTCTATTACGGTAATTTTATTAAGTACGATGATAAGATGAAAATAAACTGTCTTACCTTAGTACGGACAACCGCCTGGTTAAGTCTTGACTATTTAAAATTGTAAAAATGTAAAATGAAAATATATACATTATTTTGAATTTGATTAAAGCAAATGGTAGAAAATGCAATAGACATTGATTGTATATATAGTGAGCTATTTAAAAAAAGGTTGTCACTTAAATTAAGATATCTTCATCTAATATTTTTCTTTTATAGATGACAAAAAAGAGTCGATAACAAATAGTGTTCGTGAGAACTTGGGCTAAGTTATCTACCTAATTACCATCACTAGTTTTATCCAAATGAACAGCTTTCATAATCATAATCATAAGTTTTTTATTCAAAATAGTACGAAATCGTAACTTTATGACGTCAATAATGCATACAAACATACATAAATGATAAAAAATTAAGATATTGTGACATTATAACAAATTATTGTGATATATAACGTGATATTAATAATCGAGGTAACCATTTTATTTCCAAGGGTCTTTGTCGTCTAGATAATCATTTATTTTATAGTAGCCCTTTGAGTACAGCTTCTTCTTAATAAATGACTTAAATTATATCACAGATAAATTTTGCATTTTTACTGGGACTTTATTGTAGAAGCGTATACATTGCCCTTTGAATGATTTTGTGGTTTTGGAGAGTCGACTTTTATGGTCAGCAAGTTTATTTTTATTTCTAGTATTGACACCATGCCTATCAGAGTTTTTTAAAAACAGTTCTTTATTTGTATGCACATACATTAAGTTTTCATAGATGTAATGAGATGCAAGTGTCAAAATATTGATTTCTTTAAATTTTCCGCGTAACGACTGTCTAGCACCCAATTTATAAATAGCGCGGATGGCTCGTTTCTGTAGTATAAATATTTTATCAGCGTCAGCAGCATGACCCCACAGCAAGATGCCATACGACATCAAGCTGTGAAAATAGCTGAAGTAAGAGTAATTAGTTTTATTTTTACACCAGACAAGGAAATAATACGATATTGTCACTTGACAAAGAAATCGATGTTTTAAATGCAATGAAACAAAAATAACTGCAGCTGGAAAATGACCTACTGAATTTTTCTTAGTTTCTGCAAATAAAAAAAACCCTGAATAATATTTTTTGTGCTAGTAATAATAATCAGTAAAATAGCTAAAACGAATAGTTAGCTAAGTAGTTATATTAGTTAGAATTTGAATTACGGAGTATTTATAAGAGCGTGTGGAATAAATAATGCTATTTAAATGAGTATATGAAGCTCACATTAGCGTGTATGTAAAAACGTGGCAATCGAAAAAGGTCAAAATGGCGTTAATTGTCATGTTGTAATGAGCGTTAAAATCGTCATGTTGTATTAACGAGAATAAACATTTTTAATTTTTTTAATTTTTATTTTGATCATTTTCAAGCTCTCTCACTTCCTAATATGACCGAACAAATATCATAAAAAAATGATTGTGGATGTTGTTCAAATTGTATCTTTTTGAACCATACCTGGCTACTTGCGATGGCCTTTTGCAGATGTTTCTTAAACCTGTTCCTGTTTTGGCGGTCCCCATTATCACAATTTGCGACCCCGTTTGGGATCATGAGCCCAAGGTTGCGTACTTTTCTGATTTGCAGCGAACAATGCTGTGACATGAATGCATAATTCTATTGCATAAAATTACTAATGCATAATCTATGCCGCTCTCTCTCACTCGAATAACTATGTTTACGAAACGTATCGGTTTATAAAAAAAACTCTTGATAGATGGCTTACGGTTATAAAAAAAACTCTTGATAGATGGCTTACAGTTATAAAAAAAACTCTTGATAGATATCGAGTTCACTAAAGATCAGAAAACTCGAATACTTTGCTCATGGCATGCATCATCCCGAAGCATCTAATAATTCAAGGCAAAATATCTGGAAGTAGAGGTCCGAAACGAAGAAGATCATCTTAGCTTCGTAATCTACGGGACTGGTTTCATAATTTACTACATAATTGTTTCGGGAGACGACCAATAAAGTGATAATAGCCAATATTCCGTAGCAGATACAGCACCAGACGAAGAAAAAGTTGATTCCATGGCCAACAGAGAGATAGGCAAATAAGTCAACATCGCAGTTCGTCCGGGAAATTGGATAAGAATAAGATTGTGAAAAGGGTAAGCTCAGCAAAAGTTCGTCATCCGCAAATCGTTCCGTTCCGCCTTTAAATTTGACGGGATTTTATATATATACCTATATATATATATATATATATATATATATATATATATATATATATAGGTATATATGGTATATATAATGTTTTTCAAGGTCGGTTATAGTGCATTTATAACGATATTGCAAAATATTATTAACCCATTTCTCTATGTTCAGTTTTTTTTTAATTTAAATTTTGAAAAAATTGTTCTATCAGAAATGTCATAGAGATGAATACGACTAGTGTCGAAATATTCTCAATCATATAATTTCTTCTAAAATAAGTTACTAACATCCATTTCTGTTACAGAAACCATCCTCCTATACTTATTACATCCAAGGGCATACAGTAATTCGGCTGCAATAACTAAGAACATCATAGGTTATCAATTGCGGAAACAGGTGCCGCTGCCCTAAGTATTTAAAGAGGACATTAACTATCGTTTAAATGTTTCTGGTCCACCAGGACCCCAGATAAGTAACTTTTCATGAATCTAATTTTATATATTATTGAAAATAATTAAAAAAAAATTACACACTTAAAATATCAAAATATAAACAATTTTACACTTTTTACTTACTTATTTTGCTATCACATGTATCACTATGAACGAATATAATTATTGGTTAAATCAGGTTAATTATCATTCTCGTAAAGCATCACAATTTACAGGACATGTAGAATATCTGTCAAAATGTCTAAATAATCATATATGTCCCAAAGGGTTAATACCTAAATTTCCTTTCTCAGCTATAAGTCCAGAAATCCAATATAATTTCCACACTTTAAGGTTTAATTATGCAATGGAGATTACATTTGTTTTACACAATGAATACAAAGTTTTGGTAGATAAACATTTAAGGTCTCTTATATATTATGTTGATTTGATAGAAATGTATTCTCCAATGCATTATATATATGCTAGTGAAATAGTTAGCAGTTCTGTAATTGATTTAAACAATATTAGGCTAAAACACGAAAATAAGTTTCATAATTTACAAATTTTTCACAAAATCAACAACTCTACACAACAAAATTATACAAGATATAATTCAAATCCTGTTTCAAATTATAACAATAACGAAAACATTCCCTTATATTCATCACAAAACAAATTCTCAGCTAATCGTCATTTTATAAACAATTATTCTCATGCAGATATGCATCCCGAACCTACACAAGTTCCTTTAGAAATCCCAATTATTGAAAATTTGATATCATCAGTTACAAATTCTAATGCTGCACAGGTTCCTATAAATACCGATAGACTTGTCGTAAAAAACTTGTCCTCAAAAATTATAAACCATAATGAATATTCAGTTTTATCTAAAGGGCTAAATTTCACACCAACTCCCAAAGTTGACCATTTCAGTTTTGGAAATGATATAGCAAAATTTTGTCGTAATTTGAGATGGCGTGAGTTTTGGCATTCAAGGGACAAAAATGGTAATAATAGTAAATTACATGACGCACTGGCAAAATTCCGACAATATTCTAATAAAGAGCCACCCTCTCTTCCAAAAAATCATCCTGTAGAAATATTTATTACAGTTTTAATGAACAAAGTTACACAACCAACATTTTTAAACAGCCTCAAACCTACACCTAACTTAACATCTGATGAACTTTCAGCTCTTAACAATCTAAGCAAAGATACCAATATCATCATTTTGCCAGCTGATAAAGGTTCAACTACAGTCATCCTTAATAAAACAGACTATGTAGCTGAAGGTTTGAGGCAACTCAGAGACGAAACTTCTTATAAAAAATTATATAGTGATCCGAATCAAAATTTTGCTAATACAATAAAAAAATATATTGAACAACAAAAAACCATTGAAAAATTATCAGATGAAGATGTTAACACTTTAATTCCTAACCCTATCAGAACACCAAATTTTTACTTATTGCCAAAAATTCATAAACCTAATAATCCAGGAAGACCGATAGTAGCTAGTTTTAACTCACCCACAGAAAGAATTTCAGCTTTTGTCGATTACTTTCTACAGCCATTTGTAAAAAATCTAAAGTCACACATTAAAGATAGTTACCATTTCATCGAGATTCTAAAAAATACCACAATTCCTAAGACTGACAACTTATTACTTGTTACAATTGACGCTGTCTCTCTTTATACTAATATTCCCCATGATTTAGGCTTAGAAGCGATTTCCCATTACCTTAATCAAAGGCCCAGCCCCCAAATTCCTTCTACAAATTTTCTTTGTAAGTTGGCTGAATTCGTCCTCACTAAGAATGCTTTTTCTTTTGAGGATGAATTTTATCTCCAAATTAAAGGTACAGCAATGGGAACAAGAATGGCTCCTTCTTATGCGAATCTTTTCATGGGGTTATTAGAAAATAAATTTCTTCTTACTCAAAATTTACAACCACTAATGTGGTATAGGTTTATTGATGATATTATATTGTTTTGGCCACATGGACATGACACACTCACTGACTTCCTTACAGATTTAAATAATTTCGGACCCTTAGATTTTACATACACTATATCAGAAAATCAAATTACATTCTTAGACGTTGATCTAACTCTATCCGAAGGCACCATTAAAACTGCAATTCATATAAAACCTACAAACAAAGAGCAATACCTACATTTCGATAGCTGTCATCCGTTTCATACCAAAAAGTCAATTCCATATTCAATGTCCATTCGCGGACACCGTTTAATTAATAATAAAGAAAATCTAGATAAGTACCTTTCTAATCTTAAAAAATCACTAATAGAAAGAAATTATCCTGCCTCTTTGTTAGATAAAAATATAATAAATTCCGAAACAAAATTTTCACCTAAACCTAAATTGGTGTCAAATTTAAATCAAAATAAAATCTTTCTAAGTACTACTTATTTTCCTGGCACTGAGAAACTGCGACCAATTTTAGCAGATTTATTCCCTATTATAGCTAACGACCCATCAACCAAAGGTTTATTAGATATACCACCAATTTTATCATTTCGAAAACCTCCTAATTTAAAATCAATACTTAATAAAAATAATCGAAATTATCTTAGTACTAACAAAAATTTGGGCCTACAGCCTTGCGGTCGATCACGTTGTAAAACATGTCCTTTATTAGATCGAAGCATTTATTTTACTAGTCCTAACACTCCCAACAGTTACAGAGTTCCTTTTAATAGTAGTTGCATTTCAAAAAATATTGTATATCAATTACTTTGCCAGACCTGCAATGCATTTTATATTGGGGAAACAACTACACCTCTTAGCATTAGGTTAAATAATCACAGGGCCAGCGTAGGCAATGAAAGTCAACTTCCAATAGCATTGCATGCTAAGGCACACAATTTAACTTTTGATAATTGTTTTAAAGTAAAAATTATTAAGTGCCTTGGCGATAACGCTAAAGAAAGAGACGTTAAATCTTGGGAGTTGGCTTTTATAAATATTTTAGGCGCTTGCAAGGGTCCCGGTCTGAATAGGCAAAATTAATACAGTAATTATATTTGTTCAGACATATTCATTAAAAGCTTATTAATATTTTTCATTTAAAAATCATTATTAATAATGTTTTTCAAGGTCGGTTATAGTGCATTTATAACGATATTGCAAAATATTATTAACCCATTTCTCTATGTTCAGTTTTTTTTTAAATTTAAATTTTGAAAAAATTGTTCTATCAGAAATGTCATAGAGATGAATACGACTAGTGTCGAAATATTCTCAATCATATAATTTCTTCTAAAATAAGTTACTAACATCCATTTCTGTTACAGAAACCATCCTCCTATACTTATTACATCCAAGGGCATACAGTAATTCGGCTGCAATAACTAAGAACATCATAGGTTATCAATTGCGGAAACAGGTGCCGCTGCCCTAAGTATTTAAAGAGGACATTAACTATCGTTTAAATGTTTCTGGTCCACCAGGACCCCAGATAAGTAACTTTTCATGAATCTAATTTTATATATTATTGAAAATAATTTAAAAATATATATATATATATATATATATATATATATATATATATATATATATATATATATATATATATATATATATATATATATATATATATATATATATATATATATATATATATATATATATATATATATATATATATATATATATATATATATATATATATATATATATATATATAAATAGGATAGAAAACGAAATTACCGCGTGAAATTTGTAGGACCCGACGTTTCGGTGACGTTGCAGCCGCCGTTGTCTAGGGTAGACTAAAGAGCTGTCAGTCCGTTGTTTTGCGGGTAGGCCGCAAACCGCTGCCGCCACTGCGTAGGTTATAACGGTGGTGGGGGGCCGGGCTCGGAGCG
Organism: Micropterix aruncella; assembly: GCA_944548615.1. NCBI lineage: Eukaryota > Metazoa > Arthropoda > Insecta > Lepidoptera > Micropterigidae > Micropterix > Micropterix aruncella. The sequence continues at coordinate 3,521,692 of OX155955.1, forward strand.
CGGGAATTTTTAAAATCCGTCTTGCACACAACACTCACTGTATCCTGTTTTACGTCTTTGCGTTCGGCGTTCGGCGGCGGGAACATTTTAAGAAGAGGGTTCCACGTAGAAGAGAGTTTGTAGCCGTCATCTCTATTGAAGTTCGGAGTTCTTCTTATTTCAATGGCTTCCCGGATCATGCGAGGAAAGTAGAATTGTTCCTTGGATAGAACAATGGGATTTTGAAACTGCATCCAGTGGTTACTTCCGCTATCCAATATATGTTCGCAGATCGCCGATTTTTCTCGCTGAACGTTTTTAACAGCTTTGATGTGTTCTGTCAGTCGCGTGGCTATGGGCCGTTTCGTTTGTCCAACGTAGGCTAGACCGCAGCTGCATTCGACTTTATACACACCCGGGGTTTGCAGTGGTATTACATCCTTTACAGGCCTCAAAAATCGAGCTATATTTTGGGTCGGTTTGAAGATCGTTTTTATATCGAATCTGTTTAGCATCTTACTTATTCGATCAGTCACGCCCTTGACGTATGGTAAGAATGCTCTTGATCTGCTCGGTTTTTGAGTTTCGTCCGTATTAGATCGTGTGCGTGTCTCGTGATATTTTCCGTATCCATTTTTCCTAAGGACATCATTGACATGTTCCATCTCCTTCGGAAAATGCTCAGTGTCGCATAGATCGCGTGCTCGATTCACGAGCGACGTTTGCACTGAACGTAGATGATAGGGATGATGGTGTGAGCTTGCATGCAAATATCTGTCCGTATGTGTGGGCTTCCGATATACCGTATGTCCGAGAGTAATTGTCACTTCTCCTCGTCACTTTGACATCCAAAAATGGTAAGGAGCCGTCCTTCTCTAATTCATAGGTGAAACTGATTTTTGGGTGTATGGAGTTTAGATGACCCAGGAATTCTTTCACCGTTTGAATGTTGCCTTTCAGGATGCAGAAGGTATCATCCACGTAGCGTAGCCAGAGAATGGGTTTAATTTTGGAGGTTTTTATGGCTAATTCCTCAAAATATTCCATATATAGGTCACTAACTATCGGCGATACGGGGCATCCCATTGCTACTCCGTCGATTTGTTTGTAATAATCGCCGTTCCATAGAAAGTAGCAGGATGTCAGGCAATGTTGAAGCATGTCGGCGTAGCTAATAGGGAGGTCCTCAGACCTTAGTTTATCTCTCACCACCGTAAGACACTCCGAAATGGGCAAATTCGTAAATAAAGATTCGACGTCAAAGCTCACCATTATTTCGTCTTCGGCCAGTTTTAAGCTTCTAATAATGCTTACGAAATGTCGCGAGACTTTCAAGTAAGACGTCGTTTTGCCCGTAAGCGGTTGGAGGACACCAGCCAAGTGTTTTGACAGAGGATATGTGGGGCTGTCGATTTGGCTCACAATCGGTCTCAATGGTGCATTATCCTTATGGATTTTAGGTAAGCCATATAATTTCGGTGGCTGTACGTTACGTGGTTTAGTGAGATAAGCTATTTCTGGGAGGGAAGTGACAGATTTATCGATTAAAACTCTCGTTTGCCTGGTAATTCTGCTCGTGGGATTGTAATTCACCTTCTCGTAAGTGTTGGCGTCTTCTAAGAGCGTCCCAATTTTCCGCTCGTAGTCCACAGTATCGAGTATCACGGTTGCGTTGCCTTTATCGGCCCGCAACACAACTACGTCCTTATTATCCCGCAGAGATTTTAAGCTTTTTCTCTGGGCGGCTGTGGTGTTGACTGTGGGAGCTTGGCCTTGCGTACAAAGACAGGCACATCCTGTCGCAGTAAGTCGGCCTCTGGCGCAGGGATCTTGTTACGAGAGATGACTTCTTCAATGCCACCGATAATACTTTCCACAGGCAAACGGTTCGGTGTCGGTACATAATTTAATCCCCTGCTAAGAATTTCTGTCGTCGGCTGGTCAATGTCAATTTTCGAAAGATTAATGACAGTACTTACAGCGTATTTCGGTACCTCCTTGCGGGAATGCCCTGCGTTTACCAGGCGCAGAAACTTGGCATTATGCGACTCCTCACATAGCACCGTGGTACGTTCCGATTGGCTGAAGGAAACTCTGTCGCACTTGTGAAAATCCTAGCCACTTAATACGCTGCTTAATTCTAGATGAAGAAATAATAATTCTTTTTGCACATTATCGAGTTTGTACCGATTGTTTTGAATCAACTTTCGAAGCAATTTGACACTGGCGACACGGAGAATGTCTGTAGATCCTGGGATATCTTTTCGTGGATGAATCCGCACACAATTCGGAATTAAATTACTATCACGACACTGTTTCAAGAACACTAACGACGACAAAATTCGCGAGCGTTTTTTCCGCAAACGTTCGAACTGACGCACTTTATACGAAACTTCCTCTCCGTAGAGGCTCGTAATATAAAATCGAAGACTATCGCGGTTGTTTGACATTATAAATAGGATAGAAAACGAAATTACCGCGTGAAATTTGTAGGACCCGACGTTTCGGTGACGTTGCAGCCGCCGTTGTCTAGGGTAGACTAAAGAGCTGTCAGTCCGTTGTTTTGCGGGTAGGCCGCAAACCGCTGCCGCCACTGCGTAGGTTATAACGGTGGTGGGGGGCCGGGCTCGGAGCGCGGGAATTTTTAAAATCCGTCTTGCACACAAATTTAAAAATTGGATTTTATATATATATATATATATATATATATATATATATATATATATATATATATATATATATATATATATATATATATATATATATATATATATATATATATATATATATATATATATATATATATATATATATATATATATATATATATATATATATATATATATATATATATATATATATATATATATATATATATATATATATGTATATATATATATATCTATATATATATATATATATATATATATATATATATATATATATATATATATATATATATATATATATATATATATATATATACATATATATATATATATATATATATATATATATATATATATATATATATATATATATATATATATATATATATATATATATAAGATAAGCTTTTAATTAGTGACACCTGGAAGTGGGTGAATCAATACGAGCAAATACGCAAATTTTATTAATTTTTTTTTGTAATTAAATTATTAAATTAACATCTCACCCTGTATGGATTGAACCTTTGGTACTAACAAATATGATCTTCTCAAGAACGTATAACAGATTCAATAGAGCGATTAATATGTCCATTTTTATTTATCAAAAAATATCACTTGATTCGATCATTCGATCAGTTTAATGCTTAATATGATAGAAATTAGCATCGGGCACGCAAAATTTCGAGACAAAAAATCTAATTTATATATATATTCATGTGAGTTTTTTTATAGTTAGTTTTTAATATAGTTAAATAAAACTAACTAAATCTCGTTAAATAAACTAAACTAAAACTAGTTAAATAAACTAACTAAATCTAAATCTTGGATGGCGTCGCTCCCAATTATCTTACCGGCAGATTTACTGCACTATCGGCTCATGAACGCCCTCTGAGATCAAAAAACAACCTGCTACTCTCTATTCCTAGTCACAGCAGTGACTTCTTCTCATTCTCTTTCACCGTGCATGGAGCCCGTCTTTGGAATGCTTTGCCGAAAAATGTGAGAACCGCGCCAAGCATAACAACTTTTAAAAACAGACTCAGAGAGCATTTGAAATCCTCCAGATAAATTCCCTTTCCCCTCCCATTCCCCTCCTTTTAAAACTTTTGCGTCCTTATAGGTGTTAGATTATTTTAATGTGGCAAATCTGTGCCCACAAAGAGTAAAATATATACTTCTTTCTATACTCCTCTATTTTATTTGTCATACTCTTTATATAGGTTAAGTTATGTAGTCTACTCGCAAATAATGTTCTTACAATAGTATAGGTTAGCTCTAAAATATTGCCTGCAGGCAATAATCTCGCCTTTTCTTAAGAATAAAGAGTTTTATTATTATTATTATTATTAACTTAACCTGCCAACATTTAGGTATTTTATGTTTGTTTAAATGCCTATATCTCGCCTATTTATTGAGGCCGAATGAAGATTATTGCAGTTTCGGGATCAGCGTAGTTAATATAGTCGAGTGACGTTAAAGCATCAACAATGTAGAATCGGTTCCAATTATATACTAATACCATCATAGTCATATTATGGGTATTATAATATCATATAAGTCATATAATATCCTCGGAATGAGAGATAATAAGCTGGAAACTCGTATATATCTCTCTTGTGACGTTTTATAAGCTGTCTCAAAAGTCTCATAAAATGTCGTGTCTGTGTCGTAAGTAATTCAAAGTCAAAGGTCACAAAAATCGGTTTTTTAGCTTCAATGATGTTAATATCTTTGATAAATGTTGTAGAGCATACAAATTGCTAATAATTTTGTATCAAATATGTTACTTGCGGTCAACTGTTTTTGATATAGAAGGCGGAGAGTTGACCTTGCATTACAATATTTATGGCTGAGCGCTGCGCGCTATCCGCCCTCTATCACAAAAACGGTTGAGGGCATAAAAAATGTTTGGAACCAAATTTCTCGCAAATTTTATGCTCTACAATTTTTATACTAGATGTTAACATCATTATTTGCTATAGAAACTTAAATAATCGCGAAAACCCGTTTTTTGTGACATTTGACCTTGAATAACTTACGACGCGGACACGATATTTTATGAGACTTTTCAGACAACTTTTAGAATGCCAAAATGAAGGTGTATACGAGTTTCCAGCTTATTATCTCTTATTCCGAGGATAACCCCTTTTTTGCTATCAGTAATGTTTAGTTATAGTCGGCCGGGGTAATTATGCGCACGGGGTAAGTGTGCGCAGGGGGTAATGGTCCAAAGCGCTAATTAAGGCTTACGACTCTAAGACGCCCCGTGATTCTCTAAATAGGAACAATCTACGCATACTGGTGAGGGCACTCACGGGGCATTGTGGCCTTAACAAACACATGTAGGGTACAACCTCAAGCTCCGAATCACAAAAATGCGCAGGTTCTGCCAAGAGGCAGAGGAAACTCCCCTGCACCTCATGTGCGAGTGTGGCCCGCTGATGCGTAAAAGATACATCCACTTGGGTGGTCATTACCTCCTACCTGTGGAGGTAAATCAATCTGGCGCCAAAAGCCTGTTGCGGTTCATGACACAAGGTTTAGCGCAGAACTATAGTAGGTGACGAACACAATAGATCAGCAATGGTCGCAGAGTTACAAGGCTCATAAAAACATTAGAAAAGCCGCACACAACAAATAAATAAAAAAAGGGGGTAATGGTCAATTACAACTAAATTAAAGACGATAGCAAATCCCTCTTCCCGTCACGTCAGTGGCGTCCCGCATACCCCGCGAATGAGACGCCTGTGGCTGCCCTGATCTGCGCCACCTTGTTTGCATAGGTTAAAATGTTTTTTAAGTAATAATTTTGTTTTGTTTTATTAGTTTCTTTCAATTTTGCATCACGTGTATCTCTGAAGCAATGCAATATAGCGAATTGGTTTGAGTGGCGACGAAATTTGCATTTATTGAAGTAGTTTAAACTAAATTAAGTTAAACAGATTTAGCTTTGTATTTGGCATAAAACTATAATAAAACTTTATTATGCTTAACATTAATTTGTTTATTTATTCATTTATTTATACATACTCTTTATTGTAATATTTCACTATGGGCAGGTTTATTATCATACAACAATCTCTTACAACCAACCCTACTATAAAGTGTTTAAATGTATGTGTGCGCGTGTAATATGTGTGTAAGTGTGTGTTTTGTTATTGCATTCGACCGACAGAATTAAAAATGCAATTCCGTTAATTTTCTCCCAACGGAAAATGGTGACCCAGCCGGGAATCCAACCCGGAACCTTACAATGTAAGATCAGGCGACCTAACCACTATGCCACCGGGACGTGTGTTTAATTTGTATTAAATTATTAATATAATAAATTGTTAATCTATTAAAATAATAATATATTAATATTTTAATATATTAAATGTAATTGTTAATATATTACCACACCAAGTAATGAGGATAGTATCATTTCAGTATTTACCTACCTTTTAATATTTCCACAATACCAATCAGAATAAACGCGCACGCTTAGTCCAACCGCCTATATCAGTACAACAGCATCGTATTAAAGACGTATTTTGTAAAATACGACATACCATAAGATAAACGACTTCAAAGATAAAGGTGTATGTTAATACATTTTTTTAGATTCGCTTCGCTACATCAACGATAAACTAAAGGTTGTTATTTTTGTCTTAACTATTTGTCTGTTTTTTGTCTTACTCTATTCTTTCCGTGAGATATATGCATGTGTTCAACTACCTTGAACTAATGAATTGTGTCTTGACACTAATGGTCTTGACAATAAACCTACCAAAAAATTGGCCTTCTGTTTGTTATCTTTGATAAATTAATTACAGTGGAGCTCATAGAATTCGTCGTTTTTTTTTAAACTATCCTGTATTAACTGTTATTGTTTGTTTCTAATCCTAATTGTGAAATTTCACAATGGGCGGGTTTATTATCATACAATCTCTAACAATCATTCCTACTATAAAGTGTTTATATGCATGTGTGTGTGCAATACGTGTTAAGTGTGTGTGTGTGTGTGTGTGTTTCAACAGGCAGCGACAAAAAGTGCAAGTTTTGTAAAAGCTGATACTTTCAGATAGGACAGTATTTTGGCATAGAATGCTGGGGTAGAGTCAGCAGGCCAGATTCCGGGATACCTAGCGCTGGCGTACTAGGAAAGGTGTAATTTTAATTAGTACCCCCAAAGGGTTTTGGAAAAGCTGAAAATTCATCAGTAGACAGTGAATGCAATACATAACTCGAAACAAATGATCAGACTGCATAACAATATAATGCATGGCGTCAGCATTACTCCATACATGTCAAAAATAAAGTCCACTATATTGCGCGACACATTAGACCGATACGTAGGTAAGTTACCGACAAATCCGTACCGGCGTATTTGCAGGGACTTCATTTTTGTGGCGCTTTCTATTGTTGAGCAGTCTGATCATTTGTTTCGAGTTCTTTATTGCATCCACTGTCAACTGATGAAGTTTGAGCTTTTCCTAAACACTTTGGGGTACACGTCAAAATTACACCTTTCCTAGTACGCCAGCGCCGAGTGTTCCGGAATCTGGCCTGCTGACTCTACCCCTGCATTCTGTGGTTAAAATACTGCCTGATCTGAAAGTATCAGCTTTTACGTCGCTTCACTTTTCTTGTTCTTTTTTGTCGCTGGCTCCCCGACTAAATGCAATTCCGTTAATTTTATCCCAACGGAAAATTGGAACCCAGCCGGGAATCGAAATCGGAGCCTTATGGTAGATCAGGCGACCTAAGCACTGTGCTACTGGGCGTGTACCTACATATAATAATATATATACCTATTTATATTGAATTTAAACATTTTGTTGATCTACTCATAGAAAAATCAAAGATACTTGATTTTATATCATTTATATTTTCGTGACAGAAGTTTTTACTACGTTTTTTTTTAAGAATACGTCTCTTTCTTATACTTTTAGGACTATTTTAATACTTCAATAACTAATCAATTAATCTCATTCTTTCTAATTGCATATCCAAAGCTATTTTTTTATCAGATTTAGCATTACAATGATCGAATCTAGTAGCTTTTTTTTGAGAAAGGTTCCTATACTTAACGCATAAATTTTAAAACCGGCAAAGATGCGTTTGCTAAAATATTATGAGTCTAATAACACAGGCCTACATTTTTTTTTTAATGAAAAAGTGTTTCAGGTCTGATAGGTGTATTATAGTAATTGGGGTATGCTGATCACGAATCTATGCTTAGTTTTTTTGCAGCACGTCAGATTTTCAAGAAAAGTGTGTAAAGTGATTTTGTAAATTTTCATATAAACGACAATAAGTACAGAGAAAATATTTATTAAAATAATTATACAGATCGAAAGATGCATTGCAAAACAAGAGTTGTAGTGTGTACATTACAGAAGCGTTGGTTTTTTTTAATGAAAGCTTTCCGTTTTTCCTTGAAAACTACGTTTTGTTGTTTTCTTTTTGTGTAGTTTAGCCGGTGAATCCTTCTTCAATGTCCAGTAGTAGTCCGCCATCATTCGAACATCCCATCTTTCTTGATAACGTCTTTCTATCTCCTTTATGTCCTGGCGAAACCACTCTCCGCTGACAGCCCCAAGGTTTTCAGGAAAATACTCCACGTGGGAATCGAGAAAATGGAGTTTAACGCTCATATTGCATCCCAGTTTTTTATAATTTTCAACCATTTTGGCTACAATTTATTTGTAATCTGGAGACTTGTTGTTTCCGAGAAAACCATCTATGACCTCTACGAAAGAACTCCATGCATCAGATTCATCCTGGGTCATCGTATTCTGGAACAAACTGTCGAATTTTAAGGTTCGAATTTGAGGACCTACGAAAATTCCTTCCTTCAGTTTCGCTTCAGAAAGTGCAGAAAATTTTTCGCACAGGTATTTAACAGTCACCTTCTTTATTAAAAGCCTTGACAAATTGTTTCATCAGTCCTAATTTGATGTGAAGGGGAGGCAAACTTTGGGTCAACTAATGCATCACGCTGCACATTTTTGTGTCCAGGCACAAGTTGGTCTCTGGCTGGCCTTTCTTTCTTCATGTAATGTAGATTTCTTGCTTGACTGTCCCACTCACACAAGAAACACGGATACTTTGTGAATCCGGACTGCTGACCCAACAGCATGCATATTATTTTGAGGTCTCCACATAGCTGCCAACTATATTCGTCATACTTTATTTTATTTGGTAATAGCTGAAGATTTTCATATGTTTCTTTGAGATGCACGGAGGGAGCAACGGGCACTGAGGCATATGTATTACCATTGTGCAACAATACACCCTTAAGACTTATTTTAGAAGAGTCAATAAATAACCTCCATGATGTGGAATCGTATTTGTCGGCTCCCAATTTCAATTTTTCCTTCCCGCGAATAACTGCTGTCAAGTTGACTTTGACAGATGCCGATAGCTAAGAGTGTTGCCATATAAATCTACATATATTATCCTACAGTATTAATTCTATCGAAATACTTAATATCATGAATGAAATTTAAGAATTTTAACGAAATTAAGGAATTTTCAACTAGGTGGAATTTTGTCATCATACAAAAAAATATCAAAACTTTTTTTTATTTTGTTAAAAATCCTGACGTGATGGACTCAAACCGAATTCATATTAGGAATCAGCGTACCCAATTTAGTTAAGAACACTCGTCAAAATCAAAACACCAAAAATCATGTCGGCCTGTGTAATTTGAGGCAAAATGTCCGGAAGAAGCGGGCCGGAGCGAAGAAGAATATCTTGGCTTCATAATGTATGGGACCAGTTTCAGATTTTTTTACCACATTCAGGGCCGGATTTAGGCTTGATAAGGCCCTAGGCTATTTGAGCTATTGCTGCAGAGTATATTGAAGTAGGTATATATTGGGCGCTTACGTTGCTGTTTTTTCACACTGGCTACTTTGAACTTGGATAACTTGGGTTTGAGTTGGAATTTCAGATTAAAATAAATTTTAATTCAAGGCCATGTTATTCTTTTTTGAGTATCAGCTGTTTATTTGTATTTTCGTCGTTTGTTTTCGCTCAAATATTTTCGTTTGTATTACCATGGTATTTGGTATAAGGTAATACAAACGTAATTACCATTACCATGGTAATGTTCAAAATTTGCTTTATTTTCAAATATGGGATCCTGTGCCGGTGTTTTCTATTACAGCTTATTGCGGTCTAGCTATACGTTTACCGTAAATGTGTACTGTTAATAACTGCAAACAATGATGGAGAAGCTTGTGACTAAATAACCGAGCCTGGACAATTGCTCATTGCCACTGCTTCTGCATGACGACGTATATAGTCCAGTCAAATTAGGGTTTCACCTCAGAATGAGAGATAATAAGCTGGAAACTTGTATACACCTTCATTTTGGCGTTCTATAAGTTGTCTCAAAAGTCATAGACTTCTTAAATACTTTAACCTCTCTGATTGTGCATGTTGAGTTTCGAAAAGTGTACATTAGTAGTACTGTTTTAGGTAATAAATAATACAAATTATTCATTGCTAATGATAGTTAAATGATTTAATAACTTTATACAGGGTATTATTCACCGAGATTTACAGTTGACCTTGCATTACAGTTAGGGCTCAGCGCTGCGCGCTTTCCGCCCTCCGCCCTCTGTCTCAAAAACGGTTAAGCGCATAAAAAAATGTTTGATATAAAATTTGTCGCAAATCGTATGCTCTACATTTTTTATCATAGATGTTAACATCATTGGAGCTATAGAAACCTAGATAATCGCGTAAAACTAATTTTGGTGACCTTTGACTTTGAATAACTTTCGACGCAGACACGAGATTTTAAGAGACTTTTGAGACAACGTATAGAACGCTGAAATAACGGTGTATACCAGTTTCCAGCTAATCTCATTCCGAGATTTACCCCCTTTTTTTTTGCTAAAGTGACTGCACTAATAACCATAGATTTTACTGTAAACGTACTTGCCAGACCTTGCACCATTAGAGTTTATTTTTTTCAGTATTTAATATTTTTTTACAAAGGAAAAAAGAGTCGGTGAGAACTTTTAAGAGTCGGTGGTAGAAGCTTTCATTGGTCCCTGTTCACGAGAGTTTTAAAGCAGAGGAACCCGTTGAGTATGATACGACCAAATCTGGTTCTGAAACAATTATCCGTTGAGTATGATACGACCAGATCTGGTTCCGCGTTTTTTTCACTTCTTTGACGTTCTCATATTTATTCATAATTATCTAATTGTTTTACAAAATGATATTTCAATATTCTATATTCGAAATTTCAATGCAATCATTGTGCAGTTGTTCTTTTTATGATTGGTGTAGTAGCTTCGTAGTTATAGTACTTTAAGTCGATGTCGCCGAAAATCCTGCAAAAGAGACAGATGCATCCATGAAAATACCCATTTACTCCAAGGGTTAAGCAAATCTCAATAAAATGGTAAATCTGCATAAATAATAGGGGTCAATATTTCTATTAATAAACTATGTATTTTTCATACAAAATTTTTGGCCCTATTTTTTTTTATAGAACGGCAACTTCATTGGTAAAGATCCAATATGACAGTTGCTCACTTGGACAATTTTTTGGGGCATAACATAACCTACCAAAATGTAGGTGTTTGACGCTTCTTTGAATGCCTATATCTCGCTTATTTATTAAAACCGAGTAAAGCTTATTTCAGATTCTGAATCAGCGTGGTGACTACAGTTGGGTTACTTTAAAAAATCAACAATGTACAACAGGTCCCTATAATGCAGTAATACCAATCTTTGCAACTACAAAAGACTGTGAAAACCGGTAGAGATGCGTTTTCTACAATATTATACGTCTAGTAATTCCAGGCAAAATATCCGGAAGAAGCGGTCCGAGACGAAGAAGAACATCTTGGCTTCGTAATATATGAGCATGGTTTCAGAAAACTTTACCTCATCCTTGTTTCAACCGCGCGACTGCCAATAAAGTTGTTATAGCCAGATAAGATTATTATGATAGCTAACATTCGATGGCGATCATGGCCCCAAAAGAAGAAAAACTTTTTAAATTGGATTAAATTTAAATGAAACGACTGAGACGTAAAATGGTGGAATACGCGGCAGCGTGAGTCGTAAATTAAATCGTGAAAAGTAAATAAAATAAAACTATTTTTTTAATTAAAAATGCATACTTACTTCATAATATTAACTACGCTTTGTAACATTGTGCACATCCAAATACCGGCACCAACTGTGAATCAATAATTTATATTGGAAACAGCGATAAAAAATATATCTATAAAAATTAGTAGTTTCACTAATAACTTTCAAGGAGCTACCCTCTCGGGAGAGCGACGATGACTAAATACACGAAATGCTCTCTGCTTAGCGCGCAACATACAAAATAATTATGTTTTATACAATTATATAAATAAATGGATTGTAATCACAAAAAAAATATATAATTATGATGATAATTAGATACATACCGATTTTATCACCCACGCAAGTGCCAGTCTCTCCTAAAGAGCACACAAAACACATGTTGCTTCTAATAGTAATCGTAAAAACTTTTTATTTTGTACCTGAACGCTACCTACTAAATTGCGATAAAAAATACGTCTATTATCAGATAATGGATATCTAAACGTTATCAGTCTTTGAAAAATGCCACCGGAATAAATGGCGAAATATACTTTAACCAATTGCCTAAAAATCAACGATTTGACTTGACGTCTTGATGCGTTCAACTAAGCCAAGGAAAAATGAAGCGAGGCAAAACAAAACGGCAGACTACTCTACTGAATCGAAACTTGTGACCGTTAATATCATTGCTTATATTATTATGACGGCGGAAGTAATAGCAATTAATTTAGCCATCTATATCAACATTGATAATAAATCTTTTTTTTTTTAAAAACGACTGATTGATTATAAAAAACCCCTATAATATAACTAATGATTACAAAAATACTATTGAAATATTACTGCCATTTATTAGTCTATTAGTGATTTATTAGTCTATCTAAACTTTAATGTGCGATTAAAACAGCTATGTCCAAATATGACGTAAGTAGGTGTCTAAATGTCCAAATATCAATAAATTAACATAAATATATCGTGTTTAGTGTCAACCAATAAGTCTGATTAAATACATTCCGGAAATATAAATGCATCTATATGAATAAATACATAAACCACAAATATTAAAATAAAACAGTAATAAAAATAATTATAAACAGAATCGTTCATTTTCTGTATTGTTTTGTTATTCGGTGTTTCTTTTTATCACAGTGTTTCTTTATAAGTAAGTTTTCTGGTATTTCTAGTTTCTTTATAAATAAGGGACACTTCACGTTTCCGAAGTTAGGTACATTCCGAAGTCCAAATTCCGAATTTCCGAACTTATATAAAATTAAATAATGTTTAAAATCATAACATTTTTTCAAAATGAATATTTTTGGCTGTAGAATGAAGTTTGTTTCATGTATCTGCAACTTGTTTTTTTTTATTGTGGCGTCATTTAAAAATTGCGTGTCGGCATTACGGTGAATTTAATACATGAAAATTTTCGCCGTAGGATTTTCTACAATTTTAAGTGTAATTCCACAGCTGAGCAGGGACTTCCATGGTTTCAAACTGATTAAACGACGAAGTACAAAGCAAGAAAGCAATATGTAACTGGTTAACAGAATTCAAATTAGGTCTTGTCAATCTTGGTGAAGAAATTCTGACTGTCGCCCGTCCACCGCTATCAACAACAGAAACATTGATGCTGTGAACCGTAGGATCGAAACAGACAAACATGTGACCTACGATGAGATTCGGGTACTCCTCAGGCATAGGTATGACTCAAATACAATCATTACGTAAATATTTAGTTGTGTGGACGCTGGGCTCGCGGTGTATTCAGCCACAGATTTACGGAAGGAAAGGGGGGGGGGGGATTTGTGGGCGAACCGGGGTATCTACCCCAGGCAGTAAATTAGGGGGGCGCCAAAATCATGTGTTTGAAAAAAACTTTGTTTTACTAAAGCGCTTAGCTCCACAGCGCGCCTAGATGCATCTAAAGAAAATTTATTAACAAATAGGTAATAAAGTGTGCAAATTTATTTAAGGGTTCTTATTCACCGGCTACAAAAAATCCCACCCAGTTCATTTGTTATGTAAGTTTTGTAAAATCATTAATCTCAAATGCAGAAGGGGAGGGGCGCCAATGTTAAGGTTTTGCTCCGGTTTGGAAAAATCGTAGATTCGGGGCTAGGCAGCTCCCACACAATTTAAGGTTCAAAAAACGGGGTAATAAGTGACTAAATATGGGTTGACAGCTACGACCCTAAAGTTGCGCGTGTGCACACGCGCCACAACCAAAGTGGGGCCACACGCAAAGTGCGGAGATACCGCTTCTTTTTTTGGAAAACTGGATACGCTGCTACTATTGTTTAGGAGAATTATCACATCCTGCATTCTGATTGGTATGCGACCATTTGCTTGCCGGAAGTTATTGATAAAACTCCGTAAAGCAAGCGTAAAAGGGTCCACATGCGGTCAGATTATCTGCGTGGTTTATCACGTGTGGCGTCGTATCTGGGCGATAAACTGAGCAAACTTCCCAGTTCTGACAGATTTGTACGCAGACTTTTGGCCTGCGCGTTGAGTTTGATTTTACACCGATAAGCTGCACAGTTTGCTCTGTTAATCGCACAGCTCTTAATTGTTAATCGCACAGTTACTTGATTGATTGATTAATTGGTTGCTTGATTGATCGTATATTACGAAAAGTTATTTAATTTCGAAATATTCTGCATAGATGGTGCTAACGTTTTATGTTAACGCTAGATTTTACTACCCATCAAATTGTCGAACCGGGGTTTTAAATGGAATCGATTCGTAAGGAGTAAATTCCAAAAAAAGAGATATAGCACGAAACGAAAGCCAAGCAACAACTGATGCCTGCGTGACATCCGCAGCGTGAGTCGATTGCAGTTCTTCGACTCGCATGTCTTACGCGACTCATCAAGTACAACCAACCACTATCATCATCCTTTGCCGTATATAACTTTTTATCCACAACGAATTAAAAAGTAGGGTAGTAAAACGAGTCTTATCAGTAATTATAATACATAAAAATATATTTCATATGATATATTGTTTATTGTTATTGGAGGGTGTGCCTAAAGATTTAGCATGCAAAAATGTTCATGAGTAGGACCCCAGTGGAGAAAATTCGCTGAACGCAGCCACTGCGGCGTATTTCGAGCAACAGTTACACCTCTAGCAGTGACGTTTCGTTAACTTGTTTTGACAGCTTGAACAGATACCATATAACCTAGAAACGGTGTTCCAAAGTCTTATTTTCGTTTATTAAATCGATATGCAGGGGGTTCTCCGTAACTGCCGATGCTTAGCACGGCTTTCAAGGACTCCGGTCGCGAATTCAGCGTCAAAACGGATAATATCCACGCAACTGCAGCGGTATCAAACTATATCCACCGTTATTACTAACCGTTCCCGTTCGCTAACCCGGCTAAACGCTAGATTTTATTCAAACGACACAGAAATTGACGCTGTGACTTTCGATAAAGTGTGCGAGGAGACTTTGGAGTCTCTGTGTGATTATTTTGAAGAGTTGGTGGAAGGTTGTACGCATTTGAAAGGAGCTGATGTAACATTCGGAGTAAGTACTTACTTATATTATTACTCTTACGGTACTTATAAGATAACCACAGAATAAATAGAACGGAATAACTTCAGTATAGGAACCTTTGTCAAAAAATAATACACAATAATAGATTCGATTATTTTAATGCTAAATCAAAGAAAATAGCCTCGGACACTTGAAATTAGCAATATTTCGAAACATTAAAGTTTCAAAGCTACGTACATATATACCATGTTTGTGACAATATTCAATATTCACCCGACTATATTAACCATGCTGATTCCGAATCTGTAATAATCTTAATTCGGCCTCAATAAATAAGCGAGATATAGGCATTCAAAATTTTCATTCCGTACGTCAACAAACCGTAGCCATTTTGTTTGTACATCCCTGGAATGAACATATTCGATAAGTGTCGGAATATAGTCAAGTATAACGTAATATATCCATAACAATTAGCGATATTACAGAAATGATGATATTTTGTGAAGTTTTTAGATTAATGAAATATTTTGGAAAAAAAAAATGAGGTTTTTTCAATGACTACGTATTGATGTCCATTGTGTCAACGCCCTCGTTCTAAACCGCTGGGGTGCCAAAAAGGCCGTTCGGCTTTTTGCTGTGGTTGATAGATCTGCACGTAGCCGTTTCGGCTGGCCTCCATTTATATTAAAACTTCAATTTCCGCATCCTATGGCTTTGAAGAGGCAGTGAACGGGTGGTAAGGTTCACATATGGCAAGACAGCTGTCCTAAACCTACTACAGCCGGTCGTTAACCCGGAGTCAACCGCTCACCCTCCCCCCCAGAGGGCCCAGATTATGATGGGCCCAATTCCAGTCGGTGAATTCCATGATAGCTCCGTTTGTATCTATTCTATAGGGTTCTACAATAAGGGTGGGTCGATGTTGACAGCCTGTGGTGACCATGTTGTTTCAATGGCGCTTGTCAAATCTGTTCACCATGGCAAGTTACTAGATTATCGAAATGAGTGTTAGATCGAAAAACTTTATTATCAAAATGAGCGTTAGCGCATGGTTATCTCTCGCGGAGGTGACGTGAATTGGCTGCCAAGATCGTGCAATTTGACGCCGCTATACTTTTTCTTGTGGGGCTTTCTGAAGTCGCAGGTCTATGCCAATCAGCCGTAATCGACCCATGCCTTTAAAGTCAATATAACCCAGGCCATTGCTCAAATTCAGCTGGATCGAAAATTGGACCTCTCGAATCCATGCCACCGTGCAAAGCCGCAGCAGACATTTGAACGTCATTTGACCGACATTTGACATTTCCATACATAATAACATGCATAGCCTTTCAAACAAAAAATAAACAATTTAGGTAATACCTCATACACAGCTTGCTTTATTGCACGGACTGTCAACATAGACCTGCCCTTATGGCAAAACCCTTTAAGGTGAGCCCGCACCTACGAGTCGCGTCACTGCGCTGCGTGTCGCCGCGCGTCAACCGTCAAACCCCACTAGCGCGGCAGGCAACTGCAAGCAACTGCCAGTAAGAGGCAGTCGGCGCCAGACGCTCGTGGCTGAAAGTCGTGCGTTATTTGCTCGTGCCTTCTAACCACAACTCAAAATGACCACGAAGTTTTTCTGTTTGCTCTAAAAAAAAATCCCCGCTTAAAAATATATCTGATATGTACGTAACTACTCTACGCAAGTATTCTCACCATAGTATTCGAAATTATACCCACAAAATGTTGATAGATATTTGGTATTAAATACGTACATACGTACATGATATCTAGGGGTTGTAGATATTCACTAATATATGTTATTTAAGATTTGAACGATAAGCACTATGCTAGAAATAATAACAGTATCAGCTACATGATTCTGATTTCTTAATAAGCCAAGTTGAGATGAAAGAAACTAAAAAATACCTGACACTCCCATATCCTCACTGATTTCTTCCCATATATTATTCTCCTTGCGTTTTTGGTCCATGTAATACCGGTGGGACAAATAGAAAATTTCGTCGTATTTGCATATAAGCATTATTCATTTCTTTTCGTCCATGGCTCTAACTGCGTACCTTATCTATAGTTTATGTGACGGAATTTTAGAAAAAAACATTTATGAATGGTAATGACAATGAATTCATTAACTTCCTCATAAAAATAATAGAATAATCGTCATGCACTAACCCCGAAATCCTCATACACCAAAACCCGGAACGGCGACACGCAGCGACGTCCGCTCGGCGGCTACGCGGAGGACAATGAATCACCATTTGCAGTTCGCTAAACCGCACGTGAGTGGAGCGTTGCAGCGCTGCGCTGCGCGTCGCGTAAAGGTATTCTCGGGTGACCAACTCGGACGCGACGCGCGGCGAAGCGCAGCGCCGCTCCGCTCAGGTGTGGTTTAGTCCATACAAATCTATAGAAAGAATATTTTGTCGCGGCGCGCAGCTACGCGCAGCGCAGCGTTGCGACGTGTAGGTGCGGGCTCACCTTTATAAATATATCATATACACGACTAACAAGATTAACCCGCTCGGCACTTAACATCCCTTGCGGGATATGTATGGCGGCCGGCTGAAATCCAAACTATCCCATACGGGATATCGCGCTCGCCGCTCAAGAAAATGTCGTTTAAATTTCGAAATGCGATTGTATATTCTATCGAATGATGCCATAATATAGCCAAATATGCAACACTATGAAATTGCTCGATTGCCGCATGCGATGTTAGAAATATGAATTACTACATCCCTTACAAAATCGGTGACCTCATTTCTGACGACAGTCGCGAACTGCCCACCGCTGGCGGCGTATAATTCCGCGACGTGTTTGTGTTGTGAATTGTTTTGTGTATATAAGTGAAGTGTATACCGGATAAAAGTAAGTAATTTCCATTTTTAAGTAGTTTAGGCCTTAGGATTAAACAATTTACACAGCCCATTTGCTGTTTTTCACGAATTTTCGAAGAAAACACTTTGGCGAAACCAAACGGCTCTCGAAAAATGGCCGTCTTTATTTTGTAATGTTTGTGAAATATTCCGTTATATCGCGAAACATGACGTAATGTCGCTTTAATTTACTAATAAAATAGGTATTGCTTCATTTACATCCTAAGTTATCACATAATTATGCGTATTTTGAACATTATATGTTGTTTTCTAATATGGCTCGCGAAAATGAAACTTGTTTTGATAATTACTATGAGAGAAAAAAGTGCGATTTTCCATAGTTTTTCGATGAAATGTGACTCTTTGGAGTATAGTAATTAGTTATTAGACATATAATAAGTCTATGATAAGACAATATAATTGAAAAAATCTAACGAATTTTATATTATGGGCATTCAAAGTTTATTATTAGGTTCGGAAGTCGGAAACTCTCAAAACTTTAGATTTTTCTATAATATCAGACAAAGCTCAAAGTTCTGGTGTGATTTCTAAGAAGAAGTGATGTAGTAATAAAGTTATTTTGAAAGAATTTCATATAAAAAAATACCATAAGTAGTCACAAATTAAAAATTAAAAAAATTTTTTTTTACGAGAATACATACAATTTTTCTTGGCTGAATAAATAAATATTTTTTCCGTATTTTTGTATGCAAATAAGTAAAAAAAAAATATCGTTTTGGTAAAGCATTTAATAAAGAACATAACTGTATTTACAATTTTTGATATTTACAAAAACTGTATTTACAAAAAAATCGAAATGATTTTATAGGCGAGTTTTTTCAGTTTGCCAATTTTGTAATATTTATTCATTATTATCTTAATTGTTTTACGAGATAAGGTTATAATGTTTTATATGTCAAATTTCAATGCGATCATTTTTCTATTTATATTTTTTTAATCCGATTAGTGGTTTATAAGTTATGATCGTTTTTCTCAAGGCCGTTGACTCGCGTCGATTTTTTGCGCGAATATGTCGCGCGCAAAAGTGATGTTTTTGGGCGCGGTGAGTTTTTACCTCGCAACGTGAGGGGTTAATTAGGTAACAAGAGAGAATTCATTAAAAAACTTGTTAGTATTTGTATTCAAAATATAGCAATTAGTATAATACAAAATATAGTTTTTATATACCAAATCGTCCAAAAAAGTTTCGGCGTCATTTTTGCATGCAAAGGCTGGCTTTCGAAAGATTAAGTTGACATAAATGCATTTAAGGTACTTCGAAACGCGTTAGATTTAAAATTCCCTATAAATGTCTACAATGCCCCAGCAAATAGTTTAATTTCACACGGTATTCTGGGTTGGGAAAGATCTACTTATACCATTCTAAATCCACTTACGACAGTGCAAAAGGCGCTTCTTTAGCTTATCGCCAAAAAGCCCCAAAGGTACTGCTCAAACGACTTGTTCACAGAGCTGAAGTTATTAGACATCAGGTAGACATATGTGAAAACAGTTATTTTTAACTACCTAAAAAGTAAAAATATACAAGTTGAAACTAAGCAACAAAAATTGCAATGAAAAGCTTCACAGCCTGTAAACACAGCATACGGAAAACCCAAACTTCTTTTGCCCAAAGGCACTGGCTTCAAAATTTATAACAAAAGAGAATGGGCATTTTTGTCTTACTTTTCCAATAACTGTAAATCATATACCAATGGAAAGATCTCTTTATGTGGAATATTTATTACTACTATGACTGATCTCAATTATGAGCTGTTTCTGAGTTATATCCTATTAAATATGGCTGTTTACCTATATCTCTTAGGGCACCTAACACATCCAGGCATTGTGTTTTTAGTTTAACTATTTAAACGAAAACCGATGCAGATTACCCGAAACGATAATGTACATACTCTGTGTCAGTACAAACTATATACTATACCCCTTGCACAGCTAGGCATATTCTAGCTGGCAGCAAGGCGGCCTTAGATCAAGGCGGTACACTTACCGCCACGACAAAGTCCTTGCTGTTATTCGCGAGGTAATTAGGTGGACACCTTCCAAAATTTTTACTTCTTAGAGATCAAATCAACCTCCAGAATCTAATCTGAAGCTTTGTCGAGTATTAAGAAAGGTTTTGTAGTGAAATGTTTTTTGCCTTAGAGCCATCTCGCACAAACTGTATTGGGGGTTTGGAGGGTAATGTCAAACCCTTGTTATTGTAGAATTAACTGAATTAACGGGAATCAAATATCCCAAAAGACAACCATATTACAAATTTAATAAATACCACAATCTCACAGATGCCGTCAACCGGGACGGCTCCACTATTCACCTTCACACGGTGGAAGTTGGCGCTCGTGGCCTGCCAGCCAGATCTCTGTTTCACCTCTTTAAAGATCTTGATCTTTCCAGAAAAATAATCAATTCTTTCCTAGGAAAATTATCTAAAACCGCGATTTCCGCATCTCAAATTCTATGGCTTCGCAGGGGGAGTGAATGCGTGGAAATGTGAACGCTCACGCAAGACAGCTGTCCTATACCTACCACAACGGGTTGTTAGTCCGGAATCCACCACTCACCCCCCAGAAGTGTAAAAAAGAAAAATGTTTTATGATGTTAGATGATGTAAGACTTTGGTCGGTGAATTCCATGGCTGTTCCGTTTGTATTTTATTTATTCCTAAGAATGATCGAGTTTGTCAGCAGTATATGGAGGAGAAATACTGGTATATGTTGCCTGAATTCTGTAATGTGTCTTATGATTAAATTCCCTCTCTGTTTTCTGACCTACGTAATGTGCTAAGGTCGGCTGTACACCATAATATACTGTCATGTATGGATCTTCACTGCAAATCGTATATTTAAAATAAATAATAATTGGCAGAGGGGTTTTCGAGTAATCAGCCATATTTAAGTAGATTCCGAACTTCAAAACTCGGAAACGGCTCATAATTAAGGTAAGTTATAGTTAGTCATAAATATTCTAGATTAGTAGATCTTTCCAATGGTAAATACGTTATTGTTATTGGAGAGGTGGACCCAGCGCCCATACAATTTTGCCCATTGTCCTTTATAGTCAATTCAATAATAGAAAATTACGGAAATCTTACTTTAACTTGGGAGACGGATTTATACATTTCGCCCCCGCCCCCCCGAGTTTGTACTTGTATAACTTGAACTCTTTCTAGCACTAGGACAACTTCACATAACAATATTGCATGAACGAACATAGTGTAGTAGTGCAGCTATGTCAATTTGACCACAGGTAAAATTAACACTAAAAAATCAAATATTTCCAAATCACTGAAAAAACTATTGAGTCCACCTGTCCGACCAAATATAATCTTTTTTTTTTGTGAAATTATGTATTATAAGAACCTTTTTGATTTATCAAAAAAAAATAAACACTACTAGATTCGATCTTTGTAATGTTAGCATTACAAAGATCGAATCTAGTAGTGTTTATTTTTTTTTGATAAATCAAAAAGGTTCTTATAATACATAATTTCACAAAAAAAAAAGATTATATTTGGTCGGACAGGTGGACTCAATAGTTTTTTTCAGTGATTTGGAAATATTTGATTTTTTAGTGTTAATATAAGATTTAGATCTTATAGAAAGTAGTTTCGGATATACAATATTTCGAGGCAATAAAAACCAAATTTACATAGCATTTGTGGAAAAATATTTTTATTAGTTAGTTTTTAAGATGGTTTTTAAAAAAAAAAAACTAAATCTACTGCCATTTAGGTGTTTATGAATTGTTAAAAAAAAATACTAACTTTATCTACTCAAATGTAGGTGTTTGACACTTCTTTAAATGCCTATATCTCCCTTTTTTATTGAGGCCAAATAAATATTATTGCAGTTCCAGAATCAGCGCGGTGAATATGGTCGGGTGACGTTAAAACATCAACAATGTAGGATAGGTCCCTATTAACATTAATACCCTTTTTTGTATTATTTTTTGTTGTAATGAAATATATCAGTTCATTTATTATATTGTTGCTATTTTAGTAGACAACGATTGAGCATATTGTAAATACCTACCCAAGAAAATAAACGATAAAATTGTAAAGCTAAAATGCGAGAATATTTATTTGGCCATTGTTTAATTTATTATATATCTTAATATATATAAATTACGTGTCACGTTGTTTGTCCGCGATGGACTCCTAAACTACTTAACCGATTTGAATCAAATTTGCACACAATGTGCAGTTTGATCCAACTTGAAAGATAGGATAGCTGACGTCTTAATTTATAGTCGCGATATTATTTTATTGCAATGTCTATTATTTGACATTCGCAATTATCTGTTAGTTCCAAACGATTTTAACAGATGGCGTTATCTATTGAGTAATCCATAGATGGCGCTGCTATGTTAAACCTACAAACGTCATAGTCGGCCAAGCGTTATTCTAAATTCAAAATATTGTGAAGGTAATACAGTGAAATTATTCCTGCTTTTTAATTATTTGTGCTTCATCGTTCAAAACTCTTTAATTAAAATATATACATGTACGTATTATCACATAGTTATAAAAGTGGAATAACTGCAGTATAGGAACCTCTCTCCAATTTTTTTCATCTTAATGCTAAATCTGGAAGAAAATTGTGTCGGTCGCTATAAATAAGCGAGATATAGGCATTCAAAGTTTAAATGTTAAAAACAGGCCAAAATAATATAATATAAAAATGGATGTTGGTATATCTGTATGCCCGTCTGTCCGGGTTTAAAAGACTCCGAAACCGTTTGACCGATCACCATGAAAGTTGGCATAGGTATATATGTATTTTTTCATGGTTAAGGTTTTTATATATATCCGCTTTGTTGCAACTTTCAACTAGATGGCGCTGCAGCACACCAACTTCTATACTGCTCAACCGATCGCCATGAAAATTGGTATACATTGGTATTTGAGAAAAGATACAACACGGGCAACGCCGGGTAATACCACTTGTATATATATAAATTAAACAATGGCTACTTATAATAAACAGTAACGATAAAGTTCCACACTTTTACACGATTTCCAAATGTGTATTAGAAGCGTTTTCAATGTAATTGTGTTTCTCCTCTTCGAACAGATCTATGAGGCCTTCTATAAATTGTTTGTGCACAGTGTCAATTTCCTCGTCGGTTCGGTCTAAATTCCTTTGGACCTCAATTGGTTTTCCAACTGAAAATAAATCGAACTGTCAAAAAAGAAATCAAACTGTCATACTGTAAAATCAAATAAATGAGACTCAGTCAGGGAAACTATACTGATGGGTCCAAATCGGGACTCGACGTAGGCTGCGGTATGTATGGAGAGCGACCAAACTTCGAAAGAAGTGTAAACTTGGGGAAATACGCCTCTATATTCCAAGCGGAGGTATACGCCACTATTGAATGTGCGGATATCAACCTCCATAAGAACTATGCCAACCACCGTAGTTATATCCACTTGGATAGCAAGGCAGCTAATATGGCACTAGCCTCGACTACCATTAATTCAAAGTTAGTGCAAAACTGCGTATCACTACTGAATTCCCTGGGCGAAAAGAACAGGGTAATTCTAAGATGGGTTCCTGGCCATGCAGGAATCAAGGGAAATGAAAAAGCCGACGAACTTGCTAAGACGGGAGCAAAGGGAACGTTATACGGCCCTGAACCTTGCTGTGGTGTATCAAAAAGCTTTGCAAACCTAATGCTCGAACAAATATGTTTAGAACAATCCATCAACCACTGGAACAACTCGCCAGGGTTGAATTATTCCAAAGCGCTAATTAAGGCTTATGACCGTAAGACTGCCCGTGAGGCCTTATCGCTAAATAGGAACAATCTACGCATACTGGTGAGAGTGCTCACGGGGCATTGTGGCCTGAACAAACACATGTACAACCTCAAGCTCCGAGACACGAAAATGTGCACGTTCTGCCAAGGGGCAGAGGAAACTCCTCTGCAGGTGCAGAGGCTCCACATGCGCATGTGGACTTTTTCTATGAATTTTTTTAAATAGTACACTATTGAATTACCTTAATAAAAAAACTTTTTTTGCTAGTTAGGTAGGTCTTGACCAAAGCTATCTCACCACCTAAAGTATGTCGGTCCAGTTCTGGAGCACCATGCATATAGCAGCAACAGCATTTGTAATAATGCCAATATAATCCTCACGGGAAGTGTTTTTGCCTATCACTAGGCGTGATTCTATTAAAATATATGGAACAGTACAACACTGATTTTGAAAGACTTTGAATAATTGCATTTAATTTTTGTATATATTTTAATTAATATTAAATTCATTTTTGATAAATGATGCATTATTGGTTCTAGAAGAAAGAAAAACTTACCCAGCCTTCATAGCCAGTTTCACAAAGCCTTTCCGCTTCCCCAAGATCACCTTGTAACTCCCTGGCTTAGTACTGAGGGACTCGGCCGCTCCTCCAACCAATAGCACAGCGCACCTTCCCTTGCTCTTCTTCTTATCCAGGAGGTAAGAGATACCCTCGGGCGCGGAGGAGCAACCGCCGACAGAAGTAATAAAGTCCCTGAATAGCGGCAAGAGAAAGTTACCCTCCAGGGTCAGGCAGTGTGAAGTCATGCCGGGAAATAGCTTAGAGAACCCTGTGGCGTTGGTGGCGAAGTTGCCGAACGCTCCTATGCAGAGTACCCCGTGAGGGAACACACAGAACAAGTAGTTCTTCTCGGGGTCCAGGTCATGCTTCTTGATAAGCTTCAGGGGAAAGTAGTCGCGGAAGTAATGCCACCAGGACAAGTTTTTCATGTAATGTATCCTGAAATAAACAAAGATAACCAGATTTGCAAGGTCTGAATTTAAACCCAAAAGTGGTTTTATTTTTACACGACTGCCCAAAAAAAGGAGTATTCAAAATACCTGCCGCAGGGCACAGGGCAAACTTTATTCTTACAAAACAGCTTTTCAGCGTGAACAATTTTGTTTTAATAATCTATAAAGAGGTAAAGTTTGTGACGTTGTAGGAAGTAATCTCTGGATCTACTGAACCGATTTTGAAAATTCTTTTACCAATAGAAAGCCACTTTATTTGTGAGTGTCATAGGTTATATATTAATCGAAAAAAAAGACTTTTTCGTGGTAGTCGGATTTGCAAAGTAAGTCGAAGAATAAACGGTCGAACAAAAATGTTTCTAACTAACGCTGCCTTAACGATGAGAGATATATGTTTTTTTGGTAATCAGGAAATAAATCATAGCACTCAGTACTAACCGAACCACACTCATAATTTCATCACAGGTAAAAAGTTTTACCGCCTAACGAAGTGGGCACGGGTCAGCTAGTTCTAAATACAACAGTTCGTTTCTTGACTAGCCTAGGGCGGCTCGATGTTATTATTTGATTAAAATGTATTTCGGATAATTTTTTTTTGTGTCACTTGTATAAGAGATATTGAAACCAAAATTTAACGATGGGGTTTCGATCCTACAACACCGAATTCTAAGTCTCTAAATCCAATATTTCGAGATTGAAGTATGACTAGCGCACCCTCTGGTGGACCAATTTCAACTACAATCTTTTCAACTCTTGCCATGACTAAATTATGCCTGCATGCCAAATTACAGCTCAATGGAATGAAGCGTTTCGAAATAAACACAGACAGACAGACAGACACACAGAAGTGCGTCCACAATACTTTCCTTCCCAGGAAAGTTATAAACTGAACTTATTCCACAAAAACTGTAATACAAACACGGATTCAGGCTCATTAGCTTAAGCTGCCTGCCTGTTAAATGTATAATAATAAAATAAAAAATAAAAAAATAACTAAAATTGCACGAGATTGACGCCTGTTTACCATGATATCTAATGCATCAAATGTAAGTAGTTAACATGGGATTATAATTATATCGCGCTGATAGCACTCTGATAACGTTTGTTTTTGATATAAAATTCAAAGGCCAAAAATATTTCCGGCGAAACTCACGTTCTTCCGCCTTGATTGCATTTGTTCCTATCCTTGGCCAGCCAGTAGGTGTAACCCAGCGCCAGCCAGTAGTAATCACTGTACAAACAGTACAGAAGTATTCCGATCCCTAAGAATTCTCCGATGAGCATAACAAAGACCCAAAATCCAACGGCTAAAGTCTGGTACCGGCGTTCCAAGGGCAAGTCCGTTGGGGCCCATTTTATGCCTAAATTGGTCATCAAACGCCTGAAATAAATAAAAAACTTTGAAAAAAGCTGTCTTACATAATCAAAGTGTTAGCAATTTTATAAATCATTATTGTTTTTATATAATTTGATGCTTCTATTGCTCGGTCACGGACTTAGTTTGTTTAAAATAAGGCATATTCAAGATCTGGCAGTCACCTACACGTTGGCGATGCCATAAAAACGAGGAAGGGAAGAAGAGGAAGGGTGGAAGGTGGCGGACATGAGACAAGCCTGAATGGCAGTAGGACTGCGAGTCACACGTGTGAGTTTAGTTATTCTTCTGGGATCAAATCTTGACGGTTATTAGCATATCTATAAATGGTTATATTTCTAATAATACGTAATGGTCTTATTTAAAATAAAAAATAAAAGTGTTTTTTTTTTAAACAAGGTTTACTTTCCACCAGGGAGTACCAGTGGCAATCTTATAGCTCCATCTTCAGACCCTCGTCATCATGAGTAATGGAAAGTACTCGAGACAACAAAATAAACGAGCCCAAACTCGACTATCTCAGCACTTTCAATCAGAAAGTTCCAGTCCCTACATCCCGGCTCCATCATCAAATCAGTTCGATGGTACCATAATATTTCATTGTCACCGAACGTACATAAGTATGCCAAATTTTAGCTCAATTGAATAAAGTAAAAGTAAAGTAAAAGGTATTTATTTCCAATACAACCATACAATTGTGTAGGAATGACAGTAATCAATCTTAAACTAGTTACTCAATTTAGACAAGAGATGATATACAATATATAGCTTTAAACTTACCAATTTACAAAAACATAGACTATATGATAACAGTTTACAACAAAACAATTAACGGTAAATAATATGTATTAGATTAAATGGGTAGATACGATGCTATGTATTTTCAAAATATTTTAAGAAGTCGTTATGGGCATACATGTTGATTTTAAGCAGATAGACTCGGATGGATCTCTTGAAAATATCGATGTTTTTAATTGCTTTTAATCTTTTGGACAATTTATTGAAAAGTTTGAGGCCTAAGTATCGACTAGTCGCCTGGAACTTGGCAGTACGTGCTACGAACGGTTGGAGATACAGGGTTTTATTCCTGGTGTCATGCCGATGTACTTCCTCGTGGGATATGGCCGAGCTCTTATTGCAATAGAATTCGCAAAGAGCTTCTTGAGCAAAAATCGCATATACGGTCAAAATCCCTATCCCAATACCAATATCCCAATACCAGCAAGTGGTTAAAAAATGGTTTGCAAATTTTGAAACAAACGAACGAATATTGCAAGTTAAAATGAAGCTTGTAAAAAGAGAAATAAATGACATATGGGGACTGCACTGAAGCTTCACTGAAGACCCTACCTAATAACTATCTGATCCAACCCGAAACTCTTGCAACTCTTGCAGAAAGAGAACTTTAAATCTTCAAATCTTCAATCTTTCAAAAGAAGCCTTTTCAATAGAGAATGTGAAAATAAACAAGAAGTCAATCTCAGGGTCCAAAAAAAAGAATGTCATTTGTATTATAAAACTGACTGACCCCAACAATAAAAAAAAACAATTATGGATAAAAGAAACTCAACGTTCTTATCAAAAATTTCACAATTGATGTTTAAGTACATAAATGGATTAATGAGAGCAAATTAGGTACCTAAATATATAAAATTAAAAAAAACTGGAAAATACTTATCATATGACATAATCAATATCATATAACTATTAAAAATAAACTAGAAATATCAAAGCAACTACAAATTGATAAAAAGTAATTAATTTTGTGAACATACTCAGCCTACATGTATAGTTTTAAACAGAATGTACTACGAAAATATAACATTTTAAGCAGACATAATGTAGATATTGGTATTGCCATTGATTATATATGGTAATAGATTACTCAGCTCCATAGTACGATTTGACAACCATTCTGCGCCAGCAAAATACAGGTGACGCTGATAGCACTGACGGCGAATCTAATAGAAATTTATTGGTCATCTATAATAACATTGATAGTGAATGTTTTTTTTATAAAGTACTCCTCCACTGGTAAAAATCTTTGCAACCGCTGAAACTATAAAAACCTGCAAATATGCATTTGCTACAATATTAAAATTGCGTCTAATAATTTCAAGCAAAATATCCAAAGAGAATCTTTTAAATTGCGAGCTTCACTCCACTCGACATAGCCATAATACGCAACATAAAAACAATGTGTTATTGCCTAAAGTACGCTTGATTAAATTATTGATTATTATTTATTGTTTGATTATTGATTATTTTGTAAATTTGCCAAATTTTAAGTAATCACCTCTGATTACAATATTTTTTTTTCCTTTTAATTAATAAAAGTGGTTTTATCATCCGGTAAATTATGATTGTAAATTTGACATGTTCCTCAGTATTGTGAAATGCTTTTATGGAATGAATAAATGATTATGATGATGATCCGGGAGAATAGGACCGGGATAAAGAAGAACATCTTGGCGTCGTAATATATGGGAATGGTTTCAGAAATCTACCACATCTTGATTCGACCGCACACGGCGGCCACTAAAGTTGTTACAGTCAGTAAGATTATTATAATAGGCAACGTTTGGTGGTGGACCAGGTCACAAAAAAAGGTTTTTTTTAAATTGAGTTGAATTGAATTAAAAAGACTGAGACGAAAAAGTGGCAGAACAAGCTGCATTAATCGCGAGTACTCAAATAAAAAAAAACTAAAAAATTTTGATAAAACTATATAAGTACTTACTTCATAACATTAAATCCACTTTGTAACATTTCACACATCCAAATACTAGCAGCAACTGCAAATCAATAATTTCTATGGGAAACAGTGATAAAAAAATATATCTATAAAAGCCAGTAGGCAAACTAATAACTTCAAGTAGCTACCCTCTCGAGAGAGCACCGATGATTAAATACACCATAAGCTCCCCTCTTAGCCCGCACAATACAAAAATAATTACAAATTCTACAATTATATACCTAAATAAATGGATTGTTATTACAAAAAAAAAAAACATAATTATGATGATAATTAGAAACATACCGATTTTATCACCCACGCAAATGCCGGTCTCTCCTAAAGAGCACACAAAACACATCCTGCTTCTGTTAGAGAGCGTGGGAAACTATTTATATTGTACCTTTACGCTACCTAATAAATTGCGATAAAAAAGTACATCTGTTATCAGATCATCTGTCATCAGGTATCAAAACGTTATCATTCTTCCGCCAAAATAAATAGCGAAATATACTTTAACCCAACTGCCTAAAAATCAATAATTTGACTTGACGTCTTCATGTGTTCAATTAAACTAAGGAAAAATGTAGCAAGGCAAAACAGCAGCAGAACTACTGAACTGAATCAAAACATACGATCGGTAATATGTAAATACATAATTTCACTTTTCAAATAAAGTTGTATTACTTTTTTATTCCTTGTTTAGCTATTTTTTAACCAGTATTTAATCGTGAAGTAGAAGCATTTTGTATTAAATAATACCAAAAAAAATATCGATTCTGAAAAAAATATATAAAGGGCTCAGGACCAATAAATAAGCACTGTGCTTGAAGTGCCAATGTCAGCGCTGCCTCTTGTTGGAAATTGGAACTGTCATTGAGAATCGGCGCCAAATGTTAAATGTTTTCATCATCTTTTTAAAAATTCGATGCGTTTTTGTTAATTTCTGTTTTACTTTTATTGCAGTGTGTTTCTAGTGTCTTTATACATAAGGCACACCGAAAGTTTTCAGAAGTTAATGTTGCTCGTGCAGTTACTGCCACTTAGGCCCAATATCTCGTTCTCTAGGTCGACTTTTAAAAATATAATTTCAATTGAAAGAAATTAATATGGGTTACCTCACAATATTATTTCTACAGTAATACACAAAATAAAGAAAAAAAACATCTAAAATATTAAATGCATACTTTAAAAAAAACAGATTTTTCTCTAATTCAAGTAACTAGCAGATATAAAATCGAAGACTATCACGGTTGTTTGACATTATAAATAGGATAGAAAACGAATTCACCGCGTGAACAAACTCTCTTCTACGTGGAACCCTCTTCTTAAAATGTTCCCGCCGCCGAACGCCGAATGCAAAGACGTAAAACAGGATACAGTGAGTGTTGTGTGCAAGACGGATTTTAAAAATTCCCGCGCTCCGAGCCCGGCCCCCCACCACCGTTATAACCTACGCAGTGGCGGCAGCGGTTTGCGGCCTACCCGCAAAACAACGGACTGACAGCTCTTCAGTCTACCCTAGACAACGGCGGCTGCAACGTCACCGAAACGTCGGGTCCTACAAATTTCACGCGGTAAATTCGTTTTCTATCCTATTTATAACTAGCAGATGTCTCCTTTTGATACTGAGGTACTCAAGTATACTAATTTTAAGCCTCCTCAATGTTTTCATTTATTATTTGGAAGTGTACGGAATAAAATATATATTTCTTTTTATTCCAGGACGGCGTTTTAACCGTGCAATTCGGATCAAACTACGGAACATACGTAATCAACCGGCAAACACCGAACAAACAAATCTGGCTGAGTTCCCCGACTTCCGGGCCGAAACGCTACGATTTTGTATCCTCAGGCGACGGTCACTGGGTATACAAACACGACGGAATTCCCCTGCACCGATTGCTGCAAGAAGAAATACCAAAGATAGTCCAGTGCGAAACAGATTTTTCTCAGTGCTTGCATAGTTTGTTATAGTTTATTTTATTTTCATTTTTTGAGTAGTAAATTGGTTTTTATTTATTTCTGTTTTAATTGTTATTTTATTTAATCGTTGAATAATGGAGGTTATGGAAGAGGGTAATCTGATGGATAGAGTTCCGATTCTATTGCAGCGGGACTTTCAGTATTATCAGGTATGTAATTTTTTTATGTTTACTTTTATATGTAATGTAATGTATGATAATTTATTTATTACTGTTATATGTTTACGGAGAGGTGCCTTCTTCACTATCCAAATAAATGGATGCTTACTCCCCTTTTCTCCTGTCAAGGGGCGACTGTTTCTGTTTTTTATACTCAATTGAAATTGTAAATTTTAATTGTAATTGTAGATAGTAATTTAGATTAAAAACCATGTAAAATTAAATCAAACGCGTCAGTTTGCACAACAAGAAAAATAATGCATAACATATAGCACAGCCAGATACAGACTGTCTAGGTCTAGTTGGTTGTGCGATTTTTTCTTATCTTGGGCACAGTATACCAAGCAGTAGCGTCTTTGAATAAAATTGAAAAATAATCAAGCTACTCCACGAGTCCATGGGCTCACATATAGCCGCCACATGTCTACTACTCCGCAAACGCAGATGTTCAAACGTTTGAGAAATTCGTCAACCTTCGCACCCGCTTAACGCTAACCAAAGGCATTCGTCGAGATGTACCCCTCTGCTCACTTCCCTTGCACCCTATCCCCGTAATGCCCTGTTGCTCGAGAGTGCGTCTACTGTTCTCTCGGTATCTTCTTCTCCGTCGTTCCCTCATTACTGAGGATCGTGGCCACTAGAAAACAGTTTGCCTACGAGGCTCCTCCACTTCGACCTGTCTTCTGCATGGCGGGTCGCAGATTGTATTGACCCTTTTGTAACTTCTTTGATGAGGTCGTTCCATCTGGACGGTGATCTGCCTCTGCTTCTTCTTCCCTCCACTTGACCCCCGGAAAGCATTTTCTCCAGATTCTCTGGGTTTCTCCTGGCAACATGACCGAAGAACTGCAGGACTCTTCTCATGCATACGGTGGAGAGTCTCACTTGGATGCCGAGTTCTTCTAGGACAGATTTGTTGGTGCGACGTGCTGTCCATGGGATTCCTAGCATTTTACGCCAACACCACATCTCCAGTGCATCGATTTTGGTTCGTATCCGAGCCTTCAGGGTCCATGTCTCCGATGCATAGAGAAAGATCGAGAAAACCAGAGCTCGAACCAGCCTGACCTTAGTCCGCTTGCTTGTACCCCGATTCTTCCACAGCCTCTCTCGGTATACTGTGACCTATTCTTGGGTATGGCTGGCTATCAGTTCTGGAACCTCTACTTCTGCAAAGATGTAGATGTCCTGGAAAAGGTGCATCAAAGGCAACCAAAATGCCAGTGGGCCTGAAGAATAGGAAAATTATTGCGATGCACTTGGTAGACAATATTTGCTAGACAATATTTACAAATTTAACATCAACACAAATCTTCAAGGTCACAGCAAAACACTCAACCATGCCAAATTGAAATCTAATGGTCTTAACACCATTCTGCAAAAGAGAGTGATCCATATGGGGAATAAAGTACCATTTGAAGTGATAGTGCAAGTTCTGTCAATCAATCTAAATACAGACTCAATTTGTACATAAAAACTTGTCAATATTGTTTATGACAAGCTTTACAAGATCTGATCTAGACCTATCAGCAAAGCTGCCTATCCAAAATAAATAATAATAATATGATGCCATTGAACTACACCATAATAATAATAAATAGAGGTGTATAATACATAACAAAAAAATAACCTTTGTGCTGGGGTTATCACTGATTAGGCAGATTATCATGTACGATGTTCAAATCCAGGTTGGCCTATCTGTAGTTATCTTTAATCAAAATCGTAACATAGTTGAAAGTCCATTGCACAAAGGACACAGGATTCAAAGTCATCGCACAAAGTTCACAAAGAGTTTACAGGTTTCAAAAATACGATAGAAGTAAACAATTTAATAAAGCAATAGAGATCATACTGATAATGTCGGACGGCAAATGCGCCGATAAAAACTATTCGATGGTTTTTAAGCTGCATTACGACAACTCCTGTTAAAACAAATCAGGAACGAATATAATCCGTTTCTTTTCGGAACAATTGAATCTACTGTAGACTCCATTTTTACATGGATATATTCGCTAGATATGCTTTAAGATACAAATAAGATGATAATATACAGTAAGATACAAATAAGTTGGCTCCACATACCCTTTGATCTCGTCTGTCATGTGACAGAGAGAGATCATTAAATTAAACAGTTTGCGAGAGAATAGCGCGCCAATATTCTTCGTGGCAGCTCTCACACCGGAAACGGTCGGCTGTCTGCCAGTGTACGCGACCAAACTACTATTGACCGGCTTTCAGTAGTTGTTTTGGAGGGGTCATTTTCGAGTGCGAAAGGCTCATCTAGGGGATCATATATCAATGCATTTTTAAGTAAATTTTGCTGCTAATGCGAAACATGCAAATTGTAATTTTCCCCCTGATTCTAATTATTGCTCAAACCAACTCACAAATAAGACACCTGAAAGTTTATAATGTTACTTCACTTCTTAAAAAGTAGTTTAGTTTTTATACTTGTTTTTGCGTTGGTTTACACAGTAGCAAGAATCGAAAAAAGCAGTTTGCCTGTTACACATAAGTGTGCGAAAGTGTGCGCAAAATACACGCTGCAAATTAGAAAGTAGGTCTCTATGGACAGCTCGCTGGCGTAGTGGTTAGGTTGCGGGTTGGAATCCCGGCTGGTCTGCCATTTTCCGTTGGGATAAAGTTAACGAAATTGGATATCAATCGGAATTTCTTAAGAATAAAGAGTTTTATTATTATTATTATTATTATTAATTTTGGACATACCCTGTATATATATATATATATATATAAACTCTTCATAGTAGGGTTGTTTGGAAGAGATTGTCATATGACAATAAACCCGCCCGTTGTGAAATTTCACAAGAAAGACTACAAATAAACAAACTCTCGTTGCTTCTTCGGCCAATGCATTTTTGCTACTGAGACGGATGGTAAACGAACTTACCGATCAACTCTTAGAATGAAACTACTCCCACCCTCAGCCCACCACACCTCCTCTCTAGACACCACCCCTTCATTCAAATTAGCAACTTCGTTGCCGTGCTCCATACTAAAATATTGTCATTCTATATGTAAGACCTCATACATGCCAACAAGCAGTATACTGTGACTACTAATGATTGAAACTGTCAAAGAGTTTAGATGTTTGCGAGGAAACACTATTAACCCTTCAGGCCTCGGCCCCTCAGCCGATTGACAAGTTGATGTCCCAAAAAATTTTAGTAAAAATTAGTAAAAAAGTTGAATTATGACACTGTCTCACCAAAAACATTAATTACTGCCAAACCACTGTAACCATAATTAAAATGAAACATATTAACATAATAAAATAAAACAAATGAAATTAAAATAAAATTAAATCGGGCCAGTCACGCTGAATCAGTTTGTGGCCGATATCGGCCAATCGGGGCTTGAGGGGTTAAGCACGTAAAGGTATCACCGGATAAAATCAACAATTCATGCTTACGAGATGCCACTGCAATGATAAATACAAGAACATTAATCATTTTTAGCCCTCGGGACATGGAACGGAATGGGACGTAACAATAAAATTCGAATTTTAAACGCTTATGATGTTTCAGATAGATCGATGATATATATTATCGATGATTTATATTATTAGATTTTGGGTACACTTAGCTCCTGTCCTATGCAGATTCAAGCCCAAAAACGGACAGCATCTGAACTACCACAATCATAGGATTATACAATATCCGGACCAGCGAGGCTCCTTTGTATCTGTTGTCTTTACATTGTAGAAAAATCAGACGGTGCTGACCGAAACGATATGCCAAGGCGTGGTCGGGGGCCGACTCGATTTTCCAAGGAACGCTTC
The DNA here is from genome assembly GCA_944548615.1 of Micropterix aruncella. NCBI lineage: Eukaryota > Metazoa > Arthropoda > Insecta > Lepidoptera > Micropterigidae > Micropterix > Micropterix aruncella. The sequence continues at coordinate 3,556,660 of OX155955.1, forward strand.
TTTTGCCGCCGTGAAGATGGTCATGTGGTGGGAGGAAGAGTTCGTAGCAGCATTCAGGTATAATGAATTATTGTTAATATATGAGATTAGCATTGATAATAAATAAAATACAAACGGAACCACAACATAATTCACCGATCAGAGTCGGGCCCATCGTAATACTATTATTACACTTCTGGGGGGTGAGCGGTGGATTCCAGACTAACGACCGGTGTAAGGTTTAGGACAGCTGTCTTGCCACATGTGAGCGTCACCTTACCACCCATTCACTTCCCCTTTCGAAACCATAGAATTTGAGATGCGGAAATTGCAGTTTTAGATATTTTTTCTAGGAAGGAGTTGATTATTTTACTGGAGAGACCAAGATCTTTAAAAAGGTAAGATTCTCCTCTCCATCTTTACGGCATTTTATTAGTGAGCATTTTGTGTGACCAGCATTTTTACCCAAAGCGAGTGGCAGAATCGATAATCGATGAGAGATTAGTGCTACCTGAGATAGAATCCATAGAAGAGATAGAAGAGATAGATAGAATGTGAGATGTGGAAGTCGGGGTTTTAGATATTGTTTCTGGGAAAGAGTAGATTATTTTTCTGGAAAGGCAGGCCACGAGCGCCATCTTCCACCATGTGAAGGTGAACAGTGAAGCCGTTCCGGGTGACGGTATTTGCGAGATCATAGTATTTATTTAGTTTGTATTCGTGGTCTTTTGGGATATTTGATTCCCATGGAACAGTTAATTTTACAATAAGGGCCATCTTCCGAGATATTTATTCTTCGGCATATTTATTAAAAAAATAAATATACCGAAATTTAAGTTGTATTTTATTTGGAATGCAAGAATAAAAAAATAGGAATAGTAGGACTCATCTATAGATAAAATTACTTTTGAAGTACTCCTGCCGTTGGCCCACACGTTAATGCTATAAGCGCCACCTGCATGTCGCCGGAGCAAACATACTATGCCATTGAGCAATCTAATATGATATTGATATTAGTGACCCTCTGGTAACAGGAGAGCTATGTTCACATTCGATTTCTTTTGTAGGATGGGATCAGGATTGTTTAGCGGCAGTGATAGTGCGAGCGACAACACTTTTGGCGGCTGTGGTGGAATCGTAAAAGCTTCTGATCCAGATAAATTTGTGAATATGACCGTAAAATCAGCTGATCTGCTGCTTGGTAAGAATTATTCTGTCATTTTATGATATTATTTTTTGTAACTGTATCTTTACCTATCTCCAACCCGTTAAGCATTGACCAATCCCATTAAAATAAAAAGAGGGGGAAGGTAAGGTGATACCCTCTCTCCCAAACTTTTTAAAATATGTAATCCTTAGTAAATTGCTTGTCAGCTAGAACTAGGGTTTCTCACTGTGGCACTGTCACACTGTCGGTATGTAAGAAAGAGTTATAAAATGGGCAGTAAATAATTGATTTGGAGTTGTCATATAATAATAATGTTGAGTCAAGATTGTTGAATAATAATGACGTTAAGTCAAGACTGTTGAATAATAATCACGTTGAGTCAGTATTGTTAAATAATAATTACGTTGAGTCAAGATTGTCAACCAATAATCACGTTGAGTCAAGATTGTTGAATAATACTCATGTCGAGTCGAGATTGTTGAATAATAATCACATCTAGTCGAGATTGTCGAGTAATACTCCTGTCGAGTCCAGATTTGTAAGAAACATCCTATTAATTTTTAAGTTCTAACAATATTAACAAATCGAGTCTGTTTTTATATTGTTTTGACAGAGCATGCACTAATCACTTCAAATAGTAGTTAATCAAACTTCAATGTTCTTAAGAGGATTAGATTTAAATTTTGTACGGTTAAGTTTTCCTTATACCTTTTATTTTGATTGTGTGATGTTGTTTCGGCGCTTCCGCATGCATCTCCTCCTTATGTAAAGAGACTAAGTTCCAATACTAAATGCCGCCTCCCACATCCTCCGTTCTTCACACATTTTAGAGTTACTAAGGAAATATAAATCCACTTTCATCTGGGATAATCAGTACTTTATATTTCAGATCACCTTCATGTCTTGGCACAAGAAGCCTTGGATCATGCCGATTTACCAGTCTTGACAGCGACGCTCGGAGCCGCAGCGCTCGTCAAGAACAGCCTGCACTGCTACATCCAGGCCTCTCAACAGGGCAGCAGCGCCGAGCGAACGGCGGCCTTGCAGTTGAGCTACAAGCGCTTTGCCGCCATGTCGGAAGCCGTCGCCGAGCGTCTTCTCGATCTGCACGTTCGACTGCTGTCCTTGTATCTCCTGCAGGACGCGGGGGGGCGGCCCCTCGATTCCGCCCACTCGGAAGCGCCCGACGGCGGATCGCCCTCGGTCAACGGATGGTGGCTGTACATGCAAGGGACGCGGCAAGATCTGTGGCACACGGTGCCTCCGAAGATGGCGCAGCGAATTTTCGCCGGGATGCTGAATGAAACATTGACGATACTCACTGTACGCTACACTCAGGTAATTATCTTTATACGCATAGCTATATTACAGTTTGTCAGCGTCCCTATGGTAAGCTAATGGGCTGGGGAGCTAAGTATTCATAAGCCAACGTAAAAACACCTTGTAAAATACATATTGCGCAAGTGCAGACATTACCTAGTGTGCCTACAATATTGGGAGTTAATGGGCCCTTGCTGAGTTGGCCACGAAGACCCATTCTGTTGAGGGTTGGTCACACTCACGGGTCAACACCTATCCGGCGGCCTCCACGCATGAAACGCGAGCCCGGGCAGGACTCTGGCCTTAGGGCTAGTTTCCCCTAGGAATCAACCTTCTGGCGCTCCTGGACGGTCTGCGCACCATGCGGCGTAAGCCAATCGATTGTGCACTCTGACTAACAGTCGGGGGAGTCTGGAAGCAGTACTGTTTCCTATAGAGCGGGGGTGGTTGCAGACCTTACCGCGACTGCTCTTGAAACGACCATCGGCAACCCGATCCTTGGTGAACAGCCGGACAAAGGATGCCGTGGTCTGCGATAGATTCGGTATACACCATTTCACCGCTTCGTAAGGGAGAGTACCACGCAAGCGACCAATCGAGAGACTGGAGTAATCTGGTCGTAATTGGAAGTAAGGGTGTGAGTGTAAGCCAGCTGGGTAACACTCCTGGCTAACTCGCGGTTAAGGCGTTGACCTCTTACGGGCATGTGGCGGAGCTTGACGGTGGACTGTTTTGTCCAAGTCTTCTGCGCTCACTTCAGGGAGATAGATCGACTAATCGTTAAAACTTCCTGAGGTGACGGGTTCGCCTGTTGTAGTTGACAACTCTTGTGGCCATATGGTAAGTCATAAAAGCACAGAGGCTCTTTTTTCATACAAATCAGTGTATGGACCGACAAATGGTTACTCCGACTGAATACTGAAAAAAATTGGTTGTGACACTTATTTTGCCCGGCAAGTAGCCAAGGACTTATGGAAGGATTTGAGCCTGATGTCAATTTTTCACATCCATGAAACGTCGAATATATCGAGAGTCAACAACGCTAATCGTTTGTCGACAATGAAGTCAGAATGCAACACAATAAACACGTTCGATTCAATCGTTTACGTAAATATACCAATCGGTGAAAATTCAATGTGATTTCGGCCCAACAAGGCATCTGTGTACCAAATTTCAAGTATAAATCCAATATTTCAAGATTGAAATTTGACTAGTGCGCACCCCTGGTGGACCGATTTAACCACAACCTTTTCACCTCTTGCCATTACCAAATGAAGCATGCTTGCAAAGTTCACCTCAATCGGCTTAAGCATTTGGTCGCTATTGTGGAGGAATACACAAACACATAGACAGACTTTCATCTGAAAATGGTCTTAATCGTCTCACAGGTGCTGAAATACGATATTTTCATCTTTATCACAAAAAAAAATCTGCTCATTCACAAAATTTTCCTCTGTTGGTTGGTGAGCCGGAAAAGTAATTGTAGCGCTACATTGCTAATAACCCTAAAACTTCATACAGACCGAACAGTACTCAATTAACACATGTATCGAAGCAAAATATCCTATGGGAGTCGCATATATTTAAAATTGTCAAAATAGGAAACTCTCACATATCTGATTACAAAATCATTTGTGAAGGTGTTGCCAGATTGTCGCCATTAAAAATATACACCGTGAGTTTTTAATTAGTGACATCCTTGTAGAGGGTGAATCAGTACGAGCAAATAAGCAACTTTTAATATAAAATTCTTTAAACAATTAATATAATAAAGTAATATTAAAAATACATTTTATTTAAATGATCAGCTATTTATTTGACATTGTTAATGGCGCTCGGTTGTCGAAGTTGGCGACCTTGAACGGCCTTCTGTTGAACACAATAGTCGCGTAAGGCCATACATAGATGGCGCTGCGCTGTTTTTTATCAACAGAAAAATTTGGAATACTTTACCACCACTTATTGAACCTTTTTTGAAACGGAATAAACATTAGAAATAAAACAGGGTCTAGAATGTATCTAATAGTTAAAAAACAGTAATTTAAAAGAAATCAATAAAGAAAAAATCACAGATTTCTATCTAGCCGTTAGAATGATTACTTTTAGTGAGCTTACAATTGCATTTCACAATTGCGTAATTAACAGATGGCGATGGCCATAAGTTGACACCTCGTAACAGTCATTTTGTTAACTTTTCAGGAGAACAAAAAAACTTCCTTAAAACATGATCAGGAGAGATTAAAATAAAACAAAAATATAGTTGGTGCGAAATTATGTTTATTATGACATGAAAACTACATTTAGTGGAAAATGTGTAAGAATAGTTTTTAACTGGTTAAATTGTCTCATACGTGGTTTCAATTCTCATTATTATAAACAAAAATTATTCATACGTGGTTTCAATTCTTACAACTATGTATAAAGAAAAAAGTATGATAATCAGCAAAATTCTCTATTATTTAATTTAATTCTACCTACAATAACATAAAAACCTGCAGAAAAACTGTAAAACCTAAAGTTTTAGTGGGCCAAATTGTTATAGAATGAGTGATAGATAGGGATTACACTTTTTAGTTCCTGTAAATTCTGAAATTTTGATTCTGTAATTTTTAGTTCGTTTTCGAATAACCTCTGGTGGTCTACAGGAAAGATGACATTTCTTTTGGGCCTTTGTGGTATTATTTGATATTCTGAACAAAATTGAAGTTTGTAATGAATGGTTCCATCAGGTTTATACATTATTTCTTTTATGTCTGTTACACATGGGTCTCCTGACTTTTTACCGGGTCTTATAGAATCATATCTCATTAGATTAGGATCATCAATTTTTTTGAAAAAATCGTAACTCAACAGTTTGACTTCGTATGGTTGTTTGGGTCGAGCAGTTTTGGCTATTTCGGCATACTGTGATGGTACAAAAATAGCATCATTCTTTAGTAACTTTTTTTCTATGTTAGCATGCCTGCTGTCTACCTCCATCTGGGTGTGTCCTGGTTCTAAATATTTCTGATAAATGTGGACATTATTTTTAACAGCAAAGTTAAGCAATCCATTTGCCATAATGGCATTTCTATTCTGGTACGTACAACCGTCACTCCAGATTATGATTGGGAGATTGTCATGGCTGAATTGTTCCAAGTAGTCCACTAAGCAATTTACGAATACAGATGCCCGACAGTCAGCCTGTACTTCAGAAAATCAATAACACCTAACCTTCTTGGAAGCTACTTCATAAATAGTGAAATTATGTGTGATTAATTTCTTCTTGTAGTATGCACAGCTTGCTCTTATATAGGGACAGACTTCTACTGCTTGTACATCCCGTTGTAAAAGAATGCACTTTTTTTCCTGGGCCTGTTTTTTGTCCCATTCTTTTTTTTCTCTTGCCAGTGTTTTATTTTCTTGATGTTTGTTGTACCGTTCTACAGTCACTTGGTTAGCTTTATAGCTGACACAGATATCGCATTGATCTTTCTTAGGGTTTTGTATGCCAATGTTCTTGAATTTAATGACTTTGTCAAACATTGAACGAGATAACTTTTTCTCAGACTTTTCCTGACAAACTCTAGAATATTCTCTATAAATTTCTATGATGCCACCCTTTACCGGTTCCAAGTAAAGTTTCTTAGTTGTTTTCCTACAATAATGAGAGGGCAACTTTGGTAAGCTGTCAATGAATTTTTCGAGAAATTCTTTAGCATTTTTCTTGTCTTAGCCTCTCTGTTTCCTTTCCTTTTCAGCATCCGTCAAAGGTCTAGTCATACTATTTGTAGATTTCTTAATCCAGTTTTGTATAGTCCATTCTCCAATAGCTAAAGTGTTTTGAAACATATTTTTACAGACGTGTAGTTTTTCTTCATTTACCTTTAAATGATAATGTAAAGACATTGACCTTCTGTTTTCTTCAGTAGGTTTAGCCGTCCTCTTTGGCTTTGACCTGTCAATCAGATTGATGACAAACATTTTTTTTCAGGCCAGGTCAATGCCCAATATAAATCAAAAATCTCTTTTCGTTGATCTTCACTTATCTTATTACATTTTCTTAATTTGGAATTCTGGCAGGTTTGTGAAGTACAAGTAGGACCTATGGCTTTTGAAGGTCTTTGTACATCATTTGTGTTACAGGAACCGTCATTTCTTTTCCATCCCAAGTATGGTTTACCTGTTTCTCTAAGCCTTTTATTTTTAGTACTTTTCCACTCAATTGGGTCAGCTAAACCTTTTATTTTTTTTGTTTTCTTCTGTCCTAGAGAATTGGTTTCAGTGTCAGAATGTGTTTGATATTCAGGATCATTTTGCAACGGAAGTTCAGCATCGAATACAGCAGCTTGAGGTGGTAGATTGCATTCAGAATGTGTTTGATTTTCAGGAACATTTAGAAGTAAATGTTCGGGATTGCAGAGAGCCGTTTGAGGTAGTAGATGGCATTCAGAACCCAGTTGATTTTCAGGAGTATTTAGCAGTGAATGTTTGTCATTTAAGAGAGCATCTTGAGGTAGTAGGTTACATTCAGAATCCAGTTGATATTCAGGAGTATTTAGCAGAAGACGTTCAGGATCGAGGACAGGAACTTGATATTGTGGATTGCTGTCAGAACTTGGTTGACATTCAGGTGCACTTGGCAGTGCTAGGTCGTCGTTCAAGACAGCAACTTAATATTGCGGATTGCGGTCAGAACTTGGTTGACATTCAAGTGCATTTGGTAGTGCGAGGTCGGCATTCAGGATAGAAGATTGAAGTAGTGGAGTCACGTCACTATCTAGTTGATATTCGCAAGCATTCTCCAATTGTTGAGGCAGTAGAATCTCGGCATTGCAGATTCCTCTCTGACTTTCCGGATTTATGTCAAATTGTACTGCAGAAGCGCATGGATGAACAACGGGTATTAAAGTACCGTTGAATATCACATAGTCTTTTATTTCATACTGTGTTGAGCTTCCACTTTGATTATGACTTGCACCAAGGTTAGGATTTTCTTGTGGTATTCTTATAATTTTTGAGAGTGGTTCATCGTCACTGCTATTGAAGCTGTTCTCTTCCATTATTATTAGTACCAGGTAGTAGGTAATATTGTAGTAGGTAAGTCTCTCCCAAGTTATCGCTGAAAAGAAAGTGAACAAAATTACATGGTGGTAAAGAATGTGTAGATGCTACTGGGTGGCAACTAAATAACGTAAACAAGTATAATTTTCATTATTTTCAAGTATTCAACAAAAATACACAATGCAATAAAAAACTAACCTCTTTTGTGAATTCCACCATGTGGTATTGACAATTATACTGCCTCACTGTAGTAATTTTCAATGCCTGATGCACACGTAATAAGCTGTATTGTTGCATATTATAATGAGTAAACCCCAATAACAAAAATTAAACAAGGCACCAATGGACTTGTAACCAACAAAATTATAAACAATATGGCCGCCGAGTGATTTGTGTGTGACAATACAAGCTGTCAACTGAATTGACACCTCATAACTGCACCATGGTAAATAAATATGGTTGCTCACTGTTATTCTTTGCGACAATACGAGTTGTCAATTTAAACTGAAACCTCGTATCATCACAAAAAAAACATTTGTTTTGAATGGTATTACAAGGTTCCAACTGTGGATGAGTTTGTATGAGAAATATTTTTTGTCAGTTATGAGTTTTTAATCTATGGCAGCGCGAAATTTTTTAGAAATTTTTCGTATACATATCTCTGTTTAGGCCGAAATGTCTGTTACGAGGTGTCAACTTATGGCCATCGTAAAAAATAGAAAAATAAAGAATAGAACGATTATACTATATTACTGATGCACAAGCATTAATTCCACACTGAAAGTATGTGTTTAGTCACAACACTAGAAATTAACTCGTAAAGTATGCATTATTGCGCAGATTTAAAACACACCATCGCATTTTAAGACGCACTGCTCCTGGCGGGATTAACTATCACTTTTATCACTAATCACTTTTATGCTAATTATTCTTTAATTTCACATTAAACGACAGATCAAGCTCGGATTGGATTGGGAAATTTAAATTTAAATTATTGAATTGAAAAAAAATATATATTTTTTTCAGAGTTCCCCGACGTCGAACATGTCTGCGCTGCTCGTAAACGATATTCTAAATATACTTCTATGCTCATCTCGTTTGTTGGCATCCATGTGTGGTCGAGGCTCCGAGTTGGCGGGCCTGGGCGTTATGGGCAGCAGCAGCGCTCGGGACGTAGTTGACGTTCATTCGAAATGTGGCGAGTTATTTCGATGTCTCGTCTTGAGAGGGGCACCACTTCATAATCTATATAAGGTAGAAATAATTATTTTGTATGTGGAGTGATGCAAAGAGTTTTCTAGAATTTAAAAGGTGATTTAAGAAGCCTCAGACATACTTTTCACGCATGATGCGAGAAACTATAGAATTCTAAAAAGAAGATAAAACGATTTCTAACACAAAATGTTATTATAAACCTCGTCCCTGATTTACGAGCAAAAAATGAAACAGTAGATGCGTGTACCCATAAGCATCTGAATCGTCGTCAGCAACTAGACAAGAATAATTGTTCTAGCATACACGAACTATTGAAATCAACCGAAAATATAAATATCATAACATCTATTCCGTATAGGCTGGATAATGCAGATGTAAACCACTCAATTCGACCAATAAATAAAGTGTTGCGCAACATCTCAAAGATCATAATATGCTAAATTAACTAAATACTTATGCTAAATTTATATAGCTAACGGTCCACCTTATAAACCCCTCAGGCCACAACCCGATTCAGCGTGACGGCCCCGTTTTATTTTAATTTTAATTTAATTTGTTTTGTTTTATTATGTTTTATTATGTTAATATGTTTCATTTTAATTATGGGTACAGTGGTTTGGCAGTAATTAATGTTTTGGTGAGACAGTGTCGTAATAATTTTTTTTTACTAATTTTTACAAAAAATTTTTGGGACATCAACTTGTCAATCGGCTGAGGGGCCAAGGCCTGAAGGGTTAAGAGTGACTGCCACCAGAAAGGATCATCTTTAAATTCAAAGGGCCAATGGAAGTTCAGTAATCAAGAAAAATGTGTTTTTGGGATTTTGACTTCATACATATTTTTTTTAAATACTAGATTTTATTTTACAGGTGATTATACTAAAAAAAAAACAAAGGCGAAAATCATGTACATTTAAAAAAATATTCAACCGAGAAAAGTTACTGTGATAACCCGAGATAACTGTGTGTCACCGAGATAAAAAATCATGAATATCTCAATAAAAAAGACTATACCAAAAAAGTAGTGTGTAGATGATTTTCAGGGATTTCAGGTCAGTTTTTATGTAGAATAATGCCCTGTAAAAGAAAATCTCTTAATATCCATGAATATTTTTCCAGAACATAAAAGTCTTTATTTTTTTTTTGATGGGTTTCATCTTTTCCTTTTAGTCAGAGACAAGTTGTATAATATAAATTAACATATTATTTTGGGTAGAAAACGAACATATCTTTACAAACGTTGTATTTTGCAACTCAAAAGCCATAAAGGGATCTCACAACAATGTAAAACTCCGCAGTATATTCAAGATGTGAATACGAGCAATTGCGAAAGCGATTGAATTGCGAGAGTGTTTGTAATAAGGCTGCTGGTATTAACTAAAAGACTAAGGTTAGTAGTAGAAGTATCCAGGTTAGACTTTGAAGAGCATTTTGAAGGTTATAAGTAGTCCAAAAGAGTCAACAGCACTGAAAGAGTAAAATGGCAAAAATAGAAAGAGTGTAAGAAATTCTTAGCTTAGTTTTATCAGTCGATGGTCAAAGTAGCTTAAATCCACTTTGAATATAACTAGCTGTTGCCCGCGGCTTCGCTTCGCGTAAAGTTTCAAATCGATTTGTTAATTTAATTAGAGTGGCATTTATTTGCCTTTTTAGACGCTACCTTTAGATATATAGTGCAAGACGTCCCCCTCAGATGTACGCTACCTATCTCGTAGACATATGCGTCTTGTTCATTGCCACCCGCTATACGCTGACCTAGGTATTTCGAGGTGCTTGCACGCGTCACTAATTTCAAGATATCTTTATAACTATGCCACTCAAGAACTTATGGCTAATTTTATCTCTATTTAAAACCTGTGATAATGGATGAATTTATTTTGATAAGGATTTTTTTATTGCTTCAATAAACACTACCTAATTATTTTTCTTATTTTTTGAGACATCAAAGCAGTTATTGTAGCTTAAAAAATATAAAAGTTCGATATCTGTCATCGGAAAGCTGTCATCGACTTTTTGATACATCTCTTTGAGGTCGATATTTTTTGTCATATATTGTTTTCACATGTATCAAACCGTTTCGTCAGCGCACGCCGATAAAACAACTCACCAGCTCATTTTGCTCCGACTTGATTTAGAAATATCGTGATTTCGTATTGAAACCAATATTTATCACAATAAAATATAGCCTATAGCACTCATTGATAATGGAGCTTTCCAATAATGAAATAATTTTTGAAATCGGATGAGTAGTTTCGGAGATAACCCCCTACATACAAACTTACAAACATTACTTATTTATAATATTAGTATAGGTAAAGAAATGTTTCATTTCAGGTTTTTAAGCAATCCCCTTTGGATATATTCGATACATCTATGTCTGGAGCGGCGCCGTGGTTCATATTTTCGTCTCGCAGCCTCTTTCCGCCTGATTCCCAGGATCGTAACGCCAAAACGTTCAAGGATCTGTCAACAGCGACAGCAGTCGCTCTGGAACTGGAGGTGTTGCTGGCCCAGCCGCAGCCGGTGTGGACTTTGCTTCTGAAAGTTTTGCTGATGAGGGACTGCGCCGTGGCTCGGATCATCCTATCGAAGTGTTTAACGAAAGCCGCTTCTTGTAAGCAAACACGCCCGGCTAAGATCTTCGCCGATAATATGGCATTGAGCTCAAAATGCGACGGGTTTCTGTGCACGCTCGAAGGATCTTGCGTACGACAGAAAGATGACTTATTAGGTATATAATAATACTTACTATCCATTTACTCCCTCTTTTAGGGCCGTTTTTTGTTTCATGTAGATAGCACTAACCGCTCATCGAGTAGTCGCTCCGGGTGAAAATGCTAGACACACAAAATACTCACTAACACCATAAAGATGGAGAATCTTACCTCTTTAAAGATCTTGGTCTCTCCAGGAAAAAAATCAACTGCTTCCTAGAAAACGTATCTAAAACCGCAATTTCCGCATCTCAAATTCTAAGGGTTCGAAGGGGGAGGGAATGGGTGGTGAGGTGAACGCTCACATGTGGCAAGACAGCTGTCTTAAACCTACCACAGCCGGTCGTTAGTCCGGAGTCCACCGCTCACCACTCAGAAGTGTAATCATAGTATTATGATGGGCCCGACTTCTATCGGTGAATTGAATGGCAGCTCCATTTGTATTTTATTTACTGACCTACTCACGGGGCATTGTGGCCTGAACAAACACATATACATGCTTCGAGACACGAAAATGTGCAGGTTCTGCCAAAGGGCAGAGGAAACTCCCCAGCACCTCATGTGCGAGTGTGGCCCGCTGATGCGTAAAAGATACACCCACCTGGGTGGGCATTACCTCCAATCTGAGGAGGTAAAACAATCTGGCGCCAAATGCCTGTTGAGGTTCTTAAATGACACGAGGTTTAACGCAGAACTATATAGTAGGTGGCGAACACAATAGATCAGCAATGGTCGCAGTGTTACAAGGCTCATAAAAACCTTATAAAAGCCCCACACAACAAATAAAAAAATATAAAAAAAGTGTGTTAGCGGGGGCGCACTAGTCATATGTAATCCTCGAAATATTGGACTTAGATACTTGAAATGCACTAATACACAGCTTTGTTAAGCCAAAATCAAATTGTGAAATTGTGGTTGAAATCGGTCCACCAGAGGGCGTGCTAGTCATACTTCAATTTCGAAATATTGCGGTTAGAGACTTGAAATTCGGTACACTAACGCTTTGTTGGACAAAAATCACAGTGTGAAGTTTTGCTTGGAGATATTCCAACTATTGTATTGTATACAATATAATACAATAGTTACTATATTGTATAAAAGTGATGCAAATAAAAATTGTGAACACGTTAAAAATTTCTTTGAGATGAAGATGGAAATATCCATTTTGAGCCCCTCTGAGATGATTAACATCATTTTTAGATTAAATATGTCTGTGTCCATCTGTCTGGCTTTATGTATTCCTCCACGATAGCACCCAACCGCTTAATCAGATTGAGTTGAAATTCGGTATACAGGCATCATTTGATCATGGCATGGGTTGAATATATTGTGCTTGGAATCGGTCTACCAGGGGGTGCACTAGTGCATCTATCTTGAAATATTCGGTTTAGAGACTTCAAATTTGGTACACAGATGCCTTGTTGGGCCAAAATCACATTTTGAAATATTGGTTTAAATATCTCATATACAAGCTACACTAATAATATTTAAATATATAAATACGTTTTAATCACATATTAATTCCGACCTGCCCAAAGATAGCTGAGAAACGAACCGCTACTCTCGAGGTTGTTTGGTTCGTTCACCCACCGATAGAGCTCACTCATAGATTTTATTTATGAAGTTAATATTTTGATGAAATCAGTCCTTGGCTACTAGCCGGGATAGTCTTGGGGTGACACAGCCGATTTTTCATTCACCTCGCTTCATCTTTTGAATATTTTCTTTTGTACTTATATTGATTGTTAATGGTATGTTTTAGATGATAACTGCGATGCTGTAGCGGCACTCACTTACATAATAATGTCGGTCTGCTCGCGTGACCAAATCAAGTCTGTGTTGGTGGGCGCGTTGGAGTCCATCGGTACGACTTGGGCCGATTGTCTGGACCGACGACAGGTTTGGTGTGGAGGCAGCAATGCGGCTGCTGCCTGGTGCCACGGGGCCGGAGGGTCCATCCGAAGACTGGCTCCTGCTCTTGCAGCATCTGCACTCACCGCTGCTGCGGCCGGAGCATCAATTTATCAGGTTTATTATTGTTCATATATATATATATATATATATTGCTGATACGTTCAGCCCCCGGATTTCGAAGCGACGATACGATACACGATTGTCGCCACACGACGATATTTGCGATTCTGGAAGCATTTTCACAGTCCTTCAATCGTCAGAAGTAAAATAGGATAAACGACAGCGCGTGAGGTATCATCTGCATATCGTTACTCTAGGAGATAGCTGGTAAATGGCAATTAAAATCCCAGTTCAGCAATAATTACTGACTATTCCCACCTGAGATGATTGAAATTTGAATATAGCGCCGAGAAATAAAGATATTCGATTTAATAAATAAAGGACGCAATCCAAATTACCCTTAACTCAATACGCTAAGCGCGCTCAGAGCCCGGTCCGAATTGAGCATACGCTGCTAAATGCCCGACCCTGGCCAATCAGAACACGAAATCGTAGTGGGAATCACGTGGAAAGTATTGAATTCCGAGATTAGCTGACGATTCGGAAACAGAATCAGTCAAGTCGTCGGATCGAGGTCAAATCAAATTCAATATCGTGTCGCGCTGATGTATCGTATCGCAACTTCAGATCCTATAAAGCTAGTCATAACCAATATTAACAAGTTTTTAGGTACAAATCGAGTCTTTTAAAATTGATTGACAGAGCTTGCACTAATCAATTCAAATGGTAGTTTATTCCACATTTTCACCGCTTTATTTTGTAGAACATTCTCAAGAGGATTAGATTAAAATTTTGCTGTGTCGAATTTTGTGCTGTGGCCTTCAAGATTTGTGTTGACGTTCGTAATATCGTAATATCGCAGGCGCATTGTAATAATTTTTGAGATTTTTATTTGTCGATCAGGTCCCTTATTTGTCTTCTTTATTTGGAAGCAGTCAGTCCAAGTAATTCCGAGCGATTGTCATAATTCGTATTTTTCAGACCCACTGGCATTTTGGTTGCCCTTCATTGTACCTTTTCCAGGACATCTACATCTTTGTATAAGTAGAGGTTGCAGAGCTGATAGCCATGCTCAAGAATAGGCTTCGCATATGCCTTGTAGATCTTTATAAACACCTCTATTGACAGATGTTGGAAAGCCTTTTTGGGAGAGATTTAATGTGTTTTTTAAACGAGACCTATGACCCCAGATTGGTTTGATTCCCGCGCTTTTAAACAATGGTATGTTACGGTAATAAAATTTAATTCAATTTTTAGACAATGTCGTTGGTGATTCGCGCCGGGGCAGGTGTTTGGGGAACGGGCAGCGATGGGACGCAAGCTCTATTATCAGCCGTGCGGGAATCTTTACCGGCTAGCTGTTCACCTCTGGGCCAGTCGCCGGCTTTACAAATGCTAGCGGCGCATACATATGCGCAACTGCAGCTGCTTGCAGAACAATGCCATGCGGCTGACGGTAAGCTATCTGTTGAATATGCATTAGGTGAATATCCGTTAAGGTTTATAATGGTTCCGTGAAGCTTGGGTGGTGTTGCCATCTCGCCTGCCTAACTCACGTTTCATCTCCTATCTAGTAGCCTCCTCGTAGAGAGACTTCACCTGTCAGGGTCGCTGTGAGCTTCTGCCACGGCTATAGTCCTGAAGTCGCAGGCAGTTAGGATTAAAAGATCGCAGATTCGGGGGAATACCTCGGTTGGAACTGGACGGTTGGTGCACTGTCAGGTATGCTAGACTTCCACTCCCATCCAGCGAATAATCAGAGGGGTCTAGAGATGTATGTTTTCTATGATAGCAGGGGTAGTTTTGACCTGACGTCTTCTATCCTAGAATCCATCCGTTGGCCACCCGATCCCGAGTGACCACGGCGGGAAAAGGGCACCTTGGTCCGTGATATATCTATCTGAATAACCGCTTTCGTCAGGTAGAGACCGCGCAAGCGACTTCGATTCCAGGGCCAGACCGAAAGACCGAGAATTCCAGCCAAATCCGGTAGTGAGGGTTGACTTCCCAGTGCAAGGTAGTAAGGTGGGGAAATCCCACGGGCATGTTGGCGTAGTTAGGCGGTGGACTTTGTTGTATCTAAGTCTCTTCGTTCACCCCTTGGTTGAAAGAATGATCCAGTATCGTAAAATTTTCCTGGTGTGGCGGGTTCAGGTAATAAAAAAATCAGTTGTGTCACCCCAAGACTTTTGTGTCAAGTAGCCAGGAACTTATTTCATCTGAATATTAATTTCATAAATCCTACCCCTCCCCCAACCTAGCGCCACCCTTTACTCCCCCCCCCCCTCCTCCTAGGATGATGATGATCAATTCAAAATCAAACTCGAAAATGAAATTGAAATCGAATTTAAGATCGAAATCTAAACCAAAACCGAAAACGACACCAAATCCGAAACCGAAATCAAAATCGAAAACGAAATCGAAATCTATCAAAAACGAAATAAAAACTCGTATACAAAATTTTGGGTCTGCTGTTGACCGTTGAGGAGTTCCCTCATCGGGAGCCAACCCAGGGTTCATCAGCCATGTCATGGTGAAACATGGAAGACGCTATCATAATTGAATACGTAAACAAAATTTCGGGTCTCTGCTGTTGACCATTGAGGAGTTCCCTCACCGGGAGCCAACCCAGGGTACATCAGCCATGTCATGGTGGAACCTGGAAGGGGCTATCATAATTGAATGCGTATACAAAATTTTAGGTCTCTGCTGTTGACCGTTGAGGAGTTCCCTCGTCGGGAGCCAACCCAGGGTTTCTTTCTTTTCAGCTCATGCTATGACCAAATCATACCTGCGTGCTAAATTTCAGCTCAATCGGATTAAGCGTTTCGGTGCTATCGTTGGAGAATACACACAGACAGACACACAGAAGTGCGTCCACAATACTTTCCTTAAAGCAGGAAAGTAAAAATGCACATTGTCGAATCAAATAACACGACAAAATGAGGAACTACTCGTTTATTCTTTAGTCATTTCTTCTTTCCCTCGCAATGTGAGAATGGTAGGACAGAATATTATCAAAAGATACAAAAAATGGCCCTAAACTAATTAATTCTGAATTAACACACTAATGAATTAAGAGTCCCTATCAATTTCGCCGCACGCTTAGTTTAGGTATTTTCAGAGCAGCGCAGGTGTCGCCGTTCGAACTATCGTAGTCAAATGAAGAGATACGGGCGCAGCGGCAACAAACAATCTTGATCCGCGACCGATTATCAGCACTCAAGTAGTATGTAAAATTAGTAAAAAATATGTTGTATAACATCTCAACGTTATTATATGTGACTCGATAAATTGTTACCTACTAAAAAAATATATTTGTCATTAAAAGTTTGAATATTTTTTGTTTGGACATACATAATAATAACAGAAAATAAAAATTTCGTCACATATTATGGTTATCATTTCTTGTTTATACTCTTTATTGTGAAAATATGGGCGGGTTTATTGTCATATGACATCTTTTACAACCAACCCTACTATGACGTGTTATATGTATGTGTGCGTGTAACATGTCTGTAAGTGTGTGTCTTGTTATTGTATTCCATCGACAGAATCGAAAATGCAATTCCGTTAATTAGATCCTAACGGAAAATAGTGACCCAGTCGGGAATCGAACCCGGGACCTTACAATGTAAGATCAGAAATATAAAATACCGCCATTAATCTGTTATATTTTTTTATGACCTAGCGAATAGTGAGGTTGGCATTTACAAAGTATGTATATAGTATTATAAGTTATTGTTGCAACTATAAAACAAAATATAATACAACCAGAATATATGTTGAATGAAAACAAGCACGCTTCTTTAGGAGAGGCGCTGAAATAATATTTTCACGTCGTTTGCAAATGTTGGAGAAATTTGATGCTGTTAAAAGACACCTTCTTAGTTCCAGCCATAAAGCGCTTTCTGCTTGTAATATCGTATCTCTTTCAATTTCGTGACGGTCCTTTATTTGTTGTTTCATATTTTCCAAAAACAGCTCCTTGGCTATTTCATACTCATCCGATGACATGTCTGGCTTTTGACATGCTTCCCCGTAGTCACTACTATCGGCGTTGAATAAAAGACGTATTTTTGCTTTGTTGTCTTCGTCCTAGTATTCTGCATAAGTTTCTGCTGTTCAATTTTTTTCGCATTAGTAGATGGGCTTTTATCAAAAATTGTTTTATGTAGTTTATATATCAATGTTCCCGTATTATACACCACTACTACCACGTAACACCTTAGTTTGTAGGAATCTTTCAAAGCAAAATTAATGCGTTTTACTCCAATAAATTTTGCGACGATAGCATTGAATTGTCCAGCTCTGTTGATGTTTAAATTGTATAGGAGACTTTGAGCATGATATTCGAAGTTGGAGGTATTTGAATTTAATTTCCGCAGTAAAGTGTTTACTGTGGGGACACTGCTTGGATCTAGTTTTTTTCAGCTGTGCAGAAATAGTTTTCAAAATTTGTGTGTTCTCAAATATATGCTTCGGACTGTTTAAAATGTCGTTTTGTAGATTATTTATCTGTCTACCAAGGGAAGATTTTGCGCTTTCCTGTATCAAACTGCCGATTTAACGGATATCCGTAGACGTTTGAGTCGATCACTATTGAGCGGTCTTCGTTCACCAATTGGCATCGATGTATCTTTCGTCAAATTCAAGTTCTTTTCATTATAGTTGCGTAATAAATAATTGCTACATTCAATTTATTCGACAGTAACATTTTGACAGGCTCGGCTTTCCAAGTTGTACTGAAGTTGTACGTTAAGTTGTACTGAAGCATAGAATTTATTCGGCATCTTGGAGTCTACAAGTGTATTTATTCACGAATCATTCGAGCGCGTGTGGGTGGACAAAATCGCGGAAATAACAGCTGGTAGAGACAAGTTGAGACGATTACAGAACATCGGAAAAACGAGATGGTGGGCCAAAGACAAAGCATTGACAACCATCATGGAGAAAATTCGATACGTTGCGTTGATAAAGACTCTAAGTGCCATATCTTTGAGCACGGAGTTCGAGCCAAAGGTTTCATTTCATACAAAGCATTGATGGATTCCTTTCTTAAATTTGAAACAATTCTGACAGCCTGCGCTTCAAGAAAATATTCGATTTATCAACCCCTGTAAGCTTATACCTGGAAACTCCTACACTAGACTACCTTAAAGCTTGGGGATTTATCAAAACTTTGGAGAAGAATTTGTGGAAACAATTAGATCATTTTGACGACATTTTCAGTGCTGCAAGTTTGTTTGAATCCCAGGTCCAAGAATTAATTCAAGTCGAAAACGTTGATGTTGAAATACAGACCACACTGCCATTACGGAGAACATCTAGAAAACCGATGATGAAAAAAGAAAAAAGATGAGTTATGTCAAGATGAAATTCGACTGCTATCTGCGGACCCAAATAAATTTTCTCTATTATCGTATACAAGATCATCATCAACACGACTCTAGTTAAAATAGATGAAAAATTCAACTGCAATGAGCATTTAATGAAGGATGTCGCTTGTTTGGATCCGAAAAACTTCCACGAAATTTGACAAAAACGGAATTACTGATGATGCATTAAAGTCAATCGCATCTATTGCCAATGTTGATCGAGAATTACTTTCAAAAGAACTCGAATCTTTTGCAAAAAGTTTTAAAGAACTTTCTAAAACTATTTGGGACGAACACATTTCACTTAGGGAGCATCACACAAAGGATTCAGATTCTCAGATTGAGAAAGAAGATGAAGAGGAGGAAGAAGAGGTTCCGATGCTTGCCGAAGTTGCATACCATGTGCATGTAAACTTTTGTCTGAGTATAATATGCACATAAGTACGAACTCCAACTTATACGTAGCTTATTGTACAATACTCACAATGTCATTTACGCAAGTGACTCGCGAGAGACGATTTTCAGCACTGAAGCGCATTAAGACCAGGCTTCGTTCCCTACTAGGTCAAGAACTGCTAGATTCATTGATTATTCTGAATACTGAATCGGATCTTATCAAGGATGACTAGGATATCAGTTTTTACGAAAGAGTTATTGACAATTTAGCTGAAACTTCTCCTCTTTTAAAAAAAATGCTGATTGGATAATACATTATCAATTAGTTAATTGAACTTTCTATATAAAAATATATAAAAATGTATGTCTTATTTTAACAAGTTATTGGTCCTCTAGCTGAAACTTCTCCTCTTTTATTTTTGTTTTTGATGGGATAGTTATAAATAACTAAACTTTTTTCATAAAAATGTATGTCTTTGAAATTAAAAACTTCCTAAAATTCGTGCCTATTTGATTATTATTATCATTTGGTTTATTGGTTGACCTGATGGTATCACTTGATCCTAGGCGCGCGGCGGGCCCCTAAAGTCATAATCCCACCCGGGCCCCTTAGGCCCAGTCCGACCCTGCACATACACGTAAATACGATTTTAATAAATAATAAATGCTAAAATAGTATAAACATATCAAATCGTGAAAATATTGCTTTTTTTATACGAATAAATATAGTCTCAAAATAATCCAAAACTATTCATGTGCCATACTTTTTTATTTTATTTGTTTTTTTAAAAACTTTTTTTGTCGAATAAAAAAAATGTTACGGGTAGAAATAACCCTTAAAGTTCTGTGCGCTATTTATATTCCACAGTGTATGGTTATATACAATTTCCCACTGAAACTTAAAGATGTTAATAGAAACCTTTGCGATATTATTATAAATTACTGTTATTATTACCAAGTAAAAATACCTTATATCTCCATCTTTTTTACCCATCGATGACGATCCAGGCAATGTCTTATTTTTGTTATTTAATTCTCTGCAAATATACATTATATATTTATAGATTTTTTGAAATTTATTTTTTTTGAACAATTATTTTAAGTCAAAAACCCTACTCTTTTTCGCTTACGATCCAAAGGTATCAATGACGCTTGCAGCGTTGCCACGCCGACGCTGGCGATGGACAACATTTTTACCCGTATTTATAGATTAAAGAAAGTAACAAACTATAAAAAAAATTAGTTAAATATAGTTAGGAAGGTGAAAACAATTTGCCTACGAAATTCACACACCTTTCGTGTTTTTTCAGCTTTTTTTCTAACTTTAATCTTGGCCTGATAGTAAAGTTTAATGTTTTGACCTATTTTCTAAAAATTAAACACATTTTTTTGACATCTACAATAAAAAATACTGATAAGGTGAGGAGTGAGTCAAAATGCCAAAAATTTAGCGTGACGTATTTTATGGATAGCCCCTAACAAATCTTGCAGTATCAAAACCGCTTAATCGACGCATATCCACTGTCGAAAAGCGCTCGGCCGGGCGCGAGTATTCGCGCGCAGGACGCGAGAATATCGCGAGCTCCGGAAATCAACGCAACGCACGTCCACCGTCCAGTAGCCCTCGGGCGCGAATGCACGGACTAACGCGAATGAACAGCGCGTAAGCATGGATTTCGATAATTTATTACAGAGAAATATGTAGACATTAAATAAAAAAAATAAAAATACTGGGTGGGTAAATGCCTCAATTATTGAAATGTTTATATCTTGTAATTATTTTTATTATATTCTTACGCGTAGACGACGTTTTTACACACGATTTTACTGGGTTTATTCATAGTACAAAACATTTTTTATTAGTGTTAATTGAATAAATTTAAAAAATATATATCGTAGACTTACTAATATATTATATGCTTAGTACGCACATTTTTTTTCAGAACGGTTTTCGCTACCAGTTAGCAGAAAAACGAATTGAAAAACCTCGTGTTTCGTCTTTATGTAAAAAACCATTTTTGTATATTTTTTTTCCTAATTTATACGAAGTTGTTATCAATATAAAATTTCGTAGACATACTAAATAAATAGGTGTTGTATAACTGTGAATTAAAAAACATCAGATATATCTTATGGTTATTGTAAAATTCGTCCTGAAAAAGTGTGTATTTTCGGTTTTCACATTGCGAAATTGATAGGGGCTCTTAAGCATGGGCCCTTGTGAAAAAGCAACCCTCCTGATATAACGTTTATCTTGATTTATGTACGTAAAATCGAGTTTCAGGTACTGATAGAAAACAACCTGTTTATTATTTAGGATATAAGATCTGATTCAAAGGAAATTTGCTAGCTAAGCTGATAATATATATTTTTTTTTATTTTATAAAATTATCCAAAAACAATACAATTGATTTTTGCGAAGCAGATAAGATTGCATTTGTGTGGATTGTATCCCCCCACTAGATTGTATATCTGTTCTGGGGTGATAGTATTTAAGACTTCACTTTAATCATAGTGACTTCACTTTCTTTCTTTTTTTCTTTTTTTTTTCTCATTCATTCCGATTGCTCATTCATTCTTATAAATTTTAAGGTTATTATAAATATATAAATGTGTATATAAATAAAGAACTAATATTAAATAAAGAAAAAGAAAATATTTAAGTTTATAGATAAGTAAAATAAATACTTAAATATATAGATTAATATATAACTAAATTGACCAATAAATTAAGTAGCCTAAAAAGGTTTCTTACTGTGCACATATACTTGTGAATTTAATTAATTAATATAATATTATCATTTTTTTTTTTTTTTTAAACATAATCAACCGAAAAAATATTTTTCTTATCAAGTATCAGGTGACAGATATGGACCGAAGTTTGATCCCTCAAATTATCGACCGATACCAGTACCTGATGCTTTAGCAAAAATTTTGGAAAAAATAGTAATTACACAACTCTGTAATCATCTAGAAACCAATCACATGTCATCCGAAAACCAATACGGCTTCAGATCCAAAAATGGGAACACAAGATGCAGTACTAAAAATGTCAGAGCATATCACTAGGTATGTAGACGCCAACAAAAAGTGTATTACCGTACTTCCCGACCCCGCGCAAGCCCCTGACACAGTATCCCATGAAATGCTCCTTCCTTCCATGAATATGCTTTTCCAGCTTTATAATGAGGTTGTATATTTTATTTTTATTTTACAGCTGATGAACCCAATGGCCAAGTCGTAACGGACACTAAAGAAAAAATATCCAGCAAGAAAAAGAGTGGAAAAAAGTCAATACTAAAGAAAGGTCTGTATAAACGGTATTTATACAGTGTGTAGGGGACACACTGCAGGGGAAACACATAACAGTCGATGATCCCACCACGCTGGGATTTAGGGGAGGTAGCGAAAAGATGCAGTAAAGATAATCGCCTGGATTGGTTCAACTAATACTACGAAGCTGAATAAAAAGTGATAATGAATATGATTTAGTTAACTTTTATTGAATGTTCTTATATTTTTCGACATAGTCTTCTTTTAGGTTTATATATCTTTTTTCTAAACACAAAATACCCTTCTTAAAAACTCTTCATTCCGATCACCTAAGACCTCCTGCACTGCGGCTTTTACCGTAACATCCTCTTCAAATTTTCGACCTTTCAGATGTTCCTTCTATTGCTATTGCTATAGAAGGCTCATGCTATTGGCCTTCAATGCCAGAATGATTGGACAACAATTGGTGACTTTTGCATTCCGCCTCCAATGCACTGGAAGGTAATGCTCTATGACTGGACGCCAGAGATGCTGAAATTTTATTTGAATGCCTTTCAGCATACACTTCCAGACCCCAGTAACCTCGCTCGTTGGAGCTTTGCCGAGGATAGTTCTTGTCCCCTCTGTAGCAATACCCCTTGCACAGCTAGACACATTCTAGCTGGCTGCAAGGTGGCCTTAGATCAAGGACGGTACACTTACCGCCATGACAAAGTTCTCGCTGTTATTCGCGAGGTAATTAGTCTCTCAGTGGCTCGTGCCAACAAGGGTTTGACAGTATCCTCCAAACCCCCAATACAGTTTGTGCGGGATGGCTCTAAAGGCAAAAAACATTTAACTACAAAACCTTTCTCAATAATCGAGAAAGCTACAGATTGGATTCTGGGGGTTGATTCGGTCTCTAAGCAGTATAAATTCCCTGAAAGTCTCGGATGCACAGCCCTCCGTCCAGATATAACTCTTTACTCTCTATCTCGGAAGGTGGCTCTTATTGTAGAATTAACTGTTCCATGGGAATCAAATATCCCAAAAGACCACGAGTACAAATTAAATAAATACCATGATCTTGCAAATGCCGTAACCCGGAACGGCTTCACTGTTCACCTTCACGCGGTGGAAGTTGGCGCTCGTGGCCTGCCAGCTAAATCTCTATTTCACCTCTTTAAAGATCTTGGCCTTTCCAGAAAAATAATCAACTCTTTCTTAGAAAAATTATCTAAAACTGCGATTTGCGCATCTCAAATTCTATGGCTTCGAAGGGGGAGTGAATGGGTGGCAAGGTGAACGCTCACATGTGGCAAGACAGCTGTCCTAAACCTACCACAGCCGGTTCGTAAGTCCGGAATCCACTGCTCACCCCCCAGAAGTGTAAAAAAATAGTATTATGATGGGCCCGACTCCGGTCGGTGAATTCCATGGCAGCTCCGTTTGTATTTATTTATCGGAAATAGACAGAAATCACTAGGAGCTAGATCTGGCGAGTACGGAGGGTGTTCCAGTACTTAAAAGTCAGTTTCTTTTTTGGCAGCCATTGCAACTGTGGCCTTGTGTGCTGGGGCGTTATCTCGGTGAAACAATACAATTTTAGCAAGTGTGCCTCTCATTTTTAACGTAATTCGTAATGCAACTTTTTTTTGTTCATCATAATAATATGCAGCCCCGAATATGGGAAAGCATCAACCCATAATGTATCTCGTAACTTGTCTTGAAATACTCGCACTGTACAAAAAAAACAAGCAAAGGTATCTAATTACCGTGCGAAATTTGGTTTTTACCATTTTCTCTAAAATGCTTCGATAAGATGCAAACAAATGACTCTTTTTTAGAAGAAACAAAAGAAAATCAGTTTTTGTTGTTTAGAACATATTAACTCGTTGAGTATGAGTCAACCAAATCTGGTCGCGAAACAATTATCCGTTGAGTACGAGTCGACCAAATCTGGTCGCGCGTTTTTTTCACTTCTTTGACGTTCTCATATTTATTCATAATTATCTAATTGTTTTACAAAATGATATTTCAATATTCTATATTCGAAATTTCAATGCAATCATTGTGCAGTTGTTCTTTTTATGATTGGTGTAGTAGTTTCGTAGTTATAGTACTTTAAGTCGATGTCGCCGAAAATCCTGCAAAAGAGACAGATGCATCCATGAAAATACCCATTTACTCCAAGGGTTAAGGGATGTATTTGCTGTGCCTGTCGGTATTTATTTTTATTTGGTTCCAAAGAGTTTGTAACTAATTATCACTTTTTTTTAACACCCTTTATACTCGTAAACATATGGCATTAAAAATGCCCATTAACACATAATTATGTATAAAACTAACTTTTGTTTGAATTTAGTATTAACGCAAATTCTACCAAGTATACCTTTAAATATAAGTCAGTAATTAATATCCCACTTTTCCACTTTACTTTTGTCTCTCTCATATAGGGTATTAAATTGCTTAATGCTGTACTAAGTTTTCGCAGCTAAGATTTTACTATGAAACACATCTGTAGATGGCATTCAGAGTAATCTCCTCTATGTTCAGTAGCCCAATGGATGGTGTTCTAAACACGCCTATATGGTATTCAAAATAAAATAATAATATGAACAATCGATTGTTTAAATCATAGCTCTTTTTCTTAAATATTATTTACATAAAGAGATGTCAATTTTAATTTGGTATACATGTACAGGGTTCAATACATAATAAATGGGAGCTTTAAAGTTCAGATAGACTAATAGATGGCATTCTCATCTCTCCATATTATTCCAGTGATGTAATCAGCCTATATAAAAATGCAATAGACGTCACTACAATTTTAATGTTATTATTGTTATTATTGGTTAAATAACGACATTTTATAATCAATCATTCCTTTATTAAAAAATATTCATTATAAACATTTTATAGATGTCCAAATAAATTTATTTTATTTATTTATTTATTTATTTTATTTATCCAATTTTTTATAGTTACATAAAAAAAGATTGCGTTCATTTTTTTTAACACATTTTAAAAGAATACATATGATGAAAATCGCGAAAGGGCATTAACTTGTCAGGATTACATCACACCACTAGGTATACGCCTGTGTTGGGGTGATGGATACAAAGTTCTGTGGTATTATTTGCTGAGCCTGTATGCCTTGCCTGCTGTCCTTCTTCCGTCTCATAAAAAACAAAACGTAATATAATTTAGCATATGTAATATAATATAAATAATATAATATAACATATTACAATATAATATAATATAATATAACATATAAAATAATGTATCATATTTATATATAATATAGTATAACATAATAAAATATAACATAATATAATCTGTATATCTGTATATCCATAATTTACATCTATATATCCTATAATTTGTGGTTAGAAATAAAATATTTTAATATATCATACTTTCGCATTCATCTCTAGTATAATTTGAGAGCCAATGAGACACCCGTCTCTTAAACTGGTTGTCGGTTATGTTTAAAATCTGTCCTGTGTAGGAGTTAAATATATTATAGAGTTTAGGTCCGAGATATGCGTAGTGTCGTCCGTATACAGTCCTCATTTTTGGTTGAATCTGTTTGTCTTTGTGTCTAGTGTTGTGTTTGTGCTCTGGTTTGTCTTTATCCGTGTTCCTCATGAGGTCCCTCCGATAGCGCACCAGAACAGCGCGTATGTATAGTTAGTTAATTATGTCGTATAGTTAGTAAATGTATGTATAGTTAGTAAATTACTGTTAGTTTTGTCGGACGATGCTATCAGTGCCACCTGCATGTCGCCGGTGCAGAAGGGTTTTTTAAAAAGTACTATGGCTTCGAACAATCTATTACCTATATAATTAATGCTCTCTCATTGCTTCAATAATTATAAGAAAACATTTAAAAATAATAAATTTTTTTTTTAATTATTTTAGCTAAATCACGATCAGTGAGTTTCGATGGAAGTGCGAGCAGTGCCAATTCTCTCGCCCTTGCTCTGGCCGAAGCGCTGTGCTCTGTCGACGAAGACAATAAACACACAGAGCAGATAAATGAATTCATACACAACATTGAAATCACTCCGGATATTCGCGCAATCGAGAAGGAATTTGAACTGCCCCATATGTCTCGACATGTTAGTAGTTTAATTTCTTATAATGGCAATAAGTTGTTGCGGTATTAATCCGCCTTTATATTGTAAATGAATGCACATGACTTAACGTATACATATTTTACTTAACATTTCGAAAGCCAGCCTTTTACATATTGCATATTAAGTAATAAGAAATCTAATGAAAAAATCCAACGATTTTTTATCTATTTCTTGAATAATAACCCATAGCACAGTATACCAGACAGTAGCTTCTCTTAGAACTAAAATTAAAATCAAAGCGAATACGTTGCGAGTCGTAAGGGCTCGGATGGTCGCCAGATGTTTCGGTACTCGACCTACACAGATACCCGAACGCTTGAAAAGGTGGGCAGCCTTTACCTGCCCTTAATGCGTACTGTTCGCGTTCGTTGTGACGAACCCCTCTGACCACATTCCTCACACCCTCTTCCCGCATTGCCTTGTAGCTCGAGAGTAAAGCTTAGCTGTAAGATATTGCTAGAGTAAGGTTAGCTGTAAGATATTGCTTTTAGGCAATAAGCTTGCCTTTTTGTTAAAGCAAATAAAGCGTTTAATTATTATTATTATTATTATTATTAAAGCTACTGGGTGGTATACTGTGCCCAAAGGTAGGGCAGTTAAAAGCGTAGTTCATATCCTAAAAATACATTTGACAGTTTGCTTTTATTAAATTTTTCCGCAAACATTTATGAGTATGTAAGTGTTGCAATGTTTACAATATAGAATTCAAAAAGAATAATAACAATTAAATAAATTTAATTTACATAATTAACAAAAATAATGCATAAAAAACTTTTTTATATTTATTTTGTGGCATGTAGTCAATTATTTATTTCCTCTATCAAAAGTCTATTTCCCCTATCTTGTTAGGTAGGACTAGGACCTGAGGAGATAGCTAGGAGGATATATGCCCAGTTCCAGCCGCTGACATTGGCTTCAAGATAGCGTGCAGAGAAGTTTTTGTTTCGCGTGCCGGGCGAACAAATTAAGAAAAACGATAATATCACTGATTTATATCATCGAATTCACTTCACACCGACTCGGTCTCTAATTGAATGGATGTAAATGGTAGACTTACATTTCCCCCCGCACCGTTGCCATACTTCATCCTGATCAAAACATAGAAAGTTTTCGTTAGCTTGGTCCACTATAGCAATTGCCTCACTGTACCCCCCCCCCCCCCACCACCACCTACTCACTGCCTATATGGCCGCCAGAACATTTACAGCAATACATTTGACAGTGACCATTCTGTATCCCGATCCATATTATGTGCCTAATGCTGCGTACAGACTGATGAAAGGTCAAACGAATGGAGCATTTCATCAATGGACGCAGCGCGTGCACGAAGCAGAGATGTACCTACTCGCATCTGTTTCCGGCGTGCGCGCGAATGCTGTGCCCATACCTGGTTCAGTTTGTGTTCGCGCGCATCTCAACATAACCCATCCACATTGGCGCTCTGAGCACACTGCGCCTTGTGTTCGTTCGAAAAACTGTCAAATCACGGATCGATCCGCGCGCGACTTGAAATGCTCGTAGCGTGCGCATGAGATGCACAGTTCGCGCGCGCAAGGCGTCCAGACTATGAGAATTTGTTACAAAGTGTGCACTAGTGTGGATGGCAAATTCTTTCATTCCATGTTACCTTGCGTAACATGGAATGAAACCTACAGTCATCATATTTATATGATGACTGTAGAAACCTACGGTCATCATATTTATATGAAACCTACAGTCATCATATTTATATACCCAGCACTTTGCTCAAGATGTTCCCTTCCTAATGTAAGCGGCGATTTAGTTTGAATCGTCGCAGACCGAGGCATCCTTTGCTCGACTGTTCACGCGGGATTGGGTAGCCGATCGGTCATTTCAAGAGCGACTGTCATTAGGCAAACAGCCACCTCAGTTTTATAGGAAGACGTTTCCAGATTGTCACAGTTATCTGTCGGAGTGCACAGTCCAAGGGCGCCCATAAAGCGATTCCCATGGGAAACTGACCCACCATGCACAGAGTCCTACCCGGGCTCGAACTTCTACTTGGAGGCTACCGGACGGGTGCTGATCCGTGGGTTGGACAGACCCTAAAACGAAATGGGTCATAATGGCCCTACTGCACTGGACCCATTAGCTCCCTAACGGCGCTGTCGGGTCAGTTGGGTTTTGGTGAAATCATAAATTAGGAAACACCATGACATATGAGAAGTTAGGTAGTTGAAATAGATCCAAGTCTTTCGAGGGCCAGAAATTAGTAAGGCATTTATTTATCCAAGGCTACAACTGAAATGCTCTATGACATAATCCACAGAAAGATCATTAATCAGATTCAGACGGGTGGCATTCTCTCGGCCTGGACGCTCTGCAGAACGGGGGGCTGTGGCCGTACTTCTACTTCAGGAGGTGGAAGCTTTATATTTTAATGATCTTTCTTTGACTCCAGGTTGACGATCCACTGGCGACAGTTGAGCAGGAAACCGGAGCAGAACTCCTAGTAGCGCAACTCCTCATGACGAACGAGGGCAGAGACAGCCTGAGGGCCATCTACGACCACCTCTGCCACAACTCTAACAGCCTCATGGAAGACCTCGGCGTCAGGAACCATTCCGTCAACCCCATCAGCTCGGCGTCTCTCCTCTACATCATGTTCCACATCGGAGAGCGGCCCTTCGACCAGTTCCTCACAGGAGAATGGAAATGCAACTGGTCATCGTTGCTGACTTCCCCATTGGGGCTTTCGAAGCCGGGGGTGAAGTATCAGCTGTCTCGTCGCCCGGAATTTCAAGCGAATACTAATTTGAATGCAGCGGATCAGACCATGGTTGATACTATTAATCTCAGTCTCAAATGAAAAGTTATATCAATTTATAAGGTAGCATCTGGAGATAAATCTAGAAACATTAAGATAATAAATTATTTACAAAAAACGTGTATTTAAATTTGTTTGATTTAGTCGCCCCTCCCCCCCCCCCTCCCCCTATATTCACCCGTAAAAATATTCACTACCCCCCGGCAGTGAATATTTTTAGGACCTATTTTACAAGTTAGTGGAAGTAATTAAATCTGGTCTATTATTGATGCTAATCAAGAAATTCTTAGTCTAATAAGGATTATGCGATGGGTGGGTTGGCGGGAGGTGCAATGGAATGTACCTATTTTTTAGTACATTTGTGTCGCTTGTATATGAGATATTCCAACCAACATTTCACAATGTGTTTCGGTCCAATAAGGCATCCGTGTACCGAATTTCAAATATTGTTATAAATTTTTAAATATTAATTCGATTACTTATTGGAAAAAATCTAAAAACAACATTAGAAAACTAAAATTTTTCTCCCTTTCAAAATATAAACTTCAAAGTCTATGTATAAAAAGTAAATAGATAAAGCAAAATGTAAAAAAAACTTTTTTCTACCAGGTGTAATTTTATTTTAGCTCTCAAAACATACTATTTTCATCACAGATTATACCTGTAGGTACATATCGTAAAATTGTATCTCCATTCAATTTTCAAAAAATTTGTAAATATTGAGTATCTTCAATATCAACTATGACAAATATTATCGTCATTCAACGATACTATTGTTGTCACTCGACGATACTGTCGTCGTCACTCGACAATATTTGCGATTCTGGAAGCGATTTGACAGTCCTTCAATCATCAGAAGTATGGTTAGGACAGACGACAGCATATGAGTTGTCGTCTGCATGTCGTTGCTCTAGGAGATAGCTGGGAAATGGTAGTAAAAGTCCCCATTATGCAATAATTACCGACTATTCCTACCTAAGACGATTGAATTTAAAATATAGCATCGACAAATAAGGATATTCGATTTATATTCGATTTAATAAATAAAGGACGCGATCCGAATTGCCCTTAGCTCAAAGGTCACACGCTCATAGCCCAGTCCGAATTGGCCTTACGCCTCTGCTAAACGAACGACGCTGGCCAATCCGTACACGATATAGGGATGGAATCACGCGGGAAGTATAGAGTTGACGATTCTGAAACAGATTAGACAAGTCGTCGAATCGAGGATTATCGAATGCAATGTCGTGTCGCGTTGACGTATCGTATCCCCACTTTAGTAATTCCGGCGCTGATGAGTTGGATCGTCGAAAAATGTGGAGTATTTAGCTATAATGTTGGATTCGTAGTTGGAACAATTCAGATGGATATATTTTTTTAATTTTTAGGAGGCGACTTGCTGAACAGGATCAAACAACGTATAGAGACCCTGGCAGAGGAAAATAAATATTTAAAAAAATAGAACAAAATATTTACCTAATACAGTACAAAATGGAGTCTATTCAACAGCATCAGGGGAAACGTAATCTTGAAATCCGCGGAGTTCAATATCCTTACAATTTTACATATGAAAAATATGTGAAATTGTCAGGATTAACATAACTAGGGATGACATAGCTGTCACAAGAAGATCTGACTCCAAACTAATAGTTTCATTAAATTTATTAGATTTTAAGATGACATCAATAAGCATATCAAAAACATACAAACCACCGCAAGAAACTAAATTCCAATGACGTGGACTTTTCTGGTTTCCTCAATCTATTTACGTGTCTGATGATCTAAATCAAGAGAATCGGAATTACTTAGTGAAGGCAAAAGCAGTGGCCAGAGAAAATAACTTAAATTACCTACTGGACGTGTTTTCATGGAAAAAATGATGGATAAATGCTCGTAATCGTAAATAGTGATTATAGTTAAAAATCACTAATTCCCTTAAATCAGGAAAGGATACTTCTCTTAGAAACAATGAAAATGGTTCTTTTTTATACTCGTCCTAAATAAAACTATTTATATTTTTTTATAATAATATAATCTAGGTAGTTTATCATAAAAATATTTTCTATGATGTTCGATAATTTGTAGTTATTCTAATGTGTGTTTATTTAGATTACCTACTCTTCTAGTTGTTATAATTTATTTATTTATTTATTTATTTAAGAATGAATTACTATAAAACTTTGATTAGCTTACAAAAATAACAGGAACCGAATGGCAAAACCTTAACCTTTTGCTTATTTGTTTCTGTCACCCAACTAGGACTAGCCCGTTCTAGGGTGGACAGGACTCCAATATTACAATCAAGTTTGCTTGATTGCTTGGTTGCCTACAAATGTACAAGTTTTAGTAAAAAGCTAATGACACTAAATTGCCCTAAAATGTGGCCTTCAGAATAAAATAAAAAATAATAATAATAAATAAATATTAAAAATATATAATAAATAAAATGCAATTCCATTATTAAATCGGCAATAAATATAATATAAAATTCGATTAAATAATATAAATAAAGTTATATGTGAGAAAAGAAAGAAACAGTCATTAATATTTAATATTATGTTAAGTAATATAAGATTTAATATAAAAATACCTAGTCTAAAAGTATAATTCATTGTCAAAGTCAAATATTTTTTGGTAGTTAGTTCACTGTTAAAAAATACTTAACATATAAGTTTAAAAATATATTAATAATTTGTGCACCTAAGTTTTATTATACTATTATTTCTAACATTTGATGTATGGTTAGTCTGTCATGATTCGATAACCATATCTTTATTTAATTAGGCATTCATTTCCATTATTTTTATTTTTATATTTAATAATCTATCTTTTGATACATTATTCCTTAATTGTAGGTCCTTATATGCTGAATATAATCATATACATCTTACTACATAATATAAACGGGAAAGTTTGTAAGAATGTATGTATGGATGTTTGTTACTCTTTCACGCAAAAACTACTAAATGGATTTTGATGAAACTTTACAATAATATAGCTTACACATCAGAATAACACATAGGCTATAATTTATAAAGATATAGTGTGAATTTATTTATTTATTATTTATTTAAGAATTAATTACCATGAAACATTGATTAGCTTATAAAAATAACAGGAACCGAATGGCAAAACCTTAACCTTTTGCTTATTTGTTTCTGTCACCCAACTGGGACTAGCCCGTTCTAGGGTGGGCAGGACTCCAATATTACAATCAAGTTTGCTTGATTGCTTGTTGCTTACAAATATACAAGTTTTAGTAAAAAGCTAATGACACTAAATTGAAGTCTTCAGAATAAAATAAAAAAATAATAATAATAAAAAAATATTAAAAGATAATATAATAAATAAAATGCAATTCCATTATTTAATCGGCAACAAATATCATATAAAATTCGATTAAATAAAATAAATAAAGTTATATGTGAGAAAAGGAAGAAACGGTCATTAATATTTATTAATATAAAATTACCTAGTCTAAAAAGTATACTTCATTGTCAAAGTCAAATAATTTTTGGTAGTTAGTTCAATGTTAAAATATACTTAACATATATGTTTAAAAATATGTTAATAATTTGTGCACCTAAGTTTTATTATACTATTATTTCTAACATTTGATGTATGGTTAGTCTGTCATGATTCGATAACCATTTCTTTAGTTTATTTTTGAATTCCCTAAATGTCAAGTTCATTTTTATTTCCATATTGATCAGATTGTAAAATCTCGGCGCAATGAAAGAGTAATGTCTTTGTCCAAATGATGTTTTCCTTCTGGGTATTATTGAGCTATTTTCTAAAACTTGTCTCGTTGGTCGCCGGTTCTGAATTATTCCTAAATTTGAGTTACTGTCCAAAAATAGCCTTAAGAGGGAAGTTTTTAGAAAAAGTTGCCTACAGTCAAGAACTTTAGCTTCCTTATAAAGTTCATTAGTGGGATGGCGATATGGTCTACGTAGAATAATTTTTAATATAAATTTCTGCGCAACTTGCAATGGCTCTAGCAGGGTTTTACCACATCCACCCCATCCAATTATGCCGTAAGTAATAAGCGATTCACATAAAGCATAATAAACAGTTTTTAGCGTTTTGGAATCCAGAATATTCCTCAGTTCTTTGAAAACATATCCAAGGATTCGCACCTTCGTAGCCACGTTATGTATATGAGAATCCCAACGGAGAAAGCAATCTAGAGTGATGCCTAGATATTTCCAAGATATTTCTCTTTGTATAGGCTGACAGTTACAAGACTCTACGCTATCGCACTCGTGTATTACAATAGTTTTATTAGTAGTGGGTTGACCTCTGGTTGTTATACTAAATGGCATGTATTTGGTTTTGCCAACATTAAGCGTCAACATAAAGTTTCCTAGCCAATTTTTAACAATTTCCATGCCCTCGTTTGCTTTCTCAAATGTGTAATCCCAGTTTGAACCCTTGAATAGTATAACAGTGTCATCGGCATATGTGATGATTTTACCTACTGGTAACTGACATAGGTCATTTATGTAGACGAGGAATAAAATGGGTCCCAAAACGCTACCCTGTGGCACACCATACGTGAGATGCTGGCTTTTACTCTGTAGGCCCTGGATGGTGACACTTTGTACCCTGTTGGATAGGTAACTATCAAACCATTTAAGACTTGTATAGTTAATTCCTACACTGCTCAGTTTGCATAATAATATATTATGAGGAACGGAGTCAAAAGCCTTTGCAAGGTCAAGGAAAACTCCTAGACACTTGTCTCCTTTATCCACCGTTTTGACTATAAATTCAGTTAAGGCTGCTATAGCGTCTGTTGTCCCTAAACCTTCCCTAAAACCGAACTGATTGTCTGAGAGTATTTTATTTTCAATTAAAAATTTATAGAGTCTCGCCTTTGCAACTTTCTCGAAGATTTTGGAGATCGTGTTTAAAATGGAGATAGGTCGATAGTTATTGAGGTCCTGCTTATCTCCCCCTTTATGTATTGGAATTACTTTGGCAATTTTTAATTTGTCAGGAAAAAATCCGCTTTTAAAACTCATATTAATGATAAAAGCAATAGGCTGGCTGAGATAGGTTTCAGCTAGTTTAAATACGCATGTCCCGACCCCATCATCCCCCACCGCTGACCTATTTTTAAGGCTGCCTATTACTTTCTTAACTTCGTCTCTATTTGTAGGCGTTAGGTACATGGACACAGGTAACGTATCAGATTTACTTAGGTCAGTAATTACAGAACTATTTATCCCACGAAACTTTTCTGCTAATTTGGAGCCAACATTACAAAAGTGACTATTTGTACAATTTAGTAACTTTTCAGGATTATCTTTCATTGTAATAATTTGATTTTCAAATTTAATACTATTTAAATTTACATCCTTTCTATTTTTATAATTCGCCGCTTCTTTTATATTTATCCAGATTTTTCGTGGGTCCCCAGCTGAGTCAGTTATTTGTTTTTTAAAGTATTGCTGCTTAGTCAATTTAATAATTTTATTACATAAATTTCGATAACGAGTGTATTTCTGCCTCAGCATTGCATTGTCCGGTGTTTTTCTTAACGCTGCGTGCATTTTATCACGAATTATCCAAAATATAAAGTAAGTAGGAAAAAAATTGCCGTCTGCGAGCTATTCTGCCGTGCGCCGCAAAAACCGTTGGAGTTACACGTATATATTGTATAATGGAATATAATGTAAATTAATGTATATACTGTATAATGTATATAATGTATAAGACTTATATAATATATAATAAAATTTCGAACACTTATAACTGGAGAACGGATGGACCGATTTTCATGATTTTTAATTTGTTGGATTTGTCTCCGTCCCGAATAGCAGAATAATAAAAAACATTGAAAAATTGACGAAAATTTTATCACAATTTTCCATCACTACGCGGGTAAAACCGCGGGATACAGCTAGTTATTTACTAATAATGATATTATTACCCATTTTTAGAAAAAACAAACACTTCACAATTATTACTTTGTTTAATGTTATAATATGTATGTTTTTTGTATGTTATAATATTACTTCTCTCCTTGACCGATCTAACAGGTTTCCTAATCTTATACTCCTTGAACCACTGCACATACAAGTATTTGCCAAATCTGGGCGGACATAAGTCCCGAAATCTAAATTGCAATAATGACCCTAAAAACCAGTTCCAGCTAGAGAGAACAAACCAACCAACAATGTCCAGGCCCGATCCCCTCGCTTCTGTGCCCGCCACGTGCGTAGCGTAAGTCGGAATTTGATCGTTTCACCTCGTACGTATTTGTTCTCGGGCGCTCAGAAAAATCATCAATTTTGAAAAATTTCTTTTATGTTTTCGAGTTCATATTGCGACTTGAAAGTCATGGATTCTGATAAAGCATGTAAGAGTTTTAATAACTGTTTTCAAAGAGTAACGATAAACTAACAACTATGACTTTTCTTAAACTAATAAAAATAAGTCATTATTATGCTCTGATTTTGATACACTTTGTTTTTAGCTAAGGTTTTTGGTTTGTGATCCGGATATATCGGGCTATGATTTTTATTTGTATTTATTCTACGCACAATTTCCTTTTAAATATCAATATAAACATATCCGAATACATCCGAATGGATGACTTTTTTATCTAAACAAAATGTTAATCAATAAAATGTAAATCTGTATTTTTTTTTCAAAGTTACTTCTACATAGTCTATGATTGTTTAAGGCTCACAAGGTGCACCAGGAGTAAGGATTGGGACCCGACAATTTTTATACTAACTCATCAAAAACCAAGATTTGCCTAATTTGGATACCAAATTGGACTTTTTGAGAGACAGACTTTTGTTAGACAAGCCTTACCACGAAGAGCAAATTGTTGCCTTGAAACGTAATTTTGCTTGTTTCAGAAAGATCAGAGAATCAGAAATTAAACAGTGATGGATCAAAGCTCATTACAAAGATAATCTTTTTCTGACATCTAATAAATCATGGCTGGAAGAAACTTTTGAAATCCCTGCTGCAGAAACTACTTGTCAAAATCGGTTTGGTTGACCTTCAAAATCCTTTGAAGAGGTTTGTGACGAGAGCAAAAGGCGAAAGAGGGCAGAGCTCCGTTTTGCTTTTGAAAAAGATGTAATTGTACTGCGCAAGTGGAGTTGGGAAAATCGAGTAAAAGAGATGCTTCTAATGTCCTGAAAGATATTACCAGTTCTCCAAAACGAGCATCTAAATACAAAAAAGCATTCAAGAACTCTGGTGTCACAGTTTAAACAAAAAAATTACGGGGATGGGTCAGATGGAAACATTTTCCAACGCTGCTTTGCGCCTTTGAAAATAGTTTACGGATATGTCAAAAATGTCCTGTGGAAAAACGCTAAAACATCCTCACCGAAAAAGAAATAAGATACATTAAAGAAGCAATAACCTCTCTAGAACCAACTGTGATAGACATACACGAGAAAATCTGCAATGCAGCCACGGGAACTAAATCTACGAGCAGGTGCTATATTAGCGAAGCAACCTCAAAATACTTTACCAAGTTAGATTTCACAAGAGACGTCAATTTCGAGGCAGTTGAATTTGGGCATATCAGTTTTACATGTACGAATTCGTATATTAGAGACAATCCTTCATGTGGCATACAAATTACCAGTGAAGAAATACAGAGAAAAGAAGACCAAAGAAGAAAAAGGCCTAGAAGACGATCGAAAAAACTACATAACTACAAGGCAGATTTCGCGCTAAAACAGGGCTCATAGTGCACATACCTAAGTCTAATTTTGTAAACATCAATGATGGCAATACAAGCAGAAGATTTTTTGAGAATCCAAGCTTAGCTGCTGAAATCACGGGGAAAGATTAAGAGCTTACCGACTATACAGACTAAAAGTCATATTGGAAGCAATTTTAAGTGGGCACAAAATTAATCCATTGAAATATCAAGAATACGCCTCAGAAACTGCTCGTCTGTATGTAAGAAAATATGGCTGGCACATTGGATTAGAGTAATCCATCAGATAATTCCAGCACATAAATTCCAGCACATAGGATTGGAGTAATCCTTCATAAATTGCTGGTACATAGTGCCATAATAATAGAAAAAGCCCTACTGCCAATAGGACAACTTTCTGAAGAGGCAGCTGAGAAAATAATCATTTAAGGTCATACCGGCATGATTTCGACAGAAAATTCTCAAGAGAAAGCTGCAACCAAGATGTGCTATAAAGTCTTATTATTAGTTCCGATCCTTTGCTAAACAGCATGCGAGGAGTTATAAAAAGGAAAGCTAGCACATTGCTGCCTGAATTCTTGACCATGTTAGTTTCGGCGGAGCCAAATATAACCGAAACTTCTTTAGAAAGTGATGATGAAGATTAAAGGGATATACCATTTTTGTTTTTGTTTTTCTTGTATAACCTACATAATAAATATCAGAAGTAAAGAAATGTTTTTAAATGTCATTAACATGTCTTTAAATTAACATAAAAATATTTATAAAAATGATTTTCATTTTTGTATGTAAATATGTAAAGTAGTTACTTAAAGTTTGTAATATAATAAATAATATGTTTAAAACATGTTTGCCATTCTATTTGAGATAGTTAGATTCTAATTAGACGTAAAAATAATTTTGTCCGCCCAGATTTTGCAAATACCTGAGTGTGCACTGGTTATTATTACCCTAATTGAAATATGGATTTTATAGATTTGGAAACAAACGAAGCTATTAGAACTACTAATTTAACCACCTGTCACATTATTTTTAGTGTGTATAGCTATATAAAGATCTTATGTAATAGTATTCAAAGTATACATTATATACGAAATTTGATTAATGAACTTAAACTGTTATTAATTTTGAATACCTATTGAACTTAAATTATTTTGAACATTAAATTCTAATTTCGATATTATCAAACTAACTGAAGTTTCGTTGAAAAAGTCACCGTATATAAAAACTATTCCGGGATATACTTTGTTTATACTTAACAAAAATGACCTAGGTATTTACAAAATGATTGGGTAGTATTTTATTAAAAGAAAAATACGAGCCAAGATATTTTGGAAAAAACTGTATTTGGCTAATTAGGCATTGCATATTTAGCTAATTATAGGTTATCATAAACTACTTAAACAAAAGATATATGATTATTTACTTACCTTTGTTTTATCTTTGGATGTTTTGGATTCCAAATACAAGGCTCATTTTGGTAAAGTTCATTAAATTTAAAAGTTTCTGTGTTCGTCCACCCAGCCATTGTCGTCGCGTAAACTGAATGATGGGCGATTTTGTGTACAAGCACTCGGTACACACATTCCTTTGACGTACCGACAATTAACCGATTACTCACGATTGCAGGCGATGATGGCCGCTCACTAGCGAATGCAATGTTGCAGCAAATTCTTCAATCTTGGTATTTGCAAGATTTAAAAGTCTAATCTCGCAAGATCTCGGTATTTTGCGAGATCTCCCAAATTTGAGAATATATTTTTTTATAATTTATAAGTATTTTGATTACTTCTATTGCAACTTAAAAAAGTTACGTTGTATTGGCGGAACGATAAATAACATGTAAAAAAAATATATTTAAGAAAATAGGAATAAACTTTAAAAGTGACTTCTTAAACAACACGTCTAGAGTTTCGTCAGCTATTCGAATTCGGAGATGCTGTAAGTCATATATCCAACGGCAGAAAATGCTCGTCCTGCTTCGACACTTGTTTTTACCACAGATAACAGGCACTGGTAGGCAAACTGCGTGTATTGTCCTTTTGTCCAGCCTGATTCAAAGAAATTAAGTTCTTTCCTTATACGTTTATCAATTGACAAACCGGTTGCACGTGAAGGGGGTTCTTGCGGGCCGGCTTTCAAAACCATCTCTAATTGCTCATCAAATGATAGAGGTGTGTTTGCCGTTACGGCTTGTAAACGTAGAGGCAAGTTATCATCATCATCACTTCGTTTGCTGGGTCTACTATAACAACAGCATCTGCAGATGTAAACGGACGAGCAAGTCCACTATTTGTATGAGAAAAATGGACCATTTGGGTCTGCTTCTTCATCTCTCTCTTGATTAAAGGTTTTGGTGGAAATCTCGCAAATCTCGCGAGATCGGGCGTGATTTTGCGTGCAAGATTAATCTTGCAAAATCAGTGCGAGATCTTGGTATTTCGAGATCTCGGTATACCGAGATTGCATTCCCTACCGCTCACATACGATTATGCTCTCTACACAATCGTGCGTGCATGTACTCGGCCATCATGGGCCATTGTGAAGAGAAAATCTACCTAAATCTACCTAAACCTGACACAAAGTACAATACAAAAGATATATAAACATATGTATGTGCCGAAGTCTTCTTCTTCTTTTAAAGCCAAAATTGATTCCTGGCTAAAATATGACGCCCGGCAAAATATCCATAAATTAATATACCGAGACAATTATCCCTGACATTTCTTATTATTATTATTATTTTCTTTGACTTTTTTTATTTTTATTTATTACTATTACTTATTCATAAATTTTGGTTACTATTGTTTGATATCATTTGACATTTTATTTTATTTTTATTTTATTAACACGATTAGGTATTTATTTTTGTGTTTTATTTCCTATTGTGATCATTAGTTAGTGATTATTAGTTATAATTTGTAATGGTGACGGGAATATATATATATATATATATATATATATATATATATATATATATATATATATATATATATATATATATATATATATATATATATATATATATATATATATATATATATATATATATATATATATATATATATATATATATATATATATATATATATATATATATATATATATTTCTTTTCCTTTTTATTTTTTTTTATTCATTGCCGAATATATGTGATATAAAAACTATAGAGCTAGCTGCCCTGGAACAAGTCCTGGCACTTAGTTGGGCAGCAGCAGTACTTAAATGCTAATGCTCATATCGGCCGTGTTTAATTTTAATTATATATATTTTTTTTATTGATATGATTATTAGTCATACTTGTGCACTTGTAAATGAATTGTTAAATTAAATAAATAAATAAATAAATAAATATGTAACAGAATTACTAAAGCTGGATAAATCATAAGGCGGTGTGGATAAATCATAAGGCAACGTGTTATCATTGATTTTATAACTATAAAATCAATGGTGTTATACATATAGTAACAACCATAAATTTTAACTATTTAAATCGCTCGCGCTTGGATGAATAATTTGGCATGGGCGTTTTGGGAATAGGAGCTCTCACTGTAGTGATGGGCGTGATTCTCAATTTTAAATCACGCAACAATCACGTTACTGGTATTTTTTCACGCGTGATAATAACTGCTACTCGTGATTTTCGTGATTGTACTGAAATGTACTGTGAAACGTTAAGTAACAAAGTTTCGTCAATGTGATAACTGATAACAGAAACGCGCATTATATTTGCTTAATATTTATTAGTAATTAGAAGAATTAGCGTTCAGAAAGATTATCTCTCTTGCTCTTTTGGTGCTAAGCCGAGTTCGTCTTTCTAGTGGTCTTTCTGAAATAATGTTATTTTATTGCTTTAACAAATCATGAGCAAACTCATTTACACGAACGATTACGACACGAGCGATAACAGTGTCCAAATTCATGCGACAACAGTGTCCAAATTCACGTTACGTACGAAATGAACGCGCCACTCATCAGTCATCGTCCAGCCGGCGCGGGCGTTCGCCCAGAACGAACGGCAAATCACTGATTCACTGATCGCCGATCACATCAAGAATGAACGAAACCAAATGAACGGTTCAATTAGGCGCTCACCGATCATCGTTCAGTGGCGCGCCGCGCGGTCGTTCGACGGCGTTCAGTGAGAACGGCCAATCACTGATCATATAATCACGCGTGATCGGTCGCGTCGTAGCGGCGCCGAGTGATGGCAACGCGGTGCTGTTCGTAGCCGTGATTCAAATAGCATGTTCTCTCAAATTCTCGTAACGCGTTCTTCGTGATTGCAAATATCACACGTTATTGTTATTGCTATTCGTGATCACACCCATCACTAGCTCTCAGTATATAATAAGGGTAGGTTGGTGCGAGTACGCACCACGTCGAAAACATGATCGCACACGCGGTGCGGTCTCCCGAGCATGTAATCAAACGAATTACCATCATAATCACGCCGTGTGAAGTAGCAATTAATTGTGCACAACCGCAGAAGTGTAAAGCGTTGTGAGCGGCCCGCGTGACTAATGCCGCCATATTTTAGCTTCACATTTAGCCAGCCGCCACTCCGGTTCCTCTTTCCGTAGCCCCTTTTATTCATATTAGCATTTCTACCCCAATTATTATTAGGCTGCTGCGAAACTAATATATTATCCAAATGGACTAAAATAATAGGTCATTGTGACAGGAATATACAACGTGTCGACAAAGTAGGCACCGGAATAATGGGCCCCACCAGTGACGGATTTATACTTTTATTTAGAATAGTTTACTTGACTTTGTGCCGCCTCTTCCTCCTACCTCCTATCTTAATCAGTTGTATTTATTTACCTACCTAGACCTTTTTAGGCAATGCAATGGACAGGTTTGCTTATTTAAGTGGGTAGGTAGGCATTAAAAAGCCAAATAAATGAGTGAATACTCATAAAATAAAAATTTGTTTGTTTGTTTATACTCTTTATTGTGAAATTTCACAATGGCGGGTTTATTTTCATACGACAATCTCTTCCAACCAACCCTACTATAAATATGAAGTGTTTATATGCATGTGTGCATGTAACATGAGTGTAAGTGTGTGTCTTGTTATTGCATTCCATCGACATAATTAAAATGCAATTCCGTTAATTTTATCTCAACGGTGACCCAGCCGGGAATCGATCCCGGAACCTTACAATGTAAGATGAGGCGTCCTAACCACTATGCCAAACTGCAATGAAGAACAATTATACTTTTTTACGGCCCGTGTTATTAGCGAAATAATCGATAATATCGTCATAATTTATGGTATTCATTATCGCTGGCTCTTAATATGTTGAAAACCTACGGACATATAAGCACTAGACCGCGCGAACAGCCTGAGAATTCGTCAGCCGAATAGAAAGAGGCAGCAGCATATATTACTCCCTCTATCC
Source organism: Micropterix aruncella (assembly GCA_944548615.1). Taxonomy (NCBI): domain Eukaryota; kingdom Metazoa; phylum Arthropoda; class Insecta; order Lepidoptera; family Micropterigidae; genus Micropterix; species Micropterix aruncella. Next base: position 3,599,136 of record OX155955.1, read on the forward strand.
TTGTTTAGTCCCACACTTCGACGCCATAAGCCTTCTATGTTATAGATAAACGCGCATGCGCGACTAGACAAGGATAGAGGGAGTCTCATATGCAGCTATCTCTTTCTATTCCGCGGACGCATTCACTCACAGTCCGACTTAGCCCCCCCGAGCTCTATTCTATACCTCAATGTTGAAAACTCAATCCACGAGTGGCATGCTCGTGTATTACGGCTTATTTCACGGCTAAGGGCGGGGTTGGGCCAAGCGCCAACAGATAGCGTTAATATTAAATTAAAATTTATGGCGAAATTTCAATATTTTTAGTGCAGCTTGTAAATGCCAAATCCAACCAAAATTCGCAACCAGATTTCACAATGTGATTTCGGTCCAACAAGGCTTATGTGTACCGAATTTCAAGTATGTATCTAACTCCAATATTTCGAGATTGAAACATGACTAGTTTGATCCCTGGTGGACCGATTTTAGCCACAGTCTTTTCATAAGATAGAAAACGAATTTACCGCGTGAATTCTGTAACACCCGACGTTTCGGCGATATTGCCGCCGCCGTTGTTTAGAGTAGACTGAAAGAGCTGTCGACAGCTCTTTCAGTCTACCTTAGACAACGGCGGCGGCAACGTCGCCGAAACGTCGGGTGCTACAAAATTCACGCGTTTCCGTGTCGGAAACGCGTGAATTCGTTTTTTCGTTTTTTATCTTATTATAATATTCGTTTTTTATCTTATTTATAATATCAAACAACCGCGATAGTCACCGATTTCACACAAAATTTTCAACTGTTGCCATGACCAAATGATGCCTGCATGCCAAATTTCAGCTCAATCTTCCTGGAGGACTGCACACAGACAGACATACACAAAAACAGACTTCAATCTAGTTCTTAATCGTTTCAGGGGGCTCAAATTAAATATTTCCGTCTTCATCTTCATTTTTTTTGTGCGTTTACAATACTTTTCCTCCTGGTTAGGTGGGCCGAGAAAGTAAAACCCAAGAGGGAATAAGGAAATTTCTTCACCATTTCCGCCGGTTGGTATCCGTCTTTTCCTTCCTCATTTTACCACGGCGATTAAAGAATCTCGGTATATTTCCACCCCGCTAAACGGCCAGTAACTTATAAAATCTAAACGACTTACCGTAATGGACATGCCGTAAATGATAACCTGATATCCACTTCTGAGTTTACTATAAACTAGCGGAATATCACCCCAGCGTTGCCCGGGTGGAATTCGTTAAAAACGGAAAAATATGTACACGTCGATCCACGAAAATAACAACGTTTTAGTCCGTTTCAGTTATACAAAGTATTACATTAAATGTAGAGTAAAAGTTGGTAATTCGGGGATATCGGTAATACAGTGATAATTTGTTTGAAATGGTCTATATATTACCCCGCAAGACCGCGGCGTTTGTGATAAGGCTCGTTGCATTCGAGTGAGAAAGGACGAATGCAACGAGCCATCACAAACGCCGCGGTCTAGCGGGGTAATATATATAGAACAATTTCAAACAAATTATCACTGTATTACCGATATCATCGATTTGCCAACCTACCAACCTAACTTTAGAAAAAGTTCATTAGTGGGATGGCGATATGGTCTAAGTAGAATAATTTTTAATATAAATTTATGCGCAACTTGCAATGTCTCTAGCAGGGTTTTACCACATCCACCCCATCTAATTATGCCGTAAGTAATACGCGATTCACATAAAGCATAATAAACAGTTTTTAAGAATGCTACTCATTACACACGTTTGATTCAATCGTTTTCGCAAATATAGTGACCGGTGAAAATTCAGTGTGGTTTCGGCCCAACAAGGCATATGTGTATTATATTTCAAGTCTTTAAGTCCAATATTTCAAGATTAAAATATGACTAGTATGCTGCTTCAACCAGTTAGTTTTAGATGAAAATCTAAGGTGGAATGCTCAAGGAGAGGAATTAAGCGACAGACTTTCCAGCGCCTGTTTCTTACTAAGGCAAATGCGGAAACTGATGAGCGTTAAACACACCAAAATAATATATTTTGCCTATTTCGAGTCAATTATTCGTTACGGGATTCCCTTCTGGTTACAGTGTACAGTAGTTTTATGGCAACATATTTTCTTTCTCCAAAAACGAGCCATAAGAATATTGATAAACCTTAACCATAAATCATGTCGTGGTCACTTCAAAAATCTCAGTATTCTAACGCTACCATCACTATACATATTTGAATGCATAAAGTTAATATTTAAAAACTTAGGAAAGATGAAGACCCAAAAAGAAATTCACTCGCATTTTACCAGATGTAGGCACAACTTAGCATTATCCCGTCCATCTCTGGAATTATTCAAAAGGGATCCAAATTACGTTGGAATGGCGTGTTACAATAAACTGCCTGAGAATATTAAAATTATATGTAGAAACGGAAAAATAGCCCAATTTAAATCGAAATTAAAAGGCTATCTTATTGCGAGAGAATTATATAATATAAACGAATTATAATTAGATGACTGACAATTTCCATCTCGATTTTATTTATTTAACTTGACATTTGTACCATTTTATTGATTATTATATTATTACTATTATTTCTAATTGTCTCGCATAATCAATTATATTTCTTATTTATAGGACCATTTAATTTTAATATTATAATTTAATGAATAACTGTAGTTATAAATATCTAATTAACTCAATTGTGTGGTGAGCCTCTAATGAAATATTTAGTATACATTTTAAAGTTATTTTAACATTAAGCGGCTATATAAAGTGTCTAAACAACTATGTATAAGTTTTTAAAGACAATAAATGCGATTTGATTTGATTTGATTTGAATCATCTCTTGGAAGTGTATTGCCTCATGATCGCTCACATGGATTCGAATTGCATATATAACTCAGTGATGCCTTTCACCTTTCGCGATATGCCCTACATGCGAGTGAAGCCGCGTGCAAAATTTAGTTATAAGGTCTCAGCGAAGACACTCTGCGAAGATAATACTGTTTAATGGGTGCGGGCCGAGCTCTAAATAAACTCGGAAATAAGCTATTCGATAAATGAGCTCTCCGTATATAAATAAAGCGAAACGAGCGAACGAAGTGATAAGGTGTGAGGTCGCTCGTAAAATATCTAATTCTTATAATAATAATATTGTTTACGGGCTGTACTTTATCAGCGGACGCTTATCTTTAGACAATAAAGCGATCTGGCGAAATACGACCCAATAAAGTGTTGTCTTTACGAGCCATCTGACGGCCACGTACCCCCGTCCCGCGCGTCTAGCGATGCGCGATTATCGGATATTTCGCTCGATTAGCTCGATTTATTTATTTATTTTAGGAGCTGATCACGCAATTCAATGAGTTGCTACTGCTGCTTCCGCCCCCCCCCCCCCCCTCCAGTGCCCGATTAACCCCTGTAGAGGCTCTTAGGCCGTCGGAATCTCGGCAACCCCTTGGTACATTCGGTAGACGATTTAGTGTAGAATAGACGTTTGTATAAACAAACCGCGATCGCACAGGTAAAGTGGGCTGTTAAACATTTCTGACAAAGCTTATGTCGCGTATAGTAAAGACGCGCATATAAACAAAAAACGTTCGCACAGGCTGGCAGCGGCCAACTATCGATAATTTAAAACAATTATACAATATATAGATAGATACAAGAAACAAGATACAAATTATTTAATTCCAATAAAATATTATAATTGTGTAGGAATGACATTAAATTAATCAAACTAGCTACTTAATTTAGACAAGTAATGATATACAGTAAATTACTTCAAATGTAAAAAACAAAGACTATAATGTAACATAACAAGTTACACTAAAACAAAAGGTAATAATAAAAGAAAAGATATATTATACATTAAATTAAATGGGTAGTTACGATGCTATGTATTTTAACAGTGCAAAAGTTTGCCGTTCTATAAAATATATTATCTATGCAGGTCGCACTGAGTCCATTAATTCTTAAGATTGATTCTTAGATTTCTAGAATTCTAGATTTTTTTCTAAACCAGACATGGGAGTTATTTGCCCGTAGTGCCACACGGGATCGAATCGCCCAAGGTTATTTCAAGAGTGGCATGACAACAGGTCAACATCCACCCCCGCTGCTTAGGAGATAGTATATTACTATAGTCTTCAGACTCCTTCAGCAATTATTCAGAGTGCACAACCGATTGCGCAACCCGGTGCGCAAACCGTCCAGTAGCGCCGGGATGCAATCCCGGCAGGAGAAAACGGTCCACCACCGTTGAGGCCTGAGACGCGAGAGTCTTACCTGGGGTAGCCTTCCGCACGAGGAGGTTTCCGAATAGGAGCTGAATCGTGAGTTGAGCCGACCCGAGAACAAAAGTGGATCTTGTGGCCCAAGCTGCAAGAAACCATTCGCTACCTAAACCATTCGCTAATATCACTTATATTAATGCCGAGCGTATGCAGAAAGCTATTAAAATAATATCGGCGCACTTAGTTTACCAACAGAAAACTTGATTGCAGCCGCAGACAGTAACGTTACCTTTATTATATTCGCTAAACGAGAATTTAGTACTTATTTATACACTTATTAATAGCGAACCTTTAACTCTACCATTGAAAGGATATGGCATACTATACTTTTCTACTATCAATGAGATCTCATCCAAAGACAACGAATGTTTAATTATCATTTCGTAATAATCTAGTAGTTCTTAAGTAATTATCAATTATCAAGTAATTATCAATTATACTCATCAGTTATGGGTTCATAATACTTGTAAAAAAAAGGATTGCGAAGGGAAACAAGAAATTATAAAGTAAAGCAATTTGCACGAATAATCACAGGAGAAATATCTTTTATTGACGAAAGTGCATGTATACAGTACATCATTTATGTTCTCGGTATGTTCTCATTTTGTTTTCATTAACTTTAACAATTTAAATTTATTTCAATTTATTTTATTGTGATTTTGTTGTAGTAACATGGAATTTTATAATTATTCAGTGCGGTACAATCTGCCTTTTAGGCGTACAACTAGATCGGAGCGGCACAGATCGGAGTGGCACAGAGCCCAGTGGGGTGGGGTGGTAGTGAGTTTTTGCTTTTTTTTGCACATCTACTTTTATTGTTACTCATTGTATGAAAGGGCACATCTACTTTCGTTGTCGTTCATTGTTAGGTTGGGGAACATCTACTTTCATTGTAAACTATGTTAGATAGGTAGAGTAAATAGGTAGGTCGAGTGAGCCCATTCAGTGTTAGTCGCGCTAACGCGACTGAGTCGGGTCGAGAACGCGCTCATTTTCTTGTTCAATTTTCAAAAATTTTCAAAATTTCAAAATTTCAAAAATGGGATTTTGTAGAGCTTAAGCGGGGTGTCGATCTCGCCAAAGACTGCAACGCGGTAGGTTTACTCTATCTCGTTCTTTTGTGAAAAATGTGATTTTTTCATAACAATTTCTATGTTCAAAATGAAAGTTTATATAAAATTTTTCAAAATTTCAAAATTTCAAAAATGCCATTTTGTAGAGATTACCCAGGCCGTCGTTCTGTCCAAACACCGTAGCGCTATAGGTTTACTCTATCACGATCTTTTTCGAAAAATGTGATTTTTCATAATAATTTCTATGTTTAAAATGAAAGTTTATATAAAATTTTTCAAAATTTCAAAATTTCAAAAATGCCATTTTCTAGAGCTTACTGAGGCCGTCGTTCTGTTCGAACACCGTAGCGCTATAGGTTTACTCTGTCACGATCTTTTTCGAAAAATGTGATTTTTTCATAATAATTTCTATGTTTAAAATGAAATTTTATATAAAATTTTTCAAAATTTCAAAATTTCAAAAATGCCATTTTGTAGAGCTTAAGCGGGGTGTCGATCTCGCCAAAGACCGCAACGCGGTAGGTTTACTCTATCTCGTTATTTTGTGAAAAATGTGATTTTTTCATAATAATTTCTATGTTTAAAATGAAATTTTATATAAAATTTTTCAAAATTTCAAAATTTCCAAAACGCCATTTTGTAGAGCTTACGCGGGGTGTCGATCTCGCCAAAGACCGCAAAGCGGTAGGTTTACTCTATCTCGTTCTTTTGTGAAAAATGTGATTTTTTGATAACAATTTCTATGTTCAAAATGAAAGTTTATATAAAAAATTTCAAAATGTCAAAATTTTGAAATAGCCATTTCGTAGAGATTATCAAGGCCGTCGTTCTGTCGAAACGCCGTAACGCTATAGCTTTACTTTATCAGATCTTTTTCGAAAAATGTGATTTTTTCATAATAATTTCTATGTTTAAAATGAAATTTTATATAAAATTTTTCAAAATTTCAAAAATGCCATTTTGTAGAGCTTAAGCGGGGTGTCGATCTCGCCAAAGACCGCAACGCGGTAGGTTTACTCTATCACGGTCTTTTTCGAAAAATGTGATTTTTTGATAAATATTTCTATGTTCAAAATGAAAGTTTATATAAAAAATTTCAAAATGTCAAAATTTTGAAATAGCCATTTCGTAGAGATTATCAAGGCCGTCGTTCTGTCCAAACGCCGTAACGCTATAGGTTTACTCTATCACGATCTTTTTCGAAAAATGTGATTTTTTCATAATAATTTCTATGTTTAAAATGAAATTTTATATAAAATTTTTCAAAATGTCAAAATTTCAAAAATGCCATTTTGTAGAGCTTAAGCGGGGTGTCGATCTCGCCAAAGACCGCAACGCGGTAGGTTTACTCTATCTCGTTCTTTTGGGAAAAATGTGATTTTTTCATAACAATTTCTATGTTCAAAATGAAAGTTTATATAAAAAATTTCAAAATGTCAAAATTTCGAAAATGCCATTTCGTAGAGATTTCAAAGGCCGTCGTTCTGTCCAAACGCCGTAACGCTATAGGTTTACTCTATCACGATATTTTTCGAAAAATGTGATTTTTTCATAATAATTTCTATGTTTAAAATGAAATTTTATATAAAATTTTTCAAAATTTCAAAATTTCAAAAATGCCATTTTGTAGAGCTTAAGCGGGGTGTCGATCTCGCCAAAGACCGCAACGCGGTAGGTTTACTCTATCTCGTTCTTTAGTGAAAAATGTGATTTTTTCATAATAATTTCCAAGTTCAAAATGAAAGTTTATATAAAATTTTTCAAAATTTCAAAATTTCAAAAATGCCATTTCGTAGAGATTACCGAGGCCGTCGTTCTGTCCGAACATCGTAACGCGTCAGGTTTACTCTATCTCGATTTATTTCGAAAAATGTGATTTTTTCATAATAATTTCCAAGTTCTAAATGAAAGTTTATATAAAATTTTTCAAAATGTCAAAATTTCAAAAATGCCATTTCGTAGACCTCACTCGGGGCGTCGATCTCGCCTAAGACCGCAACGCGGTAGGTTCGGTCTGTCTCGATCGATATCGGAAAATGTGATTTTTGTACTCGTTGGAAAAATTCAAAATCAAAATTTATATAAATTTTTTTAAAATTTCAAAATTCTGAAAATGCCACTTTGTAGTGCTGGTCGAGGAGCTACATCTCGCCGTAGAACACAACTCGACAGGAGGTCGTCCTCTCTGCGCTAATCGGGTTTTTTCGTAGCCTCGTTTCAAAATCAAAGATGGCGGCCGCACGAAGAAAATTGAAGGAAATTTCAACTTTTAGGATTTTTCCCATAGAGTTGGGGGTATTCGGGTGGAAATGTCCATTGCACAATTTCGGTCCCGCTGCTGCTTCCCAAAGCGTGGAGTCCGAAAAATTACGTTTTTTTTGTAAAAAAATCCCTTTAAAAATTGGGAAAATGGAAAATTTATATGAATTTTTGGAGAAATTCCAATTTTTTTTTTGGCAGTCTCGTAACGGATTTCTCGGACTTCGAGTTGCCACAGACGCGAATCCATTTCGACGTTTTCGATTCGAATTATCGAGGTTTTTGCGGTTTTTTCGTTGTATTTTCAAAATCCAATATGGCGGCGGCGCGAAGGAAATTTCAACTTTTTGGAGTTTTTCCATAGAGAGAAGGGTTTTTGGGTGGAGATGACAGTTGCGCAATTACGGTCCCGCGGCTATTTCCCAAAGCGTGGGATCCGAAATATGAAACTTTTTTCGTTTCGAATGCGTTTTTTGGAAAAATTTCAAATTGAAAATTTATATGAATTTTTGGAGAAACTTAAAATTTTTTTTTGGCAATCTCGTAAAGGACGTCTAGGTCTTCGACTTACCGCAGACGCAAATCCATTCGGACGTTCGTGAGTCGAATTATCGAGGTTTGTGTGTTTTTTTGGTGGCATTTTCAAGATCCAATATGGCGGCCGGGCGAAGAAAATTTCTACTTTTTAGACTTTTCCCATAGAGAGACGATTCTCCGGTTGGAAAGAGGCGATGAAAAATTAACAAAAATCAAAAAATGAGAAAAATTAAGGAAGCCGAAAAAAACACTTTTTTCGTTTTGAGGGCGTTTTTTTGACCAAATTTCAAAGTGAAAATTATTACTAATTTTTGGAGAAACTTAATATTTTTTTTCTGCAATATCGTAAAGGACGTGCAGTCCTTGGACGCGCCGTAGACGGCCGTCGATTTGGACGTTCTCGATTGCGTCGAATGATCGTGGAAAATGTGCGTTTTTTCGACGTTCTCTAGGTGCATTTTCAAAATCCAATATGGCGGCCGCGCGAAGAAAATTTCTACTTTTTGGAGTTTTCCCATAGACAGACGATTCTCCGGTTGGAAATAGGCGATGAAAAATTAACAAAAATCAAAAAATGAGAAAAATTAAGGGAGCCGAAAATGACACCTTTTTCGAAAAAAATATTTCCTATCGAAAGTGGAAAAATGGAAAATTTCTATGATTTTTTTGGGAATTTCAAAATTTCAAAAATGCCATTTCGCAGCTCTCGCCGAGCCCTTCGATCGCTCCTCGGACCGAAACGCTCCGCTCCTATCCGTTCTCGAGTTATGTCGGTTTCCGCGTTTTCGTCGATGCGTTTTCGAACGCAATTTTGAATTTGAAAATAGAAAAAATTTCAACTTTTCGGAATTTTCCCATAGAGAGACGATTCTCCGGTTGGAAAGAGGCGATGAAAAGTTATCAAAAATCGAAAAATGAGAAAAATTTACTCAGCCGAAAAAAAAGAGCACTTTTTGAACTTTACGTGCGAAAAAAACGAATAAAACAAACGAATAGACGAAAATAAATTTTTCCACTCGATGCGCCGTCTAATGCGGTGCGATAGTTCCCATACTTTGCACGCCCGTAACTCGATAGATGGCGGAGATGATGAACCGCGAAGGCCGAAAACGGGCAGTTACCAACTCCCTTTTAGGGTATATGACTAGAGCCCAGTGGGGTGGGGTGGTAGTGAGTTTTTTTTTTGCACATCTACTTTTATCGTTACTCATTGTACGAAAGGGCACATCTACTTTCATCGTAAACTATGTTAGATAGGTAGAGTAAATAGGTAGGTCGAGTGAGCCCATTCGGTGTTAGTCGCGCTAACGCGACTGAGTCGAGTCGAGAACGCGCTCATTTTCTTGTTCGACTTTTGCTTTTTACCCGCCTTCCCCTACGTGCCTCGCCACCTTCGATCTTTCGAAATAAATCGAAATCTTCTTCTTTCGAAATCGAGACCTTTAGAAATAATTCGATAGGTAGAGTAAATAGGTAGGTCCAGTGAGCCCATTCAGTGTTAGTCGCGCTAACGCGACTGAGTCGGGTCGAGAACGCGCTCATTTTCTTGTTCGATTTTCAAAAATTTTCAAAATTTCAAAATTTCAAAAATGCGATTTTGTAGAGCTTAAGCGGGGTGTCGATCTCGCCAAAGACTGCAACGCGGTAGGTTTACTCTATCTCGTTCTTTTGGGAAAAATGTGATTTTTTCATAACAATTTCTATGTTCAAAATGAAAGTTTATATAAAATTTTTCAAAATTTCAAAATTTCAAAAATGCCATTTTGTAGAGATTACCCAGGCCGTCGTTCTGTCCGAACACCGTAGCGCTATAGGTTTACTCTATCACGATCTTTTTCGAAAAATGTGATTTTTTCATAATAATTTCTATGTTTTAAATGAAAGTTTGTATAAAATTTTTCAAAATTTCAAAATTTCAAAAATGCCATTTTCTAGAGCTTACCGAGGCCGTCGTTCTGTCCAAACACCGTAGCGCTATAGGTTTACTCTGTCACGATCTTTTTCGAAAAATGTGATTTTTTCATAATAATATCTATGTTTAAAATGAAAGTTTATATAAAAATTTTCAAAATGTCAAAATTTCAAAAATGCCATTTCGTTGAGATTACCGAGGCCGTCGTTCTGTCCGAACACCGTAGCGCTATAGGTTTACTCTATCACGATCTTTTTCGAAAAATGTGATTTTTTCATAATAATTTATATGTTTAAAATGAAAGTTTATATAAAATTTTTCAAAATTTCAAAATTTCAAAAACGCCATTTTGTAGAGCTTAAGCGGGGTGTCGATCTCGCCAAAGACCGCAACGCGGTAGGTTTACTCTATCTCGTTCTTTTGGGAAAAATGTGATTTTTTCATAACAATTTCTATGTTCAAAATGAAAGTTTATATAAAAAATTTCAAAATGTCAAAATTTCGAAAATGCCATTTTGTAGAGATTTCAAAGGCCTTCGTTCTGCCCGAACACTGTAACGCGGTAGGTTTACTCTATCACGATCTTTTTCGAAAAATGTGATTTTTTCATAATAATTTCTATGTTTAAAATGAAATTTTATATAAAATTTTTCAAAATGTCAAAATTTCAAAAATGCCATTTTGTAGAGCTTAAGCGGGGTGTCGATCTCGCCAAAGACCGCAACGCGGTAGGTTTACTCTATCTCGTTCTTTAGTGAAAAATGTGATTTTTTGATAACAATTTCTATGTTCAAAATGAAAGTTTATATAAAAAATTTCAAAATGTCAAAATTTTGAAATAGCCATTTCGTAGAGATTATCAAGGCCGTCGTTCTGTCCAAACGCCGTAATGCTATAGGTTTACTCTCTCACGATCTTTTTCGAAAAATGTGATTTTTTCATAATAATTTCTATGTTTAAAATGAAATTTTATATAAAATTTTTCAAAATGTCAAAATTTCAAAAATGCCATTTTGTAGAGCGTAAGCGGGGTGTCGATCTCGCCAAAGACCGTAGCGCTATAGGTTTACTCTGTCACGATCTTTTTCGAAAAATGTGATTTTTTCATAATAATATCTATGTTTAAAATGAAAGTTTATATAAAAATTTTCAAAATGTCAAAATTTCAAAAATGCCATTTCGTTGAGATTACCGAGGCCGTCGTTCTGTCCGAACACCGTAGCGCTATAGGTTTACTCTATCACGATCTTTTTCGAAAAATGTGATTTTTTCATAATAATATCTATGTTTAAAATGAAAGTTTATATAAAAATTTTCAAAATGTCAAAATTTCAAAAATGCCATTTCGTTGAGATTACCGAGGCCGTCGTTCTGTCCGAACACCGTAGCGCTATAGGTTTACTCTATCACGATCTTTTTCGAAAAATGTGATTTTTTCATAATAATTTATATGTTTAAAATGAAAGTTTATATAAAATTTTTCAAAATTTCAAAATTTCAAAAACGCCATTTTGTAGAGCTTAAGCGGGGTGTCGATCTCGCCAAAGACCGCAACGCGGTAGGTTTACTCTATCTCGTTCTTTTGGGAAAAATGTGATTTTTTCATAACAATTTCTATGTTCAAAATGAAAGTTTATATAAAAAATTTCAAAATGTCAAAATTTCGAAAATGCCATTTTGTAGAGATTTCAAAGGCCTTCGTTCTGCCCGAACACTGTAACGCGGTAGGTTTACTCTATCACGATCTTTTTCGAAAAATGTGATTTTTTCATAATAATTTCTATGTTTAAAATGAAATTTTATATAAAATTTTTCAAAATGTCAAAATTTCAAAAATGCCATTTTGTAGAGCTTAAGCGGGGTGTCGATCTCGCCAAAGACCGCAACGCGGTAGGTTTACTCTATCTCGTTCTTTTGTGAAAAATGTGATTTTTTGATAACAATTTCTATGTTCAAAATGAAAGTTTATATAAAAAATTTCAAAATGTCAAAATTTTGAAATAGCCATTTCGTAGAGATTATCAAGGCCGTCGTTCTGTCCAAACGCCGTAATGCTATAGGTTTACTCTCTCACGATCTTTTTCGAAAAATGTGATTTTTTCATAATAATTTCTATGTTTAAAATGAAATTTTATATAAAATTTTTCAAAATGTCAAAATTTCAAAAATGCCATTTTGTAGAGCGTAAGCGGGGTGTCGATCTCGCCAAAGACCGCAACGCGGTAGGTTCACTCTATCTCGTTCTTTTGTGAAAAATGTGATTTTTTTATAATAATTTCTATGTTCAAAATGAAAGTTTATATAAAAAATTTCAAAATGTCAAAATTTCGAAAATGCCATTTCGTAGAGATTTCAAAGGCCTTCGTTCTGTCCAAACACAGCAACGCGGTAGGTTTACTCTATCTCGTTATTTTGTGAAAAATGTGATTTTTTCATAATAATTTCTATGTTTAAAATGAAATTTTATATAAAATTTTTCAAAATTTCAAAATTTCAAAAATGCTATTTTGTAGAGCTTAAGCGGGGTGTCGATCTCGCCAAAGACCGCAACGCGGTAGGTTTACTCTATCTCGTTCTTTTGTGAAAAATGTAATTTTTTCATAACAATTTCTATGTTCAAAATGAAAGTTTATATAAAAAATTTCAAAATGTCAAAATTTCGAAAATGCCATTTCGTAGAGATTTCAAAGGCCTTCGTTCTGTCCGAACACCGCAACGCGGTAGGTTTACTCTATCTCGTTATTTTGTGAAAAATGTGATTTTTTCATAAAAATTTCTATGTTCAAAATGAAAGTTTATATAAAAAATTTCAAAATGTCAAAATTTCAAAAATGCCATTTTGTAGACCTCACTCGGGGCGTCGATCTCGCCTAAGACCGCAACGCGGTAGGTTCGGTCTGTCTCGATCGATATCGGAAAATGTGATTTTTGTACTCGTTGGAAAAATTCAAAATCAAAATTTATATAATTTTTTTTAAAATTTCAAAATTCTGAAAATGCCACTTTGTAGTGCTGGTCGAGGCGCTACATCTCGCCGTAGAACACAACTCGACGGGAGGTCGTCCTCTCTGCGCTAATCGGGTTTTTTCGTAGCCTCGTTTCAAAATCAAAGATGGCGGCCGCACGAAGAAAATTGAAGGAAATTTCAACTTTTAGGATTTTTCCCATAGAGTTGGGGGTATTCGGGTGGAAATGTCCATTGCACAATTTCGGTCCCGCTGCTGCTTCCCAAAGCGTGGGAGCCGAAAAAATACGTTTTTTTTGTAAAAAATTTGCTTTAAAAATTGGGAAAATGGAAAATTTATATGAATTTTTGGAGAAATTCCAATTTTTTTTTTGGCAGTCTCGTAACGGATTTCTCGGACTTCGAGTTGCCACAGACGCGAATCCATTTCGACGTTTTCGATTCGAATTATCGAGGTTTTTGCGGTTTTTTCGTTGTATTTTCAAAATCCAATATGGCGGCGGCGCGAAGGAAATTTCAACTTTTTGGAGTTTTTCCATAGAGAGAAGGGTTTTCGGGTGGAGATGACAGTTGCGCAATTACGGTCCCGCGGCTATTTTCCAAAGCGTGGGATCCGAAATATGAAACTTTTTTCGTTTCGAATGCGTTTTTTGGAAAAATTTCAAATTGAAAATTTATATGAATTTTTGGAGAAACTTGAAATTTTTTTTTGGCAATCTCGTATAGGACGTCTAGGTCTTCGAATTGAAGCAGACGCAAATCCATTCGGACGTTCGTGAGTCGAATTATCGAGGTTTATGTGTTTTTTTGGTGGCATTTTCAAAATCCAATATGGCGGCCGGGCGAAGAAAATTTCTACTTTTTAGACTTTTCCCATAGAGAGACGATTCTCCGGTTGGAAAGAGGCGATGAAAAATTAACAAAAATCAAAAAATGAGAAAAATTAAGGGAGCCGAAAAAAACACTTTTTTCGTTTTGAGGGCGTTTTTTTGACCAAATTTCAAAGTGAAAATTATTACTAATTTTTGGAGAAACTTAATATTTTTTTTCTGCAATATCGTAAAGGACGTGCAGTCCTCGGACTCGCCGTAGACGGCCGTCGATTTGGACGTTCTCGATTGCGTCGAATGATCGTGGAAAATGTGCGTTTTTTCGACGTTCTCTAGATGCATTTTCAAAATCCAATATGGCGGCCGGGCGAAGAAAATTTCTACTTTTTGGAGTTTTCCCATAGAGAGACGATTCTCCGGTTGGAAAGAGGCGATGAAAAATTAACAAAAATCAAAAAATGAGAAAAATTAAGGGAGCCGAAAATGACACTTTTTTCGAAAAAAATATTTCCTATCGAAAGTGGAAAAATGGAAAATTTGTATGATTTTTTTGGGAAATTCAAAATTTCAAAAATGCCATTTCGCAGCTCTCGCCGAGCCCTTCGATCGCTCCTCGGACCGAACGCTCCGCTCCTATCCGTTCTCGAGTTATGTTGGTTTCCGCGTTTTCGTCGATGCGTTTTCGAACGCCATTTTGAATTTGAAAATCGAAAAAATTTCCACTTTTCGGAATTTTTCCATAGACGGAGGGTCGTCGAGATCGAGGCGGTCCGAAAAAAGACTGACCGATTTGAGGAATAAAAAATCGTACAAAGCCGAAAAAAAAAGAGCACTTTTTTAACTTTACGTGCGAAAAAAACGAATAAAACAAACGAATCGACGAAAATAAATTTTTCCACTCGACGCGCCGTCTAAGGCTCTGCGAGAGTTCCCGTACTTGCGCGCGCGTAACTCGACAGATAGCGGAGATGATGAACCCCGAAGGCCGAAAACGGGCGGTTACCAACTCCCTTTTAGGGTATATGACTAGAGCCCAGTGGGGTGGGGTGGTAGTGAGTTTTTTTTTTGCACATCTACTTTTATTGTTACTCATTGTATGAAAGGGCACATCTACTTTCGTTGTTGTTCATTGTACTTTCATTGTAAACTATGTTAGATAGGTAGAGTGAGCCCATTCGGTGTTAGTCGCGCTAACGCGACTGAGTCGAGTCGAGAACGCGCTCATTTTCTTGTTCGACTTTTGCTTTTTACCCGCCTTCCCCTGCGTGCCTCGCCACCTTCGATCTTTCGAAATAAATCGAAATCTTCTTCTATCGAAATCGAGATCTTTCGAAATAATTCGATAGGTAGAGTAAATAGGTAGGTCGAGTGAGCCCATTCGGTGTTAGTCGCGCTAACGCGACTGAGTCGAGTCGAGAACGCGCTCATTTTCTTGTTCGACTTTTGCTTTTTACCCGCCTTCCCCTGCGTGCCTCGCCACCTTCGATCTTTCGAAATAAATCGAAATCTTCTTCTTTCGAAATCGAGATCTTTCGAAATAATTCGATAGGTAGAGTAAATAGGTAGGTCGAGTGAGCCCATTCAGTGTTAGTCGCGCTAACGCGACTGAGTCGAGTCGAGAACGCCCTCATTTTCTTGTTCGATTTTCAAAATTTTTCAAAATTTCAAAATTTCAAAAATGCCATTTCGTAGAGATTACCAAGGCTGTCGTTCTGTCCGAACGCCGTAACGCTATAGGTTTACTCTATCACGATCTTTTTCGAAAAATGTAATTTTTTCATAATAATTTCTATGTTTAAAATGAAATTTTATATAAAATTTTTCAAAATTTCAAAATTTCAAAAATGCAATTTTGTAGAGCTTAATCGGGGTGTCGATCTAGCTAAAGACCGCAACGCGGTAGGTTTACTCTATCTCGTTCTTTTGTGAAAAATGTGATTTTTTCATAACAATTTCTATGTTCAAAATGAAAGTTTATATAAAAAATTTCAAAATGTCAAAATTTCGAAAATGCGATTTCGTAGAGCTTAAGCGGGGTGTCGATCTCGCCAAAGACCGCACCGCGGTAGGTTTACTCTATCTCGTTCTTTTGTGAAAAATGAAATTTTTTCATAACAATTTCTATGTTCAAAATGAAAGTTTATATAAAAAATTTCAAAATGTCAAAATTTCGAAAACGCCATTTCGTAGAGATTACCAAGGCCGTCGTTCTGTCCGAACGCCATAACGCTATAGGTTTACTCTATCACGATCTTTTTCGAAAAATGTGATTTTTTCATAATAATATCTATGTTTAAAATGAAAGTTTATATAAAATTTTTCAAAATGTCAAAATTTCAAAAATGCCATTTTGTAGAGCTTAAGCGGGGTGTCGATCTCGCCAAAGACCGCAACGCGGTAGGTTTACTCTATCACGGTCTTTTTCGAAAAATGTGATTTTTTGATAACAATTTCTATGTTCAAAATGAAAGTTTATATAAAAAATTTCAAAATGTCAAAATTTCGAAAATGCCATTTCGTAGAGATTACCAAGGCCGTCGTTCTGTCCAAACGCAGTAACGCTATAGGTTTACTCTATCACGATCTTTTTCGAAAAATGTGATTTTTTCATAATAATTTCTATGTTTAAAATGAAATTTTATATAAAATTTTTCAAAATGTCAAAATTTCAAAAATGCCATTTTGTAGAGCTTAAGCGGGGTGTCGATCTCGCCAAAGACCGCAACGCGGTAGGTTTACTCTATCTCGTTCTTTTGTGAAAAATGTGATTTTTTCATAACAATTTCTATGTTCAAAATGAAAGTTTATATAAAAAATTTCAAAATGTCAAAATTTCGAAAATGCCATTTTGTAGAGATTACCAAGGCGGTCGCTCTGTCCGAACATCGTAACGCTATAGGTTTCCTCTATCACGATCTTTATCGAAAAATGTGATTTTTTCATAACAATTTCTATGTTCAAAATGAAAGTTTATATAAAAAATTTCAAAATGTCAAAATTTCAAAAATGCCATTTTGTAGAGCTTAAGCGGTGTCTCGATCTCGCCAAGGACGGCAACGCGTTTGATTTACTCTATCACCGTCCTTTTCGAAAAATGTCATTTATTCATAACAATTTCTATGTTCAAAATGAAAGTTTATATAAAAAATTTCAAAATGTCAAAATTTCGAAAATGCCATTTTGTAGAGATTACCAAGGCGGTCGTTCTGTCCGAACATCGTAACGCTATAGGTTTCCTCTATCACGATCTTTTTCGAAAAATGTGATTTTTTCATAATAATTTCTATCTTTAAAATGAAAGTTTATATAAAATTTTTCAAAATGTCAAAATTTCAAAAATGCCATTTTGTAGAGCTTAAGCGGGGTGTCGATCTAGCCAAAGATTGCAACGCGGTAGGTTTACTCTATCTCGTTCTTTTGTGAAAAATGTGTTTTTTTCATAACAATTTCTATGTTCAAAATGAAAGTTTATATAAAAAATTTCAAAATGTCAAAATTTCGAAAATGCCATTTTGTAGAGATTACCAAGGCGGTCGTTCTGTCCGAACATCGTAACGCTATAGGTTTCCTCTATCACGATCTTTTTCGAAAAATGTGATTTTTTCATAATAATTTCTATGTTTAAAATGAAAGTTTATATAAAATTTTTCAAAATGTCAAAATTTCAAAAATGCCATTTTGTAGAGCTTAAGCGGGGTGTCGATCTGGCCAAAGACCGCAACGCGGTAGGTTTCCTCTATCACGATCTTTTTCGAAAAATGTGATTTTTTCATAATAATTTCTATGTTTAAAATGAAAGTTTATATAAAATTTTTCAAAATTTCAAAATTTCAAAAATGCCATTTCGTAGACCTCACTCGGGGCGTCGATCTCGCCTAAGACCGCAACGCGGTAGGTTCGGTCTGTCTCGATCGATATCGGAAAATGTGATTTTTGTACTCGTTGGAAAAATTCAAAATCAAAATTTATATAAATTTTTTTAAAATTTCAAAATTCTGAAAATGCCACTTTGTAGTGCTGGTCGAGGAGCTACATCTCGCCGTAGAACACAACTCGACAGGAGGTCGTCCTCTCTGCGCTAATCGGGTTTTTTCGTAGCCTCGTTTCAAAATCAAAGATGGCGGCCGCACGAAGAAAATTGAAGGAAATTTCAACTTTTAGGATTTTTCCCATAGAGTTGGGGGTATTCGGGTGGAAATGTCCATTGCACAATTTCGGTCCCGCTGCTGCTTCCCAAAGCGTGGAGTCCGAAAAATTACGTTTTTTTTGTAAAAAAATCCCTTTAAAAATTGGGAAAATGGAAAATTTATATGAATTTTTGGAGAAATTCCAATTTTTTTTTTGGCAGTCTCGTAACGGATTTCTCGGACTTCGAGTTGCCACAGACGCGAATCCATTTCGACGTTTTCGATTCGAATTATCGAGGTTTTTGCGGTTTTTTCGTTGTATTTTCAAAATCCAATATGGCGGCGGCGCGAAGGAAATTTCAACTTTTTGGAGTTTTTCCATAGAGAGAAGGGTTTTTGGGTGGAGATGACAGTTGCGCAATTACGGTCCCGCGGCTATTTCCCAAAGCGTGGGATCCGAAATATGAAACTTTTTTCGTTTCGAATGCGTTTTTTGGAAAAATTTCAAATTGAAAATTTATATGAATTTTTGGAGAAACTTAAAATTTTTTTTTGGCAATCTCGTAAAGGACGTCTAGGTCTTCGACTTACCGCAGACGCAAATCCATTCGGACGTTCGTGAGTCGAATTATCGAGGTTTGTGTGTTTTTTTGGTGGCATTTTCAAGATCCAATATGGCGGCCGGGCGAAGAAAATTTCTACTTTTTAGACTTTTCCCATAGAGAGACCATTCTCCGGTTGGAAAGAGGCGATGAAAAATTAACAAAAATCAAAAAATGAGAAAAATTAAGGAAGCCGAAAAAAACACTTTTTTCGTTTTGAGGGCGTTTTTTTGACCAAATTTCAAAGTGAAAATTATTACTAATTTTTGGAGAAACTTAATATTTTTTTTCTGCAATATCGTAAAGGACGTGCAGTCCTTGGACTCGCCGTAGACGGCCGTCGATTTGGACGTTCTCGATTGCGTCGAATGATCGTGGAAAATGTGCGTTTTTTCGACGTTCTCTAGGTGCATTTTCAAAATCCAATATGGCGGCCGCGCGAAGAAAATTTCTACTTTTTGGAGTTTTCCCATAGACAGACGATTCTCCGGTTGGAAATAGGCGATGAAAAATTAACAAAAATCAAAAAATGAGAAAAATTAAGGGAGCCGAAAATGACACCTTTTTCGAAAAAAATATTTCCTATCGAAAGTGGAAAAATGGAAAATTTCTATGATTTTTTTGGGAATTTCAAAATTTCAAAAATGCCATTTCGCAGCTCTCGCCGAGCCCTTCGATCGCTCCTCGGACCGAAACGCTCCGCTCCTATCCGTTCTCGAGTTATGTCGGTTTCCGCGTTTTCGTCGATGCGTTTTCGAACGCAATTTTGAATTTGAAAATAGAAAAAATTTCAACTTTTCGGAATTTTCCCATAGAGAGACGATTCTCCGGTTGGAAAGAGGCGATGAAAAGTTATCAAAAATCGAAAAATGAGAAAAATTTACTCAGCCGAAAAAAAAGAGCACTTTTTGAACTTTACGTGCGAAAAAAACGAATAAAACAAACGAATAGACGAAAATAAATTTTTCCACTCGATGCGCCGTCTAATGCGGTGCGATAGTTCCCATACTTTGCACGCCCGTAACTCGATAGATGGCGGAGATGATGAACCGCGAAGGCCGAAAACGGGCAGTTACCAACTCCCTTTTAGGGTATATGACTAGATCGGAGTGGGGGAGAACCCAGTGGGGTGGGGTGTAAGTTGTGTTTTTTAGTTTTTGAGCTTTTTTTTTTGCACATCTACTTTTATTGTTACTCATTGTATGAAAGGGCACATCTACTTTCGTTGTTGTCATTGTAAACTATGTTAGATAGGTAGAGTAAATAGGTAGGTCGAGTGAGCCCATTCAGTGTTAGTCGCGCTAACGCGACTGAGTCGAGTCGAGAACGCGCTCATTTTCTTGTTCGACTTTTGCTTTTTACCCGCCTTCCCCTACGCGCCTCGCCACCTTCGATCTTTCGAAATAAATCGAAATCTTCTTCTTTCGAAATCGAGATCTTTCGAAATAATTCGATAGGTAGAGTAAATAGGTAGGTCGAGTGAGCCCATTCGGTGTTAGTCGCGCTAACGCGACTGAGTCGAGTCGAGAACGCGCTCATTTTCTTGTTCGACTTTTGCTTTTTACCCGCCTTCCCCTACGTGCCTCGCCACCTTCGATCTTTCGAAATAAATCGAAATCTTCTTCTTTCGAAATCGAGATCTTTCGAAATAATTCGATAGGTAGAGTAAATAGGTAGGTCGAGTGAGCCCATTCAGTGTTAGTCGCGCTAACGCGACTGAGTCGGGTCGAGAACGCGCTCATTTTCTTGTTCGATTTTCAAAATTTTTCAAAATTTCAAAATTTCAAAAATGCCATTTTGTAGAGATTACCTAGGCCGTCGTTCTGTCCGACCATCGTAGCGCTATAGGTTTACTCTGTCGCGATTTATTTCGAAAAATGTGATTTTTTCATAACAATTTGCAATTTCAAAATGAAAGTTTATATAAAATTTTTCAAAATTTCAAAATTTCAAAAATGCCATTTTGTAGAGCTTAAGCGGGGTGTCGATCTCGCCAAAGACCGCAACGCGTTAGGTTTACTCTATCACGGTCTTTTTCGAAAAATGTGATTTTTTGATAACAATTTCTATGTTGAAAATGAAAGTTTATATAAAAAATTTCAAAATGTCAAAATTTCAAAAATGCCATTTTGTAGAGATTACCGAGGCCGTCGTTCTGTCCGAACACCGTAGCGCTATAGGTTTACTCTATCACGATCTTTTTCGAAAAATGTGTTTTTTTTCATAATAATTTCTATGTTTAAAATGAAAGTTTATATAAAACTTTTCAAAATTTCAAAATTTCAAAAATGCCATTTTCTAGAGCTTACCGAGGCCGTCGTTCTGTCCGAACACCGTAGCGCTATAGGTTTACTCTGTCACGATCTTTTTCGAAAAATGTGATTTTTTCATAATAATTTCTATGTTTAAAATTAAAGTTTATATAAATTTTTTCAAAATGTCAAAATTTCAAAAATGCCATTTTGTATAGCTTAAGCGGGGTGTCGATCTCGCCAAAGACCGCAACGCGGTAGGTTCACTCTATCTCGTTCTTTTGTGAAAAATGTGATTTTTTCATAACAATTTCTATGTTTAAAATGAAATTTTATATAAATTTTTTCAAAATGTCAAACTTTCAAAAATGCCATTTTGTAGAGATTACCGAGGCCGTCGTTCTGTCCGAACACCGTAGCGCTATAGGTTTATTCTATCACGATCTTTTTCGAAAAATGTAATTTTTTCTTAATAATTTCTATGTTTAAAATGAAAGTTTATATAAAATTTTTCAAAATTTCAAAATTTCAAAAATGCCATTTTCTAGAGCTTACCGAGGCCGTCGTTCTGTCCGAACACCGTAGCGCTATAGGTTTACTCTGTCACGATCTTTTTCGAAAAATGTGATTTTTTCATAATAATTTCTATGTTTAAAATGAAAGTTTATATAAAATTTTTCAAAATGTCAAAATTTCAAAAATGCCATTTTGTAGAGATTACCGAGGCCGTCGTTCTGTCCGAACACCGTAGCGCTATACGTTTACTCTATCACGATCTTTTTCGAAAAATGTGATTTTTTCATAATAATTTCTATGTTTAAAATGAAATTTTATATAAAATTTTTCAAAATGTCAAAATTTCAAAAATGCCATTTTGTAGAGCTTATGCGGGGTGTCGATCTCGCCAAAGACCGCAACGCGGTAGGTTCACTCTATCTCGTTCTTTTGTGAAAAATGTGATTTTTTTATAATAATTTCTATGTTCAAAATGAAAGTTTATATAAAAAATTTCAAAATGTCAAAATTTCGAAAATGCCATTTCGTAGAGATTTCAAAGGCCTTCGTTCTGTCCAAACACAGCAACGCGGTAGGTTTACTCTATCTCGTTATTTTGTGAAAAATGTGATTTTTTCATAATAATTTCTATGTTTAAAATGAAATTTTATATAAATTTTTTCAAAATGTCAAAATTTCAAAAATGCCATTTTGTAGAGCTTATGCGGGGTGTCGATCTCGCCAAAGACCGCAACGCGGTAGGTTTACTCTATCTCGTTCTTTTGTGAAAAATGTGATTTTTTCATAACAATTTCTATGTTCAAAATGAAAGTTTATATAAAAAATTTCAAACTGTCAAAATTTTGAAATAGCCATTTCGTAGAGATTATCAAGGCCGTCGTTCTGTCGAAACGCCGTAACGCTATAGCTTTACTCTATCACGATCTTTTTCGAAAAATGTGATTTTTTCATAATAATTTCTATGTTTAAAATGAAATTTTATATAAAATTTTTCAAAATTTCAAAATTTCAAAAATGCCATTTTGTAGAGCTTAAGCGGGGTGTCGATCTCGCCAAAGACCGCAACGCGCTAGGTTTACTCTATCTCGATCCATTCGGACGTTCGTGAGTCGAATTATCGAGGTTTATGTGTTTTTTTTGGTGGCATTTTCAAAATCCAATATGGCCGCCGGCCGGAGGAAATTTCCACTTTTCGGACTTTTCCCATAGAGAGACGATTCTCCGGTTGGAAAGAGGCGATGAAAAATTAACAAAAATCAAAAAATGAGAAAAATTAAGGGAGCCGAAAATGACACTTTTTCGAAAAAAATATTTCCTATCAAAAGTGGAAAAATGGAAAATTTATATGAATTTTTGGAGAAATTCCAATTTTTTTTTTGTCAGTCTCGTAACGGATTTCTCGGACTTCGAGTTGCCACAGACGCGAATCCATTTCGACGTTTTCGATTCGAATTATCGAGGTTTTTGCGGTTTTTTCGTTGTATTTTCAAAATCCAATATGGCGGCCGGGCGAAGAAAATTTCTACTTTTTGGAGTTTTCCCATAGAGAGACGATTCTCCGGTTGGAGAGAGGCGATGAAAAATTAACAAAAATCAAAAAATGAGAAAAATTAAGGGAGCCGAAAAAAACACTTTTTTCGTTTCGAATGTGTTTTTTGGAAAAATTTCAAATTGAAAATTTATATGAATTTTTGGAGAAACTTGAAAATTTTTTTTGGCAATCTCGTAATGGACGTCTAGGTCTTCGACATGTCGCAGACGCAAATCCATTCGGACGTTCGTGAGTCGAATTATCGAGGTTTATGTGTTTTTTTGGTGGCATTTTCAAAATCCAATATGGCCGCCGGCCGAAGGAAATTTCCACTTTTCGGAGTTTTCCCATAGAGAGACGATTCTCCGGTTGGAAAGAGGCGATGAAAAATTAACAAAAATCAAAAAATGAGAAAAATTAAGTCAGCCGAAAATGACACTTTTTTCGTTTTGAGGGCGTTTTTTTGACCAAATTTCAAAGTGAAAATTATTACTAATTTTTGGAGAAACTTAATATTTTTTTTCTGCAATATCGTAAAGGACGTGCAGTCCTCGGACTCGCCGTAGACGGCCGTCGATTTGGACGTTCTCGATTGCGTCGAATGATCGTGGAAAATGTGCGTTTTTTCGACGTTCTCTAGATGCATTTTCAAAATCCAATGTGGCGGCCGCGCGAAGAAAATTTCTACTTTTTGGAGTTTTCCCATAGAGAGACGATTCTCCCGTTGGAAATAGGCGATGAAAAATTAACAAAAATCAAAAAATGAGAAAAATTAAGGGAGCCGAAAATGACACTTTTTTCGAAAAAAATATTTCCTATCGAAAGTGGAAAAATGGAAAATTTGTATGATTTTTTTGGGAATTTCAAAATTTCAAAAATGCCATTTCGCAGCTCTCGCCGAGCCCTTCGATCGCTCCTCGGACCGAAACGCTCCGCTCCTATCCGTTCTCGAGTTATGTCGGTTTCCGCGTTTTCGTCGATGCGTTTTCGAACGCAATTTTGAATTTGAAAATCGAAAAAATTTCAACTTTTCGGAGTTTTCCCATAGAGAGACGATTCTCCGGTTGGAAAGATGCGATGAAAAGTTATCAAAAATCAAAAAATGAGAAAAATTAAGTCAGCCGAAAATGACGAAAAAAACACTTTTTTCGTTTTGAGGGCGTTTTTTTGACCAAATTTCAAAGTGAAAATTATTACTAATTTTTGGAGAAACTTAATATTTTTTTTCTGCAATACCGTAAAGGACATGCAGTCCTTGGACTCGCCGTAGACGGCCGTCGATTTGGACGTTCTCGATTGCGTCGAATTATCGTGGAAAATGTGCGTTTTTTCGACGTTCTCTAGATGCATTTTCAAAATCCAATATGGCGGCCGGGCGAAGAAAATTTCTACTTTTTGGAGTTTTCCCATAGACTTGGGGGTGTTCGGGTGGAAGTGTCCGTTGCGCAATTTCGGTCCCGCCGCTGCTTCCCAAAGCGTGGGACGCCGAAAATGACACTTTTTTCGAAAAAAATATTTCCTATCGAAAGTGGAAAAATGGAAAATTTGTATGATTTTTTTGGGAATTTCAAAATTTCAAAAATGCCATTTCGCAGCTCTCACCGAGCCCTTCGATCGCTCCTCGGACCGAAACGCTCCGCTCCTATCCGTTCTCGAGTTATGTCGGTTTCCGCGTTTTCGTCGATGCGTTTTCGAACGCCATTTTGAATTTGAAAATCGAAAAAATTTCAACTTTTCGGAGTTTTTCCATAGACGGAGCGTCGTCGAGATCGAGGCGGTCCGAAAAAAGACTGACCGAATTGAGGAATAAAAAATCGTACAAAGCCGAAAAAAAAAGAGCACTTTTTGAACTTTACGTGCGAAAAAAACGAATAAAACGAACGAATGGACGAAAATAAATTTTTCCACTCGACGCGCCGTCTAATGCAGTGCGATAGTTCCCGTACTTTGCGCGCCCGTAACTCGATAGATAACGGAGATGATGAACCCCGAAGGCTGAAAACGGGCAGTTACCAACTCCCTTTTAGGGTATATGACTAGAGCCCAGTGGGGTGGGGTGGTAGTGAGTTTTTTTTTTGCACATCTACTTTTATCGTTACTCATTGTATGAAAGGGCACATCTACTTTCGTTGTTGTTCATTGTATGAAAGGGCACATCTACTTTCAAGGTAGAGTAAATAGGTAGGTCGAGTGAGCCCATTCGGTGTTAGTCGCGCTAACGCGACTGAGTCGAGTCGAGAACGCGCTCATTTTCTTGTTCGACTTTTGCTTTTTACCCGCCTTCCCCTTCGTGCCTCGCCACCTTCGATCTTTCGAAATAAATCGAAATCTTCTTCTTTCGAAATCGAGATCTTTCGATATAATTCGATAGGTAGTGTAAATAGGTAGGTCGAGTGAGCCCATTCAGTGTTAGTCGCGCTAACGCGACTGAGTCGAGTCGAGAACGCGCTCATTTTCTTGTTCGATTTTCAAAAATTTTCAAAATTTCAAAATTTCAAAAATGCCATTTTGTAGAGGTTACCGAGGCCGTCGTTCTGTCCGAACACCGTAGCGCTATAGGTTTACTCTATCACGATCTTTTTCGAAAAATGTGATTTTTTCATAATAATTTCTATGTTTAAAATGAAAGTTTATATAAAATTTTTCATTAATGTCAAAATTTCAAAAATTCCATTTTGTAGAGATTACCGAGGCCGTCGTTCTGTCCGAACACCGTAGCGCTATAGGTTTACTCTATCACGATCTTTTTCGAAAAATGTGATTTTTTCATAATAATTTCTATGTTTAAAATGAATTTTATATAAAATTTTTCAAAATGTCAAAATTTCAAAAATGCCATTTTGTAGAGCTTAAGCGGGGTGTCGATCTCGCCAAAGACCGCAACGCGGTAGGTTTTCTCTATCTCGTTCTTTTGGGAAAAATGTGATTTTTTCATAACAATTTCTATGTTCAAAATGAAAGTTTATATAAAATATTTCAAAATGTCAAAATTTCGAAAATGCCATTTCGTAGAGATTTCAAAGGCCTTCGTTCTGTCCAAACATTGTAACGCATATGATTTACTCTATAACGGTCTTTTTCGAAAAATGTCATTTTTTCATAACAATTTCTATGTTCAAAATGAAAGTTTATATAAAAAATTTCAAAATGTCAAAATTTCGAAAATGCCATTTCGTAGAGATTTCAAAGGCCTTTGTTCTGTCCGAATAACGTAACGCGTTTGATTTACTCTATCACGGTCTTTTTCGAAAAATGTCATTTATTCATAACAATTTCTATGTTCAAAATGAAAGTTTATATAAAATTTTTCAAAATTTCAAAATTTCAAAAATGCCATTTTGTAGAGATTACTCAGGCCGTCGTTCTGTCCGAACACCGTAGCGCTATAGGTTTACTCTATCACGATCTTTTTCGAAAAATGTGATTTTTTCATAATAATTTCTATGTTTAAAATGAAAGTTTATATAAAATTTTTCAAAATGTCAAAATTTCAAAAATGCCATTTTGTAGAGATTACCGAGGCCGTCGTTCTGTCCGAACACCGTAGCGTTATAGGTTTACTCTGTCACGATCTTTTTCGAAAAATGTGATTTTTTCATAATAATTTCTATGTTTAAAATGAAAGTTTATATAAAATTTTTCAAAATGTCAAAATTTCAAAAATGCCATTTTGTAGAGATTACCGAGGCCGTCGTTCTGTCCGAACACCGTAGCGTTATAGGTTTACTCTGTCACGATCTTTTTCGAAAAATGTGATTTTTTCATAATAATTTCTATGTTTAAAATGAAAGTTTATATAAAATTTTTCAAAATGTCAAAATTTCAAAAATGCCATTTTGTAGAGATTACCGAGGCCGTCGTTCTGTCCGAACACCGTAGCGTTATAGGTTTACTCTGTCACGATCTTTTTCGAAAAATGTGATTTTTTCATAATAATTTCTATGTTTAAAATGAAAGTTTATATAAAATTTTTCAAAATGTCAAAATTTCAAAAATGCCATTTTGTAGAGATTACCGAGGCCGTCGTTCTGTCCGAACACCGTAGCGTTATAGGTTTACTCTGTCACGATCTTTTTCGAAAAATGTGATTTTTTCATAATAATTTCTATGTTTAAAATGAAAGTTTATATAAAATTTTTCAAAATGTCAAAATTTCAAAAATGCCATTTTGTAGAGATTACCGAGGCCGTCGTTCTGTCCGAACACCGTAGCGTTATAGGTTTACTCTGTCACGATCTTTTTCGAAAAATGTGATTTTTTCATAATAATTTCTATGTTTAAAATGAAAGTTTATATAAAATTTTTCAAAATGTCAAAATTTCAAAAATGCTATTTTGTAGAGATTACTCAGGCCGTCGTTCTGTCCGAACACCGTAGCGCTATAGGTTTACTCTATCACGATCTTTTTCGAAAAATGTGATTTTTTCATAATAATTTCTATGTTTAAAATGAAAGTTTATATAAAATTTTTCAAAATGTCAAAATTTCAAAAATGCCATTTTGTAGAGATTACCGAGGCCGTCGTTCTGTCCGAACACCGTAGCGTTATAGGTTTACTCTGTCACGATCTTTTTCGAAAAATGTGATTTTTTCATAATAATTTCTATGTTTAAAATGAAAGTTTATATAAAATTTTTCAAAATGTCAAAATTTCAAAAATGCCATTTTGTAGAGATTACCCAGGCCGTCGTTCTGTCCGAACACCGTAGCGCTATAGGTTTACTCTATCACGATCTTTTTCGAAAAATGTGATTTTTTCATAATAATTTCTATGTTTAAAATGAAAGTTTATATAAAATTTTTCAAAATGTCAAAATTTCAAAAATGCCATTTTGTAGAGATTACCCAGGCCGTCGTTCTGTCCGAACACCGTAGCGCTATAGGTTTACTCTATCACGATCTTTTTCGAAAAATGTGATTTTTTCATAATAATTTCTATGTTTAAAATGAAAGTTTATATAAAATTTTTCAAAATTTCAAAATTTCAAAAATGCCATTTTCTAGAGCTTACCGAGGCCGTCGTTCTGTCCGAACACCCTAGCGCTATAGGTTTACTCTGTCACGATCTTTTTTTTTCGAAAAATGTGATTTTTTCATAATAATTTCTATGTTTAAAATGAAAGTTTATATAAAATTTTTCATAATGTCAAAATTTCAAAAATGCCATTTTGTAGATATTACCCAGGCCGTCGTTCCGTCCGAACACAGTAGCGCTATAGGTTTACTCTATCACGATCTTTTGTGAAAAATGTGATTTTTTCATAACAATTTCTATGTTCAAAATGAAAGTTTATAAAAAAATTTTCAAAATTTCAAAATTTCAAAAATGCCATTTAGTAGAACTTAAGCGGGGTGTCGATCTCTCCAAAGACCGCAACGCGGTAGGTTTACTCTATCTCGTTGTTTTGTGAAAAATGTGATTTTTTCATAACAATTTCTATGTTCAAAATGAAAGTTTATATAAAAAATTTCAAAATGTCAAAATTTCGAAAATGCCATTTGGTAGAGATTTCAAAGGCCTTCGTTCTGTCCAAACACCGCAATGCGGTAGGTTTACTCTATCTCGTTATTTTGTGAAAAATGTGATTTTTTCATAACAATTTCTATGTTCAAAATGAAAGTTTATATAAAAAATTTCAAAATGCCAAAATTTCGAAAATGCCATTTCGTAGAGATTTCAAAGGTCTTCGTTCTGTCCAAACTCCGCAACGCGGTAGGTTTACTCTATCTCGTTCTTTTGTGAAAAATGTGATTTTTTCATAACAATTTCTATGTTCAAAATGAAAGTTTATATAAAAAATTTCAAAATGTCAAAATTTCGAAAATGCCATTTCGTAGAGATTTCAAAGGCCTTCGTTCTGTCCAAACACCGCAACGCGGTAGGTTTACTCTATCTCGTTATTTTGTGAAAAATGTGATTTTTTCATAACAATTTCTATGTTCAAAATGAAAGTTTATATAAAAAATCTCAAAATGTCAAAATTTCAAAAATGCCATTTCGTAGACCTCACTCGGGGCGTCTATCTCGCCTAAGACCGCTACGCGGTAGGTTCGGTCTGTCTCGATCGATATCGGAAAATGTGATTTTTGTACTCGTTGGAAAAATTCAAAATCAAAATTTATATAAATTTTTTCAAAATTTCAAAATTCTGAAAATGCCACTTTGTAGTGCTGGTCGAGGCGCTACATCTCGCCGTAGAACACAACTCGACGGGAGGTCGTCCTCTCTGCGCTAATCGGGTTTTTTCGTAGCCTCGTTTCAAAATCAAAGATGGCGGCCGCACGAAGAAAATTGAAGGAAATTTCAACTTTTAGGAATTTTCCCATAGAGTTGGGGGTATTCGGGTGGAAATGTCCATTGCACGATTTCGGTCCCGCTGCTGCTTCCCAAAGCGTGGGAGCCGAAAAATTACGTTTTTTTTGTAAAAAAATTCCTTTAAAAATTGGGAAAATGGAAAATTTATATGAATTTTTGGAGAAATTCAAATTTTTTTTTTGGCAGTCTCGTAACGGATTTCTCGGACTTCGAGTTGCCGCAGACGCGAATCCATTTCGACGTTTTCGATTCGAATTATCGAGGTTTTTGCGGTTTTTTCGTTGTATTTTCAAAATCCAATATGGCGGCGGCGCGAAGGAAATTTCAACTTTTTGGAGTTTTTCCATAGAGAGAAGGGTTTTTAGGTGGAGATGACAGTTGCGCAATTACGGTCCCGCGGCTATTTCCCAAAGCGTGGGATCCGAAATATGAAACTTTTTTCGTTTCGAATGCGTTTTTTGGAAAAATTTCAAATTGAAAATTTATATGAATTTTTGGAGAAACTTGAAAATTTTTTTTGGCAATCTCGTAAAGGACGTCTAGGTCTTCGAATTGCCGCAGACGCGAATCCATTCGGACGTTCGTGAGTCGAATTATCGAGGTTTATGTGTTTTTTTGGTGGCATTTTCAAAATCCAATATGGCCGCCGCCCGAAGGAAATTTTAACTTTTCGGGATTTTCCCATAGAGAGACGATTCTCCGGTTGGAAAGAAGCGATGAAAAATTAACAAAAATCAAAAAATGAAAAAAATTAAGTCAGCCGAAAAAAGCACTTTTTTCGTTTTGAGGGCGTTTTTTTGACCAAATTTCAAAGTGAAAATTATTACTAATTTTTGGAGAAACTTAATATTTTTTTTCTGCAATATCGTAGAGGACATGCAGTCCTTGGACTCGCCGTAGACGGCCGTCGATTTGGACGTTCTCGATTGCGTCGAATTATCGTGGAAAATGTGCGTTTTTTCGACGTTCTCTAGATGCATTTTCAAAATGCAATATGGCGGCCGCGCGAAGAAAATTTCTACTTTTTGGAGTTTTCCCATAGAGAGACGATTCTCCGGTTGGAAATAGGCGATGAAAAATTAACAAAAATCAAAAAATGAGAAAAATTAAGGGAGCCGAAAATGACACTTTTTTCGAAAAAAATATTTCCTATCGAAAGTGGAAAAATGGAAAATTTGTATGATTTTTTTGGGAATTACAAAATTTCAAAAATGCCATTTCGCAGCTCTCGCCGAGCCCTTCGATCGCTCCTCGGGCCGAAACGCTCCGCTCCTATCCGTTCTCGAGTTATGTCGGTTTCCGCGTTTTCGTCGATGCGTTTTCGAACGCCATTTTGAATTTGAAAATCGAAAAAATTTCCACTTTTCGGAGTTTTCCTATAGAGAGACGATTCTCCGGTTGGCAAGAGGCGATGAAAAATTAACAAAAATCAAAAAATGAGAAAAATTAAGGGAGCCGAAAAAAAAGAGCACTTTTTGAACTTTACGTGCGAAAAAAACGAATAAAACAAACGAATAGACGAAAATAAATTTTTCCACTCGACGCGCCGTCTAATGCGCTGCGAGAGTTCCCGTACTTGCGCGCGCGTACCTCGATAGATAGCGGAGATACTGAACCCCGTAGGCCGAAAACGGGCAGTTACCAACTCCCTTTTAGGTAATAGGACTAGAGCCCAGTGGGGTGGGGTGGTAGTGAGTTTTTTTTTTGCACATCTACTTTTATTGTTACTCATTGTATGAAAGGGCACATCTACTTTCGTTGTTGTTCATTGTACTTTCATTGTAAACTATGTTAGATAGGTAGAGTGAGCCCATTCGGTGTTAGTCGCGCTAACGCGACTGAGTCGAGTCGAGAACGCGCTCATTTTCTTGTTCGACTTTTGCTTTTTACCCGCCTTCCCCTGCGTGCCTCGCCACCTTCGATCTTTCGAAATAAATCGAAATCTTCTTCTATCGAAATCGAGATCTTTCGAAATAATTCGATAGGTAGAGTAAATAGGTAGGTCGAGTGAGCCCATTCGGTGTTAGTCGCGCTAACGCGACTGAGTCGAGTCGAGAACGCGCTCATTTTCTTGTTCGACTTTTGCTTTTTACCCGCCTTCCCCTGCGTGCCTCGCCACCTTCGATCTTTCGAAATAAATCGAAATCTTCTTCTTTCGAAATCGAGATCTTTCGAAATAATTCGATAGGTAGAGTAAATAGGTAGGTCGAGTGAGCCCATTCAGTGTTAGTCGCGCTAACGCGACTGAGTCGAGTCGAGAACGCCCTCATTTTCTTGTTCGATTTTCAAAATTTTTCAAAATTTCAAAATTTCAAAAATGCCATTTCGTAGAGATTACCAAGGCTGTCGTTCTGTCCGAACGCCGTAACGCTATAGGTTTACTCTATCACGATCTTTTTCGAAAAATGTAATTTTTTCATAATAATTTCTATGTTTAAAATGAAATTTTATATAAAATTTTTCAAAATTTCAAAATTTCAAAAATGCCATTTTGTAGAGCTTAATCGGGGTGTCGATCTAGCTAAAGACCGCAACGCGGTAGGTTTACTCTATCTCGTTCTTTTGTGAAAAATGTGATTTTTTCATAACAATTTCTATGTTCAAAATGAAAGTTTATATAAAAAATTTCAAAATGTCAAAATTTCGAAAATGCGATTTCGTAGAGCTTAAGCGGGGTGTCGATCTCGCCAAAGACCGCACCGCGGTAGGTTTACTCTATCTCGTTCTTTTGTGAAAAATGAATTTTTTTCATAACAATTTCTATGTTCAAAATGAAAGTTTATATAAAAAATTTCAAAATGTCAAAATTTCGAAAACGCCATTTCGTAGAGATTACCAAGGCCGTCGTTCTGTCCGAACGCCATAACGCTATAGGTTTACTCTATCACGATCTTTTTCGAAAAATGTGATTTTTTCATAATAATATCTATGTTTAAAATGAAAGTTTATATAAAATTTTTCAAAATGTCAAAATTTCAAAAATGCCATTTTGTAGAGCTTAAGCGGGGTGTCGATCTCGCCAAAGACCGCAACGCGGTAGGTTTACTCTATCACGGTCTTTTTCGAAAAATGTGATTTTTTGATAACAATTTCTATGTTCAAAATGAAAGTTTATATAAAAAATTTCAAAATGTCAAAATTTCGAAAATGCCATTTCGTAGAGATTACCAAGGCCGTCGTTCTGTCCAAACGCAGTAACGCTATAGGTTTACTCTATCACGATCTTTTTCGAAAAATGTGATTTTTTCATAATAATTTCTATGTTTAAAATGAAATTTTATATAAAATTTTTCAAAATGTCAAAATTTCAAAAATGCCATTTTGTAGAGCTTAAGCGGGGTGTCGATCTCGCCAAAGACCGCAACGCGGTAGGTTTACTCTATCTCGTTCTTTTGTGAAAAATGTGATTTTTTCATAACAATTTCTATGTTCAAAATGAAAGTTTATATAAAAAATTTCAAAATGTCAAAATTTCGAAAATGCCATTTTGTAGAGATTACCAAGGCGGTCGCTCTGTCCGAACATCGTAACGCTATAGGTTTCCTCTATCACGATCTTTATCGAAAAATGTGATTTTTTCATAACAATTTCTATGTTCAAAATGAAAGTTTATATAAAAAATTTCAAAATGTCAAAATTTCAAAAATGCCATTTTGTAGAGCTTAAGCGGTGTCTCGATCTCGCCAAGGACGGCAACGCGTTTGATTTACTCTATCACCGTCCTTTTCGAAAAATGTCATTTATTCATAACAATTTCTATGTTCAAAATGAAAGTTTATATAAAAAATTTCAAAATGTCAAAATTTCGAAAATGCCATTTTGTAGAGATTACCAAGGCGGTCGTTCTGTCCGAACATCGTAACGCTATAGGTTTCCTCTATCACGATCTTTTTCGAAAAATGTGATTTTTTCATAATAATTTCTATCTTTAAAATGAAAGTTTATATAAAATTTTTCAAAATGTCAAAATTTCAAAAATGCCATTTTGTAGAGCTTAAGCGGGGTGTCGATCTAGCCAAAGATTGCAACGCGGTAGGTTTACTCTATCTCGTTCTTTTGTGAAAAATGTGTTTTTTTCATAACAATTTCTATGTTCAAAATGAAAGTTTATATAAAAAATTTCAAAATGTCAAAATTTCGAAAATGCCATTTTGTAGAGATTACCAAGGCGGTCGTTCTGTCCGAACATCGTAACGCTATAGGTTTCCTCTATCACGATCTTTTTCGAAAAATGTGATTTTTTCATAATAATTTCTATGTTTAAAATGAAAGTTTATATAAAATTTTTCAAAATGTCAAAATTTCAAAAATGCCATTTTGTAGAGCTTAAGCGGGGTGTCGATCTGGCCAAAGACCGCAACGCGGTAGGTTTCCTCTATCACGATCTTTTTCGAAAAATGTGATTTTTTCATAATAATTTCTATGTTTAAAATGAAAGTTTATATAAAATTTTTCAAAATTTCAAAATTTCAAAAATGCCATTTCGTAGACCTCACTCGGGGCGTCGATCTCGCCTAAGACCGCAACGCGGTAGGTTCGGTCTGTCTCGATCGATATCGGAAAATGTGATTTTTGTACTCGTTGGAAAAATTCAAAATCAAAATTTATACAAATTTTTTTAAAATTTCAAAATTCTGAAAATGCCACTTTGTAGTGCTGGTCGAGGCGCTACATCTCGCCGTAGAACACAACTCGACGTGAGGTCGTCCTCTCTGCGCTAATCGGGTTTTTTCGTAGCCTCGTTTAAAAATCAAATATGGCGGCCGCACGAAGAAAATTGAAGGAAATTTCAACTTTTAGGATTTTTCCCATAGAGTTGGGGGTATTCGGGTGGAAATGTCTATTGCACAATTTCGGTCCCGCTGCTGCTTCCCAAAGCGTGGGAGCCGAAAAAATACGTTTTTTTTGTAAAAAATTTGCTTCAAAAATTGGGAAAATGGAAAATTTATATGATTTTTTTGAGAAATTCCAATTTTTTTTTTGGCAGTCTCGTAACGGATTTCTCGGACTTCGAGTTGCCACAGACGCGAATCCATTTTGACGTTTTCGATTCGAATTATCGAGGTTTTTGCGGTTTTTTCGTTGTATTTTCAAAATCCAATATGGCGGCGGCGCGAGGGAAATTTCAACTTTTTGGAGTTTTTCCATAGAGAGAAGGGTTTTCGGGTGGAGATGACAGTTGCGCAATTACGGTGCCGCGGCTATTTCCCAAAGCGTGGGATCCGAAATATGAAACTTTTTTCGTTTCGAATGCGTTTTTTGGAAAAATTTCAAATTGAAAATTTATATGAATTTTTGGAGAAACTTGAAAATTTTTTTTGGCAATCACGTAAAGGACGTCTAGGTCTTCGACTTGACGCAGACGCAAATCCATTCGGACGTTCGTGAGTCGAATTATCGAGGTTTATGTGTTTTTTTGGTGGCATTTTCAAAATCCAATATGGCCGCCGGGCGAAGAAAATTTCTACTTTTTGGACTTTTCCCATAGAGAGACGATTCTCCGGTTGGAAAGAGGCGATGAAAAATTAACAAAAATCAAAAAATGAGAAAAATTAAGGAAGCCGAAAAAAACACTTTTTTCGTTTTGAGGGCGTTTTTTTGACCAAATTTCAAAGTGAAAATTATTACTAATTTTTGGAGAAACTTAATATTTTTTTTTTGCAATATCGTAAAGGACGTGCAGTCCTTGGACTGGCCGTAGACGGCCGTCGATTTGGACGTTCTCGATTGCGTCGAATTATCGTGGAAAATGTGCGTTTTTTCGACGTTCTCTAGATGCATTTTCAAAATGCAATATGGCGGCCGGGCGAAGAAAATTTCTACTTTTTGGAGTTTTCCCATAGAGAGACGATTCTCCGGTTGGAAAGAGGCGATGAAAAATTAACAAAAATCAAAAAATGAGAAAAATTAAGGGAGCCGAAAATGACACTTTTTTCGAAAAAAATATTTCCTATCGAAAGTGGAAAAATGGAAAATTTGTATGATTTTTTTGGGAATTTCAAAATTTCAAAAATGCCATTTCGCAGCTCTCGCCGAGCCCTTCGATCGCTCCTCGGACCGAAACGCTCCGCTCCTATCCGTTCTCGAGTTATGTCGGTTTCCGCGTTTTCGTCGATGCGTTTTCGAACGCCATTTTGAATTTGAAAATCGAAAAAATTTCAACTTTTCGGAATTTTTCCACAGACGGAGCGTCGTCGAGATGGAGACGTAGCGAAAAAAGACTGACCGAATTGAGGAATAAAAAATCGTACAAAGCCGAAAAAAAAAGAGCACTTTTTGAACTTTACGCGCGAAAAAAACGAATAAAACGAACGAATGGACGAAAATAAATTTTTCCACGCGACGCCCCGTCTAATGCAGTGCGATAGTTCCCGTACTTTGCGCGCCCGTAACTCGACGGATAACGGAGATAATCAACCGCGAAGGCCGAAAACGGGCAGTTACCAACTCCCTTTTAGGGTATATGACTAGATCGGAGCGGCACAGATCGGAGTGGCACAGAGCCCAGTGGGGTGGGGTGGTAGTGAGTTTTTGCTTTTTTTTGCACATCTACTTTTATTGTTACTCATTGTATGAAAGGGCACATCTACTTTCGTTGTCGTTCATTGTTAGGTTGGGGAACATCTACTTTCATTGTAAACTATGTTAGATAGGTAGAGTAAATAGGTAGGTCGAGTGAGCCCATTCAGTGTTAGTCGCGCTAACGCGACTGAGTCGAGTCGAGAACGCGCTCATTCTCTTGTTCGACTTTTGCTTTTTACCCGCCTTCCCCTACGTGCCTCGCCACCTTCGATCTTTCGAAATAAATCGAAATCTTCTTCTTTCGAAATCGAGACCTTTAGAAATAATTCGATAGGTAGAGTAAATAGGTAGGTCGAGTGAGCCCATTCAGTGTTAGTCGCGCTAACGCGACTGAGTCGGGTCGAGAACGCGCTCATTTTCTTGTTCAATTTTCAAAAATTTTCAAAATTTCAAAATTTCAAAAATGGGATTTTGTAGAGCTTAAGCGGGGTGTCGATCTCGCCAAAGACTGCAACGCGGTAGGTTTACTCTATCTCGTTCTTTTGTGAAAAATGTGATTTTTTCATAACAATTTCTATGTTCAAAATGAAAGTTTATATAAAATTTTTCAAAATTTCAAAATTTCAAAAATGCCATTTTGTAGAGATTACCCAGGCCGTCGTTCTGTCCAAACACCGTAGCGCTATAGGTTTACTCTATCACGATCTTTTTCGAAAAATGTGATTTTTCATAATAATTTCTATGTTTAAAATGAAAGTTTATATAAAATTTTTCAAAATTTCAAAATTTCAAAAATGCCATTTTCTAGAGCTTACTGAGGCCGTCGTTCTGTTCGAACACCGTAGCGCTATAGGTTTACTCTGTCACGATCTTTTTCGAAAAATGTGATTTTTTCATAATAATTTCTATGTTTAAAATGAAATTTTATATAAAATTTTTCAAAATTTCAAAATTTCAAAAATGCCATTTTGTAGAGCTTAAGCGGGGTGTCGATCTCGCCAAAGACCGCAACGCGGTAGGTTTACTCTATCTCGTTATTTTGTGAAAAATGTGATTTTTTCATAATAATTTCTATGTTTAAAATGAAATTTTATATAAAATTTTTCAAAATTTCAAAATTTCAAAAACGCCATTTTGTAGAGCTTACGCGGGGTGTCGATCTCGCCAAAGACCGCAAAGCGGTAGGTTTACTCTATCTCGTTCTTTTGTGAAAAATGTGATTTTTTGATAACAATTTCTATGTTCAAAATGAAAGTTTATATAAAAAATTTCAAAATGTCAAAATTTTGAAATAGCCATTTCGTAGAG
Source organism: Micropterix aruncella (assembly GCA_944548615.1). NCBI lineage: Eukaryota > Metazoa > Arthropoda > Insecta > Lepidoptera > Micropterigidae > Micropterix > Micropterix aruncella. Next base: position 3,636,164 of record OX155955.1, read on the forward strand.
ATTATCAAGGCCGTCGTTCTGTCGAAACGCCGTAACGCTATAGCTTTACTTTATCAGATCTTTTTCGAAAAATGTGATTTTTTCATAATAATTTCTATGTTTAAAATGAAATTTTATATAAAATTTTTCAAAATTTCAAAAATGCCATTTTGTAGAGCTTAAGCGGGGTGTCGATCTCGCCAAAGACCGCAACGCGGTAGGTTTACTCTATCACGGTCTTTTTCGAAAAATGTGATTTTTTGATAAATATTTCTATGTTCAAAATGAAAGTTTATATAAAAAATTTCAAAATGTCAAAATTTTTAAATAGCCATTTCGTAGAGATTATCAAGGCCGTCGTTCTGTCCAAACGCCGTAACGCTATAGGTTTACTCTATCACGATCTTTTTCGAAAAATGTGATTTTTTCATAATAATTTCTATGTTTAAAATGAAATTTTATATAAAATTTTTCAAAATGTCAAAATTTCAAAAATGCCATTTTGTAGAGCTTAAGCGGGGTGTCGATCTGGCCAAAGACCGCAACGCGGTAGGTTTCCTCTATCACGATCTTTTTCGAAAAATGTGATTTTTTCATAATAATTTCTATGTTTAAAATGAAAGTTTATATAAAATTTTTCAAAATTTCAAAATTTCAAAAATGCCATTTCGTAGACCTCACTCGGGGCGTCGATCTCGCCTAAGACCGCAACGCGGTAGGTTCGGTCTGTCTCGATCGATATCGGAAAATGTGATTTTTGTACTCGTTGGAAAAATTCAAAATCAAAATTTATACAAATTTTTTTAAAATTTCAAAATTCTGAAAATGCCACTTTGTAGTGCTGGTCGAGGCGCTACATCTCGCCGTAGAACACAACTCGACGTGAGGTCGTCCTCTCTGCGCTAATCGGGTTTTTTCGTAGCCTCGTTTAAAAATCAAATATGGCGGCCGCACGAAGAAAATTGAAGGAAATTTCAACTTTTAGGATTTTTCCCATAGAGTTGGGGGTATTCGGGTGGAAATGTCTATTGCACAATTTCGGTCCCGCTGCTGCTTCCCAAAGCGTGGGAGCCGAAAAAATACGTTTTTTTTGTAAAAAATTTGCTTCAAAAATTGGGAAAATGGAAAATTTATATGATTTTTTTGAGAAATTCCAATTTTTTTTTTGGCAGTCTCGTAACGGATTTCTCGGACTTCGAGTTGCCACAGACGCGAATCCATTTTGACGTTTTCGATTCGAATTATCGAGGTTTTTGCGGTTTTTTCGTTGTATTTTCAAAATCCAATATGGCGGCGGCGCGAGGGAAATTTCAACTTTTTGGAGTTTTTCCATAGAGAGAAGGGTTTTCGGGTGGAGATGACAGTTGCGCAATTACGGTGCCGCGGCTATTTCCCAAAGCGTGGGATCCGAAATATGAAACTTTTTTCGTTTCGAATGCGTTTTTTGGAAAAATTTCAAATTGAAAATTTATATGAATTTTTGGAGAAACTTGAAAATTTTTTTTGGCAATCACGTAAAGGACGTCTAGGTCTTCGACTTGACGCAGACGCAAATCCATTCGGACGTTCGTGAGTCGAATTATCGAGGTTTATGTGTTTTTTTGGTGGCATTTTCAAAATCCAATATGGCCGCCGGGCGAAGAAAATTTCTACTTTTTGGACTTTTCCCATAGAGAGACGATTCTCCGGTTGGAAAGAGGCGATGAAAAATTAACAAAAATCAAAAAATGAGAAAAATTAAGGAAGCCGAAAAAAACACTTTTTTCGTTTTGAGGGCGTTTTTTTGACCAAATTTCAAAGTGAAAATTATTACTAATTTTTGGAGAAACTTAATATTTTTTTTTTGCAATATCGTAAAGGACGTGCAGTCCTTGGACTGGCCGTAGACGGCCGTCGATTTGGACGTTCTCGATTGCGTCGAATTATCGTGGAAAATGTGCGTTTTTTCGACGTTCTCTAGATGCATTTTCAAAATGCAATATGGCGGCCGGGCGAAGAAAATTTCTACTTTTTGGAGTTTTCCCATAGAGAGACGATTCTCCGGTTGGAAAGAGGCGATGAAAAATTAACAAAAATCAAAAAATGAGAAAAATTAAGGGAGCCGAAAATGACACTTTTTTCGAAAAAAATATTTCCTATCGAAAGTGGAAAAATGGAAAATTTGTATGATTTTTTTGGGAATTTCAAAATTTCAAAAATGCCATTTCGCAGCTCTCGCCGAGCCCTTCGATCGCTCCTCGGACCGAAACGCTCCGCTCCTATCCGTTCTCGAGTTATGTCGGTTTCCGCGTTTTCGTCGATGCGTTTTCGAACGCCATTTTGAATTTGAAAATCGAAAAAATTTCAACTTTTCGGAATTTTTCCACAGACGGAGCGTCGTCGAGATGGAGACGTAGCGAAAAAAGACTGACCGAATTGAGGAATAAAAAATCGTACAAAGCCGAAAAAAAAAGAGCACTTTTTGAACTTTACGCGCGAAAAAAACGAATAAAACGAACGAATGGACGAAAATAAATTTTTCCACGCGACGCCCCGTCTAATGCAGTGCGATAGTTCCCGTACTTTGCGCGCCCGTAACTCGACGGATAACGGAGATAATCAACCGCGAAGGCCGAAAACGGGCAGTTACCAACTCCCTTTTAGGGTATATGACTAGATCGGAGCGGCACAGATCGGAGTGGCACAGAGCCCAGTGGGGTGGGGTGGTAGTGAGTTTTTGCTTTTTTTTGCACATCTACTTTTATTGTTACTCATTGTATGAAAGGGCACATCTACTTTCGTTGTCGTTCATTGTTAGGTTGGGGAACATCTACTTTCATTGTAAACTATGTTAGATAGGTAGAGTAAATAGGTAGGTCGAGTGAGCCCATTCAGTGTTAGTCGCGCTAACGCGACTGAGTCGAGTCGAGAACGCGCTCATTCTCTTGTTCGACTTTTGCTTTTTACCCGCCTTCCCCTACGTGCCTCGCCACCTTCGATCTTTCGAAATAAATCGAAATCTTCTTCTTTCGAAATCGAGACCTTTAGAAATAATTCGATAGGTAGAGTAAATAGGTAGGTCGAGTGAGCCCATTCAGTGTTAGTCGCGCTAACGCGACTGAGTCGGGTCGAGAACGCGCTCATTTTCTTGTTCAATTTTCAAAAATTTTCAAAATTTCAAAATTTCAAAAATGGGATTTTGTAGAGCTTAAGCGGGGTGTCGATCTCGCCAAAGACTGCAACGCGGTAGGTTTACTCTATCTCGTTCTTTTGTGAAAAATGTGATTTTTTCATAACAATTTCTATGTTCAAAATGAAAGTTTATATAAAATTTTTCAAAATTTCAAAATTTCAAAAATGCCATTTTGTAGAGATTACCCAGGCCGTCGTTCTGTCCAAACACCGTAGCGCTATAGGTTTACTCTATCACGATCTTTTTCGAAAAATGTGATTTTTCATAATAATTTCTATGTTTAAAATGAAAGTTTATATAAAATTTTTCAAAATTTCAAAATTTCAAAAATGCCATTTTCTAGAGCTTACTGAGGCCGTCGTTCTGTTCGAACACCGTAGCGCTATAGGTTTACTCTGTCACGATCTTTTTCGAAAAATGTGATTTTTTCATAATAATTTCTATGTTTAAAATGAAATTTTATATAAAATTTTTCAAAATTTCAAAATTTCAAAAATGCCATTTTGTAGAGCTTAAGCGGGGTGTCGATCTCGCCAAAGACCGCAACGCGGTAGGTTTACTCTATCTCGTTATTTTGTGAAAAATGTGATTTTTTCATAATAATTTCTATGTTTAAAATGAAATTTTATATAAAATTTTTCAAAATTTCAAAATTTCAAAAACGCCATTTTGTAGAGCTTACGCGGGGTGTCGATCTCGCCAAAGACCGCAAAGCGGTAGGTTTACTCTATCTCGTTCTTTTGTGAAAAATGTGATTTTTTGATAACAATTTCTATGTTCAAAATGAAAGTTTATATAAAAAATTTCAAAATGTCAAAATTTTGAAATAGCCATTTCGTAGAGATTATCAAGGCCGTCGTTCTGTCGAAACGCCGTAACGCTATAGCTTTACTTTATCAGATCTTTTTCGAAAAATGTGATTTTTTCATAATAATTTCTATGTTTAAAATGAAATTTTATATAAAATTTTTCAAAATTTCAAAAATGCCATTTTGTAGAGCTTAAGCGGGGTGTCGATCTCGCCAAAGACCGCAACGCGGTAGGTTTACTCTATCACGGTCTTTTTCGAAAAATGTGATTTTTTGATAAATATTTCTATGTTCAAAATGAAAGTTTATATAAAAAATTTCAAAATGTCAAAATTTTGAAATAGCCATTTCGTAGAGATTATCAAGGCCGTCGTTCTGTCCAAACGCCGTAACGCTATAGGTTTACTCTATCACGATCTTTTTCGAAAAATGTGATTTTTTCATAATAATTTCTATGTTTAAAATGAAATTTTATATAAAATTTTTCAAAATGTCAAAATTTCAAAAATGCCATTTTGTAGAGCTTAAGCGGGGTGTCGATCTCGCCAAAGACCGCAACGCGGTAGGTTTACTCTATCTCGTTCTTTTGGGAAAAATGTGATTTTTTCATAACAATTTCTATGTTCAAAATGAAAGTTTATATAAAAAATTTCAAAATGTCAAAATTTCGAAAATGCCATTTCGTAGAGATTTCAAAGGCCGTCGTTCTGTCCAAACGCCGTAACGCTATAGGTTTACTCTATCACGATATTTTTCGAAAAATGTGATTTTTTCATAATAATTTCTATGTTTAAAATGAAATTTTATATAAAATTTTTCAAAATTTCAAAATTTCAAAAATGCCATTTTGTAGAGCTTAAGCGGGGTGTCGATCTCGCCAAAGACCGCAACGCGGTAGGTTTACTCTATCTCGTTCTTTAGTGAAAAATGTGATTTTTTCATAATAATTTCCAAGTTCAAAATGAAAGTTTATATAAAATTTTTCAAAATTTCAAAATTTCAAAAATGCCATTTCGTAGAGATTACCGAGGCCGTCGTTCTGTCCGAACATCGTAACGCGTCAGGTTTACTCTATCTCGATTTATTTCGAAAAATGTGATTTTTTCATAATAATTTCCAAGTTCTAAATGAAAGTTTATATAAAATTTTTCAAAATGTCAAAATTTCAAAAATGCCATTTCGTAGACCTCACTCGGGGCGTCGATCTCGCCTAAGACCGCAACGCGGTAGGTTCGGTCTGTCTCGATCGATATCGGAAAATGTGATTTTTGTACTCGTTGGAAAAATTCAAAATCAAAATTTATATAAATTTTTTTAAAATTTCAAAATTCTGAAAATGCCACTTTGTAGTGCTGGTCGAGGAGCTACATCTCGCCGTAGAACACAACTCGACAGGAGGTCGTCCTCTCTGCGCTAATCGGGTTTTTTCGTAGCCTCGTTTCAAAATCAAAGATGGCGGCCGCACGAAGAAAATTGAAGGAAATTTCAACTTTTAGGATTTTTCCCATAGAGTTGGGGGTATTCGGGTGGAAATGTCCATTGCACAATTTCGGTCCCGCTGCTGCTTCCCAAAGCGTGGAGTCCGAAAAATTACGTTTTTTTTGTAAAAAAATCCCTTTAAAAATTGGGAAAATGGAAAATTTATATGAATTTTTGGAGAAATTCCAATTTTTTTTTTGGCAGTCTCGTAACGGATTTCTCGGACTTCGAGTTGCCACAGACGCGAATCCATTTCGACGTTTTCGATTCGAATTATCGAGGTTTTTGCGGTTTTTTCGTTGTATTTTCAAAATCCAATATGGCGGCGGCGCGAAGGAAATTTCAACTTTTTGGAGTTTTTCCATAGAGAGAAGGGTTTTTGGGTGGAGATGACAGTTGCGCAATTACGGTCCCGCGGCTATTTCCCAAAGCGTGGGATCCGAAATATGAAACTTTTTTCGTTTCGAATGCGTTTTTTGGAAAAATTTCAAATTGAAAATTTATATGAATTTTTGGAGAAACTTAAAATTTTTTTTTGGCAATCTCGTAAAGGACGTCTAGGTCTTCGACTTACCGCAGACGCAAATCCATTCGGACGTTCGTGAGTCGAATTATCGAGGTTTGTGTGTTTTTTTGGTGGCATTTTCAAGATCCAATATGGCGGCCGGGCGAAGAAAATTTCTACTTTTTAGACTTTTCCCATAGAGAGACGATTCTCCGGTTGGAAAGAGGCGATGAAAAATTAACAAAAATCAAAAAATGAGAAAAATTAAGGAAGCCGAAAAAAACACTTTTTTCGTTTTGAGGGCGTTTTTTTGACCAAATTTCAAAGTGAAAATTATTACTAATTTTTGGAGAAACTTAATATTTTTTTTCTGCAATATCGTAAAGGACGTGCAGTCCTTGGACTCGCCGTAGACGGCCGTCGATTTGGACGTTCTCGATTGCGTCGAATGATCGTGGAAAATGTGCGTTTTTTCGACGTTCTCTAGGTGCATTTTCAAAATCCAATATGGCGGCCGCGCGAAGAAAATTTCTACTTTTTGGAGTTTTCCCATAGACAGACGATTCTCCGGTTGGAAATAGGCGATGAAAAATTAACAAAAATCAAAAAATGAGAAAAATTAAGGGAGCCGAAAATGACACCTTTTTCGAAAAAAATATTTCCTATCGAAAGTGGAAAAATGGAAAATTTGTATGATTTTTTTGGGAATTTCAAAATTTCAAAAATGCCATTTCGCAGCTCTCGCCGAGCCCTTCGATCGCTCCTCGGACCGAAACGCTCCGCTCCTATCCGTTCTCGAGTTATGTCGGTTTCCGCGTTTTCGTCGATGCGTTTTCGAACGCCATTTTGAATTTGAAAATCGAAAAAATTTCAACTTTTCGGAATTTTTCCACAGACGGAGCGTCGTCGAGATGGAGACGTAGCGAAAAAAGACTGACCGAATTGAGGAATAAAAAATCGTACAAAGCCGAAAAAAAAAGAGCACTTTTTGAACTTTACGCGCGAAAAAAACGAATAAAACGAACGAATGGACGAAAATAAATTTTTCCACGCGACGCCCCGTCTAATGCAGTGCGATAGTTCCCGTACTTTGCGCGCCCGTAACTCGACGGATAACGGAGATAATCAACCGCGAAGGCCGAAAACGGGCAGTTACCAACTCCCTTTTAGGGTATATGACTAGATCGGAGCGGCACAGATCGGAGTGGCACAGAGCCCAGTGGGGTGGGGTGGTAGTGAGTTTTTGCTTTTTTTTGCACATCTACTTTTATTGTTACTCATTGTATGAAAGGGCACATCTACTTTCGTTGTCGTTCATTGTTAGGTTGGGGAACATCTACTTTCATTGTAAACTATGTTAGATAGGTAGAGTAAATAGGTAGGTCGAGTGAGCCCATTCAGTGTTAGTCGCGCTAACGCGACTGAGTCGAGTCGAGAACGCGCTCATTCTCTTGTTCGACTTTTGCTTTTTACCCGCCTTCCCCTACGTGCCTCGCCACCTTCGATCTTTCGAAATAAATCGAAATCTTCTTCTTTCGAAATCGAGACCTTTAGAAATAATTCGATAGGTAGAGTAAATAGGTAGGTCGAGTGAGCCCATTCAGTGTTAGTCGCGCTAACGCGACTGAGTCGGGTCGAGAACGCGCTCATTTTCTTGTTCAATTTTCAAAAATTTTCAAAATTTCAAAATTTCAAAAATGGGATTTTGTAGAGCTTAAGCGGGGTGTCGATCTCGCCAAAGACTGCAACGCGGTAGGTTTACTCTATCTCGTTCTTTTGTGAAAAATGTGATTTTTTCATAACAATTTCTATGTTCAAAATGAAAGTTTATATAAAATTTTTCAAAATTTCAAAATTTCAAAAATGCCATTTTGTAGAGATTACCCAGGCCGTCGTTCTGTCCAAACACCGTAGCGCTATAGGTTTACTCTATCACGATCTTTTTCGAAAAATGTGATTTTTCATAATAATTTCTATGTTTAAAATGAAAGTTTATATAAAATTTTTCAAAATTTCAAAATTTCAAAAATGCCATTTTCTAGAGCTTACTGAGGCCGTCGTTCTGTTCGAACACCGTAGCGCTATAGGTTTACTCTGTCACGATCTTTTTCGAAAAATGTGATTTTTTCATAATAATTTCTATGTTTAAAATGAAATTTTATATAAAATTTTTCAAAATTTCAAAATTTCAAAAATGCCATTTTGTAGAGCTTAAGCGGGGTGTCGATCTCGCCAAAGACCGCAACGCGGTAGGTTTACTCTATCTCGTTATTTTGTGAAAAATGTGATTTTTTCATAATAATTTCTATGTTTAAAATGAAATTTTATATAAAATTTTTCAAAATTTCAAAATTTCAAAAACGCCATTTTGTAGAGCTTACGCGGGGTGTCGATCTCGCCAAAGACCGCAAAGCGGTAGGTTTACTCTATCTCGTTCTTTTGTGAAAAATGTGATTTTTTGATAACAATTTCTATGTTCAAAATGAAAGTTTATATAAAAAATTTCAAAATGTCAAAATTTTGAAATAGCCATTTCGTAGAGATTATCAAGGCCGTCGTTCTGTCGAAACGCCGTAACGCTATAGCTTTACTTTATCAGATCTTTTTCGAAAAATGTGATTTTTTCATAATAATTTCTATGTTTAAAATGAAATTTTATATAAAATTTTTCAAAATTTCAAAAATGCCATTTTGTAGAGCTTAAGCGGGGTGTCGATCTCGCCAAAGACCGCAACGCGGTAGGTTTACTCTATCACGGTCTTTTTCGAAAAATGTGATTTTTTGATAAATATTTCTATGTTCAAAATGAAAGTTTATATAAAAAATTTCAAAATGTCAAAATTTTGAAATAGCCATTTCGTAGAGATTATCAAGGCCGTCGTTCTGTCCAAACGCCGTAACGCTATAGGTTTACTCTATCACGATCTTTTTCGAAAAATGTGATTTTTTCATAATAATTTCTATGTTTAAAATGAAATTTTATATAAAATTTTTCAAAATGTCAAAATTTCAAAAATGCCATTTTGTAGAGCTTAAGCGGGGTGTCGATCTCGCCAAAGACCGCAACGCGGTAGGTTTACTCTATCTCGTTCTTTTGGGAAAAATGTGATTTTTTCATAACAATTTCTATGTTCAAAATGAAAGTTTATATAAAAAATTTCAAAATGTCAAAATTTCGAAAATGCCATTTCGTAGAGATTTCAAAGGCCGTCGTTCTGTCCAAACGCCGTAACGCTATAGGTTTACTCTATCACGATATTTTTCGAAAAATGTGATTTTTTCATAATAATTTCTATGTTTAAAATGAAATTTTATATAAAATTTTTCAAAATTTCAAAATTTCAAAAATGCCATTTTGTAGAGCTTAAGCGGGGTGTCGATCTCGCCAAAGACCGCAACGCGGTAGGTTTACTCTATCTCGTTCTTTAGTGAAAAATGTGATTTTTTCATAATAATTTCCAAGTTCAAAATGAAAGTTTATATAAAATTTTTCAAAATTTCAAAATTTCAAAAATGCCATTTCGTAGAGATTACCGAGGCCGTCGTTCTGTCCGAACATCGTAACGCGTCAGGTTTACTCTATCTCGATTTATTTCGAAAAATGTGATTTTTTCATAATAATTTCCAAGTTCTAAATGAAAGTTTATATAAAATTTTTCAAAATGTCAAAATTTCAAAAATGCCATTTCGTAGACCTCACTCGGGGCGTCGATCTCGCCTAAGACCGCAACGCGGTAGGTTCGGTCTGTCTCGATCGATATCGGAAAATGTGATTTTTGTACTCGTTGGAAAAATTCAAAATCAAAATTTATATAAATTTTTTTAAAATTTCAAAATTCTGAAAATGCCACTTTGTAGTGCTGGTCGAGGAGCTACATCTCGCCGTAGAACACAACTCGACAGGAGGTCGTCCTCTCTGCGCTAATCGGGTTTTTTCGTAGCCTCGTTTCAAAATCAAAGATGGCGGCCGCACGAAGAAAATTGAAGGAAATTTCAACTTTTAGGATTTTTCCCATAGAGTTGGGGGTATTCGGGTGGAAATGTCCATTGCACAATTTCGGTCCCGCTGCTGCTTCCCAAAGCGTGGAGTCCGAAAAATTACGTTTTTTTTGTAAAAAAATCCCTTTAAAAATTGGGAAAATGGAAAATTTATATGAATTTTTGGAGAAATTCCAATTTTTTTTTTGGCAGTCTCGTAACGGATTTCTCGGACTTCGAGTTGCCACAGACGCGAATCCATTTCGACGTTTTCGATTCGAATTATCGAGGTTTTTGCGGTTTTTTCGTTGTATTTTCAAAATCCAATATGGCGGCGGCGCGAAGGAAATTTCAACTTTTTGGAGTTTTTCCATAGAGAGAAGGGTTTTTGGGTGGAGATGACAGTTGCGCAATTACGGTCCCGCGGCTATTTCCCAAAGCGTGGGATCCGAAATATGAAACTTTTTTCGTTTCGAATGCGTTTTTTGGAAAAATTTCAAATTGAAAATTTATATGAATTTTTGGAGAAACTTAAAATTTTTTTTTGGCAATCTCGTAAAGGACGTCTAGGTCTTCGACTTACCGCAGACGCAAATCCATTCGGACGTTCGTGAGTCGAATTATCGAGGTTTGTGTGTTTTTTTGGTGGCATTTTCAAGATCCAATATGGCGGCCGGGCGAAGAAAATTTCTACTTTTTAGACTTTTCCCATAGAGAGACGATTCTCCGGTTGGAAAGAGGCGATGAAAAATTAACAAAAATCAAAAAATGAGAAAAATTAAGGAAGCCGAAAAAAACACTTTTTTCGTTTTGAGGGCGTTTTTTTGACCAAATTTCAAAGTGAAAATTATTACTAATTTTTGGAGAAACTTAATATTTTTTTTCTGCAATATCGTAAAGGACGTGCAGTCCTTGGACTCGCCGTAGACGGCCGTCGATTTGGACGTTCTCGATTGCGTCGAATGATCGTGGAAAATGTGCGTTTTTTCGACGTTCTCTAGGTGCATTTTCAAAATCCAATATGGCGGCCGCGCGAAGAAAATTTCTACTTTTTGGAGTTTTCCCATAGACAGACGATTCTCCGGTTGGAAATAGGCGATGAAAAATTAACAAAAATCAAAAAATGAGAAAAATTAAGGGAGCCGAAAATGACACCTTTTTCGAAAAAAATATTTCCTATCGAAAGTGGAAAAATGGAAAATTTCTATGATTTTTTTGGGAATTTCAAAATTTCAAAAATGCCATTTCGCAGCTCTCGCCGAGCCCTTCGATCGCTCCTCGGACCGAAACGCTCCGCTCCTATCCGTTCTCGAGTTATGTCGGTTTCCGCGTTTTCGTCGATGCGTTTTCGAACGCAATTTTGAATTTGAAAATAGAAAAAATTTCAACTTTTCGGAATTTTCCCATAGAGAGACGATTCTCCGGTTGGAAAGAGGCGATGAAAAGTTATCAAAAATCGAAAAATGAGAAAAATTTACTCAGCCGAAAAAAAAGAGCACTTTTTGAACTTTACGTGCGAAAAAAACGAATAAAACAAACGAATAGACGAAAATAAATTTTTCCACTCGATGCGCCGTCTAATGCGGTGCGATAGTTCCCATACTTTGCACGCCCGTAACTCGATAGATGGCGGAGATGATGAACCGCGAAGGCCGAAAACGGGCAGTTACCAACTCCCTTTTAGGGTATATGACTAGATCGGAGTGGCACAGAGCCCAGTGGGTGGTAGTAAGTTGCGTTTTTTAGTTTTTCAGTTTTTTTTTTGCACATCTACTCATTGTATGAAAGGGCACATCTACTTTCGTTGTTGTTCATTGTATGAAAGGGCACTTCTACTTTCATTGTAAACTATGTTAGATAGGTAGAGTAAATAGGTAGGTCGAGTGAGCCCATTCGGTGTTAGTCGCGCTAACGCGACTGAGTCGAGTCGAGAACGCGCTCATTTTCTTGTTCGATTTTCAAAATCTTTCGAAATAATTCGATAGGTAGAGTAAATAGGTAGGTCGAGTGAGCCCATTCAGTGTTAGTCGCGCTAACGCGACTGAGTCGAGTCGAGAACGCGCTCATTTTCTTGTTCGACTTTTGCTTTTTACCCGCCTTCCCCTACGTGCCTCGCCACCTTCGATCTTTCGAAATAAATCGAAATCTTCTTCTTTCGAAATCGAGATCTTTCGAAATAATTCGATAGGTAGAGTAAATAGGTAGGTCGAGTGAGCCCATTCAGTGTTAGTCGCGCTAACGCGAGTCGAGAACGCGCTCATTTTCTTGTTCGATTTTCAAAATTTTTCAAAATTTCAAAATTTCAAAAATGCCATTACGTAGAGATTATCAAGGCCGTCGTTCTGTCCAAACGCCGTAACGCTATAGGTTTACTCTATCACGATCTTTTTCGAGAAATGTGATTTTTTCATAATAATTTCTATGTTTAAAATGAAATTTTATATAAAATTTTTCAAAATTTCAAAATTTCAAAAATGCCATTTTCTAGAGCTTACCGAGGCCGTCGTTCTGTCCGAACACCGTAGCGCTATAGGTTTACTCTGTCACGATCTTTTTCGAAAAATGTGATTTTTTCATAATAATTTCTATGTTTAAAATGAAATTTTATATAAAATTTTTCAAAATTTCAAAATTTCAAAAATGCCATTTTGTAGAGTTTAAGCGGGGTGTCGATCTCGCCAAAGACTGCAACGCGGTAGGTTTACTCTATCTCGTTCTTTTGTGAAAAATGTGATTTTTTGATAACAATTTCTATGTTCAAAATGAAAGTTTATATAAAAAATTTCAAAATGTCAAAATTTTGAAATAGCCATTTCGTAGAGATTATCAAGGCCGTCGTTCTGCCCGAACACTGTAACGCGTTTAATTTACTCTATCACGGTCTTTTTCGAAAAATGTCATTTATTCATAACAATTTCTATGTTCAAAATGAAAGTTTATATAAAAAATTTCAAAATGTCAAAATTTCGAAAATGCCATTTCGTAGAGATTTCAAAGGCCTTTGTTCTGTCCAAACACCGCAACGCGGTAGGTTACTCTATCTCGTTCTTTTGTGAAAAATGTGATTTTTTCATAACAATTTCTATGTTCAAAATGAAAGTTTATATAAAAAATTTCAAAATGTCAAAATTTCGAAAATGCCATTTCGTAGAGATTTCAAAGGCCTTCGTTCTGCCCGAACAACATAACGCGTTTGATTTACTCTATCACGGTCTTTTTCGAAAAATGACATTTATTCATAACAATTTCTATGTTCAAAATGAAAGTTTATATAAAAAATTTAGAAATGTCAAAATTTCGAAAATGCCATTTCGTAGAGATTTCAAAGGCCTTCGTTCTGTCCGAACACCGCAACGCGTTTAATTTACTCTATCACGGTCTTTTTCGAAAAATGTCATTTATTCATAACAATTTCTATGTTCAAAATGAAAGTTTATATAAAAAATTTCAAAATGTCAAAATTTCAAAAATGCCATTTTGTAGAGATTACCGAGGCCGTCATTCTGTCCAAACACCGTAATGCGTTAGGTTTTCTCTATCACGATCTTTTTCAAAAAATGTGATTTTTTCATAATAATTTCTATGTTTAAAATGAAATTTTATATAAAATTTTTCAAAATGTCAAAATTTCGAAAATGCCATTTTGTAGAGCTTAAGCGGGGTGTCGATCTCGCCAAAGACCGCAACGCGGTAGGTTTACTCTATCTCGTTCTTTTGTGAAAAATGTGATTTTTTGATAACAATTTCTATGTTCAAAATGAAAGTTTATATAAAAAATTTCAAAATGTCAAAATTTTGAAATAGCCATTTCGTAGAGATTATCAAGGCCGTCGTTCTGTCCAAACGCCGTAATGCTATAGGTTTACTCTATCACGATCTTTTTCGGAAAATGTGATTTTTTCATAATAATTTCTATGTTTAAAATGAAATTTTATATAAAATTTTTCAAAATTTCAAAATTTCAAAAATGCCATTTTGTAGAGATTAAGCGGGGTGTCGATCTCGCCAAAGACCGCAACGCGGTTGGTTTACTCTATCTCGTTCTTTTGTGAAAAATGTGATTTTTTGATAACAATTTCTATGTTCAAAATGAAAGTTTATAAAAAAAATTTCAAAATGTCAAAATTTTGAAATAGCCATTTCGTAGAGATTATCAAGGCCGTCGTTCTGTCCAAACGCCGTAACGCTATAGGTTTACTCTATCACGATCTTTTTCGAAAAATGTGATTTTTTCATAATAATTTCTATGTTTAAAATGAAATTTTATATAAAATTTTTCAAAATTTCAAAATTTCGAAAATGCCTTTTCGTAGAGATTTCAAAGGCCTTCGTTCTGTCCGAACACCGCAACGCGGTAGGTTTACTCTATCTCGTTATTTTGTGAAAAATGTGATTTTTTCATAACAATTTCTATGTTCAAAATGAAAGTTTATATAAAAAATTTCAAAATGTCAAAATTTCGAAAATGCCATTTCGTAGAGATTTTAAAGGCCTTCGTTCTGTCCGAACACCCCAACGCGGTAGGTTTACTCTATCTCGTTATTTTGTGAAAAATGTGATTTTTTCATAACAATTTCTATGTTCAAAATGAAAGTTTATATCAAAAAATTTCAAAATGTCAAAATTTCGAAAATGCCATTTCGTAGAGATTTCAAAGGCCTTCGTTCTGTCCGAACACCGCAATGCGGTAGGTTTACTCTATCTCGTTATTTTGTGAAAAATGTGATTTTTTCATAAAAATTTCTATGTTCAAAATGAAAGTTTATATAAAAAATTTCAAAATGTCAAAATTTCGAAAATGCCATTTCGTAGAGATTTCAAAGGCCTTCGTTCTGTCCGAACACCCCAACGCGGTAGGTTTACTCTATCTCGTTATTTTGTGAAAAATGTGATTTTTTCATAACAATTTCTATGTTCAAAATGAAAGTTTATATCAAAAAATTTCAAAATGTCAAAATTTCGAAAATGCCATTTCGTAGAGATTTCAAAGGCCTTCGTTCTGTCCGAACACCGCAACGCGGTAGGTTTACTCTATCTCGTTATTTTGTGAAAAATGTGATTTTTTCATAAAAATTTCTATGTTCAAAATGAAAGTTTATATAAAAAATTTCAAAATGTCAAAATTTCAAAAATGCCATTTTGTAGACCTCACTCGGGGCGTCGATCTCGCATAAGACCGCAACGCGGTAGGTTCGGTCTGTCTCGATCGATATCGGAAAATGTGATTTTTGTACTCGTTGGAAAAATTCAAAATCAAAATTTATATAATTTTTTTTAAAATTTCAAAATTCTGAGAATGCCACTTTGTAGTGCTGGTCGAGGCGCTACATCTCGCCGTAGAACACAACTCGACGGGAGGTCGTCCTCTCTGCGCTAATCGGGTTTTTTCGTAGCCTCGTTTCAAAATCAAAGATGGCGGCCGCACGAAGAAAATTGAAGGAAATTTCAACTTTTAGGAATTTTTCCATAGAGTTGGGGGTATTCGGGTGGAAATGTCCATTGCACAATTTCGGTCCCGCTGCTGCTTCCCAAAGCGTGGGAGCCGAAAAATTACGTTTTTTTTGTAAAAAAATTCCTTTAAAAATTGGGAAAATGGAAAATTTATATGAATTTTTGGAGAAATTCCAATTTTTTTTTTGGCAGTCTCGTAACGGATTTCTTGGACTTCGAGTTGTCACAGACGCGAATCCATTTCGACGTTTTCGATTCGAATTATCGAGGTTTTTGCGGTTTTTTCGTTGTATTTTGAAAATCCAATATGGCGGCGGCGCGAAGGAAATTTCAACTTTTTGGAGTTTTTCCATAGAGAGAAGGGTTTTCGGGTGGAGATGACGGTTGCGCAATTACGGTCCCGCGGCTATTTTCCAAAGCGTGGGATCCGAAATATGAAACTTTTTTCGTTTCGAATGCGTTTTTTGGAAAAATTTCAAATTGAAAATTTATATGAATTTTTGGGGAAACTTGAAAATTTTTTTTGGCAATCTCGTAAAGGACGTCTAGGTCTTCGACTTGCCGCAGACGCGAATCCATTCGGACGTTCGTGAGTCGAATTATCGAGGTTTATGTGTTTTTTTGGTGGCATTTTCAAAATCCAATATGGCCGCCGGCCGAAGGAAATTTCCACTTTTCGGACTTTTCCCATAGAGAGACGATTCTCCGGTTGGAAGGAGGCGATGAAAAATTAACAAAAATCAAAAAATGAGAAAAATTAAGGAAGCCGAAAAAAACACTTTTTTCGTTTTGAGGGCGTTTTTTTGACCAAATTTCAAAGTGAAAATTATTACTAATTTTTGAAGAAACTTAATATTTTTTTTCTGCAATATCGTAAAGGACGTGCAGTCCTTGGACTCGCCGTAGACGGCCGTCGATTTGGACGTTCTCGATTGCGTCGAATTATCGTGGAAAATGTGCGTTTTTTCGACGTTCTCTAGATGCATTTTCAAAATCCAATATGGCGGCCGCGCGAAGAAAATTTCTACTTTTTGGAGTTTTCCCATAGAGAGACGATTCTCCGGTTGGAAAGAGGCGATGAAAAATTAACAAAAATTAAAAAATGAGAAAAATTAAGTCAGCCGAAAATGACACTTTTTTCGAAAAAAATATTTCCTATCGAAAGTGGAAAAATGGAAAATTTATATGATTTTTTTGGGAATTTCAAAATTTCAAAAATGCCATTTCGCAGCACTCGCCGAGCCCTTCGATCGCTCCTCGGACCGAAACGCTCCGCTCCTATCCGTTCTCGAGTTATGTCGGTTTCCGCGTTTTCGTCGATGCGTTTTCGAACGCAATTTTGAATTTGAAAATCGAAAAAATTTCCACTTTTCGGAGTTTTCCCATAGAGAGACGATTCTCCGGTTGGAAAAATTCGATGAAAAATTACCAAAAATCAAAAAATGAGAAAAATTAAGTCAGCCGAAAAAAAAGAGCACTTTTTGAAATTTACGTGCGAAAAAAACGAATAAAACAAACGAATCGACGAAAATAAATTTTTCCACTCGATGCGCCGTCTAATGCAGTGCGATAGTTCCCGTACTTTGCGCGCCCGTAACTCGATGGATAGCGGAGATAATGAACCCCGAAGGCCGAAAACGGGCAGTTACCAACTCCCTTTTAGGGTATATGACTAGATCGGAGCGGCACAGAGCCCAGTGGAGGTTGTGTTTTTTAGTTTTTTTTTTGAACATCTACTTTTATTGTTACTCATTGTATGAAATGGCACATCTACTTTCGTTGTCGTACATTGTATGAAAGGGCACATCTACTTTCATCGTAAACTATGTTAGATAGGTAGAGTAAATAGGTAGGTCGAGTGAGCCCATTCGGTGTTAGTCGCGCTAACGCGACTGAGGCGAGTCGAGAACGCGCTCATTTTCTTGTTCGACTTTTGCTTTTTACCCGCCTTCCCCTACGTGCCTCGCCACCTTCGATCTTTCGAAATAAATCGAAATCTTCTTCTTTCGAAATCGAGACCTTTAGAAATAATTCGATAGGTAGAGTAAATAGGTAGGTCGAGTGAGCCCATTCAGTGTTAGTCGCGCTAACGCGACTGAGTCGGGTCGAGAACGCGCTCATTTTCTTGTTCGATTTTCAAAATTTTTCAAAATTTCAAAATTTCAAAAATGCCATTTTGTAGAGATTACCGAGGCCGTCGTTCTGTCCGAACACCGTAGCGCTATAGGTTTACTCTGTCACGATCTTTTTCGAAAAATGTGATTTTTTCATAATAATTTCTATGTTTAAAATTAAAGTTTATATAAAATTTTTCAAAATGTCAAAATTTCAAAAATGCCATTTTGTAGAGCTTAAGCGGGGTGTCGATCTCGCCAAAGACCGCAACGCGTTAGGTTTACTCTATCACGGTCTTTTTCGAAAAATGTGATTTTTTGATAACAATTTCTATGTTGAAAATGAAAGTTTATATAAAAAATTTCAAAATGTCAAAATTTCGAAAATGCCATTTCGTAGAGATTTCAAAGGCCTTCGTTCTGCCCAAACACTGTAACGCGTTTAATTTACTCTATCTCGTTCTTTTGTGAAAAATGTGATTTTTTCATAACAATTTCTATGTTCAAAATGAAAGTTTATATAAAAAATTTCCAAATGTCAAAATTTCGAAAATGCCATTTCGTAGAAATTTCAAAGGCCTTCGTTCTGTCCGAACACCTTAACGCGGTAGGTTTACTCTATCACGATCTATTTCGAAAAATGTGATTTTTTCATAATAATTTCTATGTTTAAAATGAAATTTTATATAAAATTTTTCAAAATTTCAAAATTTCAAAAATGCCATTTTGTAGAGCTTAAGCGGGGTGTCGATCTCGCCAAAGACCGCAACGCGGTAGGTTTACTCAATCTCGATTTATTTCAAAAAATGTGATTTTTTCATAACAATTTCTATGTTCAAAATGAAAGTTTATATAAAAAATTTCAAAATGTCAAAATTTCGAAAATGCTATTTCGTAGAGATTTCAAAGGCCTTCGTTCTGTCCGAACACCGTAACGCGGTAGGTTTACTCTATCACGATCTTTTTCGAAAAATGTGATTTTTTCATAATAATTTCTATGTTTAAAATGAAATTTTATATAAAAAATTTCAAAATGTCAAAATTTCGAAAATGCCATTTCGTAGAGATTTCAAAGGCCTTCGTTCTGTCCGAACACCGTAACGCGGTAGGTTTACTCTATCACGATCTTTTTCGAAAAATGTGATTTTTTCATAATAATTTCTATGTTTAAAATGAAATTTTATATAAAAAATTTCAAAATGTCAAAATTTCGAAAATGCCATTTCGTAGAGATTTCAAAGGCCTTCGTTCTGTCCGAACACCGCAACGCGGTAGGTTTACTCTATCTCGTTATTTTGTGAAAAATGTGATTTTTTCATAATAATTTCTATGTTTAAAATGAAATTTTATATAAAATTTTTCAAAATTTCAAAATTTCAAAAATGCCATTTTGTAGAGCTTAAGCGGGGTGTCGATCTCGCCAAAGACCGCAACGCGGTAGGTTTACTCTATCTCGTTCTTTTGTGAAAAATGTGATTTTTTGATAACAATTTCTATGTTCAAAATGAAAGTTTATATAAAAAATTTCAAAATGTCAAAATTTTGAAATAGCCATTTCGTAGAGATTATCAAGGCCGTCTTTCTGTCCAAACGCCGTAACGCTATAGGTTTACTCTATCACGATCTTTTTCGAAAAATGTGATTTTTTCATAATAATTTCTATGTTTAAAATGAAATTTTATATAAAATTTTTCAAAATTTCAAAATTTCAAAAATGCCATTTCGTAGACCTCACTCGGGGCGTCGATCTCGCCTAAGACCGCTACGCGGTAGGTTCGGTCTGTCTCGATCGATATCGGAAAATGTGATTTTTGTACTCGTTGGAAAAATTCAAAATCAAAATTTATATAAATTTTTTTAAAATTTCAAAATTCTGAAAATGCCACTTTGTAGTGCTGGTCGAGGCGCTACATCTCGCCGTAGAACACAACTCGACGGGAGGTCGTCCTCTCTGCGCTAATCGGGTTTTTTCGTAGCCTCGTTTCAAAATCAAAGATGGCGGCCGCACGAAGAAAATTGAAGGAAATTTCAACTTTTAGGAATTTTTCCATAGAGTTGGGGGTATTCGGGTGGAAATGTCCATTGCACAATTTCGGTCCCGCTGCTGCTTCCCAAAGCGTGGGAGCCGAAAAATTACGTTTTTTTTGTAAAAAAATTCCTTTAAAAATTGGGAAAATGGAAAATTTATATGAATTTTTGGAGAAATTCAAATTTTTTTTTTGGCAGTCTCGTAACGGATTTCTCGGACTTCGAGTTGCCACAGACGCGAATCCATTTCGACGTTTTCGATTCGAATTATCGAGGTTTTTGCGGTTTTTTCGTTGTATTTTCAAAATCCAATATGGCGGCGGCGCGAAGGAAATTTCAACTTTTTGGAGTTTTTCCATAGAGAGAAGGGTTTTCGGGTGGACATGTCAGTTGCGGAATTACGGTCCCGCGGCTATTTCCCAAAGCGTGGGATCCGAAAGATGAAACTTTTTTCGTTTCGAATGCGTTTTTTGAAAAAATTTCAAATTGAAAATTTATATGAATTTTTGGAGAAATTTGAAAATTTTTTTTGGCAATCTCGTAAAGGACGTCTAGGTCTTCGTCTTGCCGCAGACGCGAATCCATTCGGACGTTCGTGAGTCGAATTATCGAGGTTTATGTGTTTTTTTGGTGGCATTTTCAAAATCCAATATGGCCGCCGCCCGAAGGAAATTTCCACTTTTCGGGATTTTCCCATAGAGAGACGATTCTCCGGTTGGAAAGAGGCGATGAAAAATTAACAAAAATCAAAAAATGAGAAAAATTTACTCAGCCGAAAATGACACTTTTTTCGTTTTGAGGGCGTTTTTTTGACCAAATTTCAAAGTGAAAATTATTACTAATTTTTGGAGAAACTTAATATTTTTTTTCTGCAATATCGTAAAGGACATGCAGTCCTCGGACTCGCCGTAGACGGCCGTCGATTTGGACGTTCTCGATTGCGTCGAATTATCGTGGAAAATGTGCGTTTTTTCGACGTTCTCTAAATGCATGTTCAAAATCCAATATGGCGGCCGGGCGAAGAAAATTTCTACTTTTTGGAGTTTTCCCATAGAGTTGGGGGTGTTCGGGTGGAAGTGTCTATTGCGCGATTTCGGTCCCGCCGCTGCTTCCCAAAGCGTGGGACGCCGAAAATGACACTTTTTTCGAAAAAAATATTTCCTATCGAAAGTGGAAAAATGGAAAATTTGTATGATTTTTTTGGGAATTTCAAAATTTCAAAAATGCCATTTCGCAGCTCTCGCCGAGCCCTTCGACCGCTCCTCGGACCGAAACGCTCCGCTCCTATCCGTTCTCGAGTTATGTCGGTTTCCGCGTTTTCGTCGATGCGTTTTCGAACGCCATTTTGAATTTGAAAATCGAAAAAATTTCAACTTTTCGGAGTTTTTCCATAGACGGAGCGTCGTCGAGATCGAGGCGGTCCGAAAAAAGACTGACCGAATTGAGGAATAAAAAATCGTACAAAGCCGAAAAAAAAAGAGCACTTTTTGAACTTTACGCGCGAAAAAAACGAATAAAACGAACGAATCGACGAAAATAAATTTTTCCACTCGACGCGCCGTCTAATGCAGTGCGATAGTTCCCGTACTTTGCGCGCCCTTAACTCGATAGATAACGGAGATAATCAACCCCGAAGGCCGAAAACGGGCAGTTACCAACTCCCTTTTAGGGTATATGACTAGAGCCCAGTGGGGTGGGGTGGTAGTGAGTTGTGTTGTTGTTGTTCATTGTATGAAAGGGCACATCTACTTTCATTGTAAACTATGTTAGATTGGTAGAGTAAATAGGTAGGTCGAGTGAGCCCATTCGGTGTTAGTCGCGCTAACGCGACTGAGTCGAGTCGAGAACGCGCTCATTTTCTTGTTCGACTTTTGCTTTTTACCCGCCTTCCCCTACGCGCCTCGCCACCTTCGATCTTTCGAAATAAATCGAAATCTTCTTCTTTGGAAATCGAGATCTTTCGAAATAATTCGATAGGTAGAGTAAATAGGTAGGTCGAGTGAGCCCATTCGGTGTTAGTCGCGCTAACGCGACTGAGTCGAGTCGAGAACGCGCTCATTTTCTTGTTCGATTTTCAAAAATTTTAAAAATTTCAAAATTTCAAAAATTCCATTTTATAGAGCTTAAGCGGGGTGTCGATCTCGCCAAAGACCGCAACGCGGTAGGTTTACTCAATCTCGATTTATTTCAAAAAATGTGATTTTTTCATAACAATTTCTATGTTCAAAATGAAAGTTTATATAAAAAATTTCAAAATGTCAAAATTTCGAAAATGCCATTTTGTAGAGATTACCAAGGCCGTCGTTCTGTCCGAACGCCGTAACGCTATAGGTTTACTCTATCACGATATTTTTCGAAAAATGTGATTTTTTCATAATAATTTCTATGTTTAAAATGAAATTTTATATAAAATTTTTCAAAATGTCAAAATTTCAAAAATGCGATTTTGTAGAGCTTAAGCGGGGTGTCGATCTGGCCAAAGACCGCAACGCGGTAGGTTTACTCTATCTAGTTCTTTTGTGAAAAATGTGATTTTTTGATAACAATTTCTATGTTCAAAATGAAAGTTTATATAAAAAATTTCAAAATGTCAAAATTTTGAAATAGCCATTTCGTAGAGATTATTAAGGCCGTCGTTCTGTCCAAACGCCGTAACGCTATAGGTTTACTCTATCACGATCTTTTTCGAAAAATGTGATTTTTTCATAATAATTTCTATGTTTAAAATGAAATTTTATATAAAATTTTTCAAAATTTCAAAATTTCAAAAATGCCATTTTGTAGAGCTTAAGCGGGGTGTCGATCTCGCCAAAGACCGCAACGCGGTAGGTTTACTCTATCTCGTTCTTTTGTGAAAAATGTGATTTTTTCATAACAATTTCTATGTTCAAAATGAAAGTTTATATAAAAAATTTCAAAATGTCAAAATTTCGAAAATGCCATTTTGTAGAGATTATCAAGGCCGTCGTTCTGTCCAAACACAGTAACGCTATAGGTTTACTCTATCACGATCTTTTTCGAAAAATGTGATTTTTTCATAATAATTTCTATGTTTAAAATGAAATTTTATATAAAAATTTTCAAAATGTCAAAATTTCAAAAATGCCATTTTGTAGAGCTTAAGCGGGGTGTCGATCTCGCCAAAGACCGCAACGCGGTAGGTTTACTCTATCTCGTTCTTTTGTGAAAAATGTAATTTTTTCATAACAATTTCTATGTTCAAAATGAAAGTTTATATAAAAAATTTCTAAATGTCAAAATTTCGAAAATGCCATTTCGTAGAGATTTCAAAGGCCTTCGTTCTGTCCGAACACCGCAACGCGGTAGGTTTACTCTATCTCGTTATTTTGTGAAAAATGTGATTTTTTCATAATAATTTCTATGTTTAAAATGAAATTTTATATAAAATTTTTCAAAATTTCAAAATTTCAAAAATGCCATTTCGTAGACCTCACGCGGGGCGTCGATCTCGCCTAAGACCGCAACGCGGTAGGTTCGGTCTGTCTCGATCGATATCGGAAAATGTGATTTTTGTACTCGTTGGAAAAATTCAAAATCAAAATTTATATAATTTTTTTTAAAATTTCAAAATTCTGAAAATGCCACTTTGTAGTGCTGGTCGAGGCGCTACATCTCGCCGTAGAATACAACTCGACAGGAGGTCGTCCTCTCTGCGCTAATCGGGTTTTTTCGTAGCCACGTTTCAAAATCAAATATGGCGGCCGCACGAAGAAAATTGAAGGAAATTTCAACTTTTAGGATTTTTCCCATAGAGTTGGGGGTATTCGGGTGGAAATGTCCATTGCAGAATTTCGGTCCCGCTGCTGCTTCCCAAAGCGTGGAGTCCGAAAAATTACGTCTTTTTTGTAAAAAAAATCCTTTAAAAATTGGGAAAATGGAAAATTTATATGAATTTTTGGAGAAATTCCAATTTTCTTTTTGGCAGTCTCGTAACGGATTTCTCGGACTTCGAGTTGCCACAGACGCCAATCCATTTAGACGTTTTCGATTCGAATTATCGAGGTTTTTGCGGTTTTTTCGTTGTATTTTCAAAATTAAATATGGCGGCGGCGCGAAGGAAATTTCAACTTTTTGGAGTTTTTCCATAGAGAGAAGGGTTTTCGGGTGGAGATGACAGTTGCGCAATTACGGTCCCGCGGCTATTTCCCAAAGCGTGGGATCCGAAATATGAAACTTTTTTCGTTTCGAATGCGTTTTTTGGAAAAATTTCAAATTGAAAATTTATATGAATTTTTGGAGAAACTTGAAATTTTTTTTTGGCAATCTCGTAAAGGACGTCTAGGTCTTCGAATTGCCGCAGACGCGAATCCATTCGGACGTTCGTGAGTCGAATTATCGAGGTTTATGTGTTTTTTTGGTGGCATTTTCAAAATCCAATATGGCCGCCGCCCGAAGGAAATTTCAACTTTTCGGGATTTTCCCATAGAGAGACGATTCTCAGGTTGGAAAGAGGCGATGAAAAATTAACATTAATCAAAAAATGAGAAAAATTATGGTAGCCGAAAAAATCACTTTTTTCGTTTTGAGGGCGTTTTTTTGACCAAATTTCAAAGTGAAAATTATTACTAATTTTTGGAGAAACTTAATATTTTTTTTCTGCAATATCGTAAAGGACATGCAGTCCTTGGACTCGCCGTAGACGGCCGTCGATTTGGACGTTCTGGATTGCGTCGACTTATCGTGGAAAATGTGCGTTTTTTCGACGTTCTCTAGATGCATTTTCAAAATGCAATATGGCGGCCGGGCGAAGAAAATTTCTACTTTTTGGAGTTTTCCCATAGAGTTGGGGGTGTTCGGGTGGAAGTGACCTTTGCACGATTTCGGTCCCGCTGCTGCTTCCCAAAGCGTGGGACGCCGAAAATGACACTTTTTTCGAAAAAAATATTTCCTATCGAAAGTGGAAAAATGGAAAATTTGTATGATTTTTTTGGGAATTTAAAAATTTCAAAAATGCCATTTCGCAGCTCTCGCCGAGCCCTTCGATCGTTCCTCGGACCGAAACGCTCCGCTCCTATCCGTTCTCGAGTTATGTCGGTTTCCGCGTTTTCGTCGATGCGTTTTCGAACGCAATTTTGAATTTGAAAATAGAAAAAATTTCAACTTTTCGGAATTTTCCCATAGAGAGACGATTCTCCGGTTGGAAAGAGGCGATGAAAAGTTATCAAAAATCAAAAAATGAGAAAAATTTACTCAGCCGAAAAAAAAGAGCACTTTTTGAACTTTACGTGCGAAAAAAACGAATAAAACAAACGAATAGACGAAAATAAATTTTTCCACTCGATGCGCCGTCTAATGCGGTGCGATAGTTCCCATACTTTGCACGCCCGTAACTCGATAGATAGCGGAGATGATGAACCGCGAAGGCCGAAAACGGGCAGTTACCAACTCCCTTTTAGGGTATATGACTAGAGCCCAGTGGGGTGGGGTGGTAGTGAGTTGTGTTGTTGTTGTTCATTGTATGAAAGGGCACATCTACTTTCATTGTAAACTATGTTAGATTGGTAGAGTAAATAGGTAGGTCGAGTGAGCCCATTCGGTGTTAGTCGCGCTAACGCGACTGAGTCGAGTCGAGAACGCGCTCATTTTCTTGTTCGACTTTTGCTTTTTACCCGCCTTCCCCTACGCGCCTCGCCACCTTCGATCTTTCGAAATAAATCGAAATCTTCTTCTTTGGAAATCGAGATCTTTCGAAATAATTCGATAGGTAGAGTAAATAGGTAGGTCGAGTGAGCCCATTCGGTGTTAGTCGCGCTAACGCGACTGAGTCGAGTCGAGAACGCGCTCATTTTCTTGTTCGATTTTCAAAAATTTTAAAAATTTCAAAATTTCAAAAATTCCATTTTATAGAGCTTAAGCGGGGTGTCGATCTCGCCAAAGACCGCAACGCGGTAGGTTTACTCAATCTCGATTTATTTCAAAAAATGTGATTTTTTCATAACAATTTCTATGTTCAAAATGAAAGTTTATATAAAAAATTTCAAAATGTCAAAATTTCGAAAATGCCATTTTGTAGAGATTACCAAGGCCGTCGTTCTGTCCGAACGCCGTAACGCTATAGGTTTACTCTATCACGATATTTTTCGAAAAATGTGATTTTTTCATAATAATTTCTATGTTTAAAATGAAATTTTATATAAAATTTTTCAAAATGTCAAAATTTCAAAAATGCGATTTTGTAGAGCTTAAGCGGGGTGTCGATCTGGCCAAAGACCGCAACGCGGTAGGTTTACTCTATCTAGTTCTTTTGTGAAAAATGTGATTTTTTGATAACAATTTCTATGTTCAAAATGAAAGTTTATATAAAAAATTTCAAAATGTCAAAATTTTGAAATAGCCATTTCGTAGAGATTATTAAGGCCGTCGTTCTGTCCAAACGCCGTAACGCTATAGGTTTACTCTATCACGATCTTTTTCGAAAAATGTGATTTTTTCATAATAATTTCTATGTTTAAAATGAAATTTTATATAAAATTTTTCAAAATTTCAAAATTTCAAAAATGCCATTTTGTAGAGCTTAAGCGGGGTGTCGATCTCGCCAAAGACCGCAACGCGGTAGGTTTACTCTATCTCGTTCTTTTGTGAAAAATGTGATTTTTTCATAACAATTTCTATGTTCAAAATGAAAGTTTATATAAAAAATTTCAAAATGTCAAAATTTCGAAAATGCCATTTTGTAGAGATTATCAAGGCCGTCGTTCTGTCCAAACACAGTAACGCTATAGGTTTACTCTATCACGATCTTTTTCGAAAAATGTGATTTTTTCATAATAATTTCTATGTTTAAAATGAAATTTTATATAAAAATTTTCAAAATGTCAAAATTTCAAAAATGCCATTTTGTAGAGCTTAAGCGGGGTGTCGATCTCGCCAAAGACCGCAACGCGGTAGGTTTACTCTATCTCGTTCTTTTGTGAAAAATGTAATTTTTTCATAACAATTTCTATGTTCAAAATGAAAGTTTATATAAAAAATTTCTAAATGTCAAAATTTCGAAAATGCCATTTCGTAGAGATTTCAAAGGCCTTCGTTCTGTCCGAACACCGCAACGCGGTAGGTTTACTCTATCTCGTTATTTTGTGAAAAATGTGATTTTTTCATAATAATTTCTATGTTTAAAATGAAATTTTATATAAAATTTTTCAAAATTTCAAAATTTCAAAAATGCCATTTCGTAGACCTCACGCGGGGCGTCGATCTCGCCTAAGACCGCAACGCGGTAGGTTCGGTCTGTCTCGATCGATATCGGAAAATGTGATTTTTGTACTCGTTGGAAAAATTCAAAATCAAAATTTATATAATTTTTTTTAAAATTTCAAAATTCTGAAAATGCCACTTTGTAGTGCTGGTCGAGGCGCTACATCTCGCCGTAGAATACAACTCGACAGGAGGTCGTCCTCTCTGCGCTAATCGGGTTTTTTCGTAGCCACGTTTCAAAATCAAATATGGCGGCCGCACGAAGAAAATTGAAGGAAATTTCAACTTTTAGGATTTTTCCCATAGAGTTGGGGGTATTCGGGTGGAAATGTCCATTGCAGAATTTCGGTCCCGCTGCTGCTTCCCAAAGCGTGGAGTCCGAAAAATTACGTCTTTTTTGTAAAAAAAATCCTTTAAAAATTGGGAAAATGGAAAATTTATATGAATTTTTGGAGAAATTCCAATTTTCTTTTTGGCAGTCTCGTAACGGATTTCTCGGACTTCGAGTTGCCACAGACGCCAATCCATTTAGACGTTTTCGATTCGAATTATCGAGGTTTTTGCGGTTTTTTCGTTGTATTTTCAAAATTAAATATGGCGGCGGCGCGAAGGAAATTTCAACTTTTTGGAGTTTTTCCATAGAGAGAAGGGTTTTCGGGTGGAGATGACAGTTGCGCAATTACGGTCCCGCGGCTATTTCCCAAAGCGTGGGATCCGAAATATGAAACTTTTTTCGTTTCGAATGCGTTTTTTGGAAAAATTTCAAATTGAAAATTTATATGAATTTTTGGAGAAACTTGAAATTTTTTTTTGGCAATCTCGTAAAGGACGTCTAGGTCTTCGAATTGCCGCAGACGCGAATCCATTCGGACGTTCGTGAGTCGAATTATCGAGGTTTATGTGTTTTTTTGGTGGCATTTTCAAAATCCAATATGGCCGCCGCCCGAAGGAAATTTCAACTTTTCGGGATTTTCCCATAGAGAGACGATTCTCAGGTTGGAAAGAGGCGATGAAAAATTAACATTAATCAAAAAATGAGAAAAATTATGGTAGCCGAAAAAATCACTTTTTTCGTTTTGAGGGCGTTTTTTTGACCAAATTTCAAAGTGAAAATTATTACTAATTTTTGGAGAAACTTAATATTTTTTTTCTGCAATATCGTAAAGGACATGCAGTCCTTGGACTCGCCGTAGACGGCCGTCGATTTGGACGTTCTGGATTGCGTCGACTTATCGTGGAAAATGTGCGTTTTTTCGACGTTCTCTAGATGCATTTTCAAAATGCAATATGGCGGCCGGGCGAAGAAAATTTCTACTTTTTGGAGTTTTCCCATAGAGTTGGGGGTGTTCGGGTGGAAGTGACCTTTGCACGATTTCGGTCCCGCTGCTGCTTCCCAAAGCGTGGGACGCCGAAAATGACACTTTTTTCGAAAAAAATATTTCCTATCGAAAGTGGAAAAATGGAAAATTTGTATGATTTTTTTGGGAATTTAAAAATTTCAAAAATGCCATTTCGCAGCTCTCGCCGAGCCCTTCGATCGTTCCTCGGACCGAAACGCTCCGCTCCTATCCGTTCTCGAGTTATGTCGGTTTCCGCGTTTTCGTCGATGCGTTTTCGAACGCAATTTTGAATTTGAAAATAGAAAAAATTTCAACTTTTCGGAATTTTCCCATAGAGAGACGATTCTCCGGTTGGAAAGAGGCGATGAAAAGTTATCAAAAATCAAAAAATGAGAAAAATTTACTCAGCCGAAAAAAAAGAGCACTTTTTGAACTTTACGTGCGAAAAAAACGAATAAAACAAACGAATAGACGAAAATAAATTTTTCCACTCGATGCGCCGTCTAATGCGGTGCGATAGTTCCCATACTTTGCACGCCCGTAACTCGATAGATAGCGGAGATGATGAACCGCGAAGGCCGAAAACGGGCAGTTACCAACTCCCTTTTAGGGTATATGATGACTAGATCGGAGTGGGGGAGAACCCAGTGGGGTGGGGTGTAAGTTGTGTTTTTTAGTTTTTGAGCTTTTTTTTTTGCACATCTACTTTTATTGTTACTCATTGTATGAAAGGGCACATCTACTTTCGTTGTTGTCATTGTAAACTATGTTAGATAGGTAGAGTAAATAGGTAGGTCGAGTGAGCCCATTCAGTGTTAGTCGCGCTAACGCGACTGAGTCGAGTCGAGAACGCGCTCATTTTCTTGTTCGACTTTTGCTTTTTACCCGCCTTCCCCTACGCGCCTCGCCACCTTCGATCTTTCGAAATAAATCGAAATCTTCTTCTTTCGAAATCGAGATCTTTCGAAATAATTCGATAGGTAGAGTAAATAGGTAGGTCGAGTGAGCCCATTCGGTGTTAGTCGCGCTAACGCGACTGAGTCGAGTCGAGAACGCGCTCATTTTCTTGTTCGACTTTTGCTTTTTACCCGCCTTCCCCTACGTGCCTCGCCACCTTCGATCTTTCGAAATAAATCGAAATCTTCTTCTTTCGAAATCGAGATCTTTCGAAATAATTCGATAGGTAGAGTAAATAGGTAGGTCGAGTGAGCCCATTCAGTGTTAGTCGCGCTAACGCGACTGAGTCGGGTCGAGAACGCGCTCATTTTCTTGTTCGATTTTCAAAATTTTTCAAAATTTCAAAATTTCAAAAATGCCATTTTGTAGAGATTACCTAGGCCGTCGTTCTGTCCGACCATCGTAGCGCTATAGGTTTACTCTGTCGCGATTTATTTCGAAAAATGTGATTTTTTCATAACAATTTGCAATTTCAAAATGAAAGTTTATATAAAATTTTTCAAAATTTCAAAATTTCAAAAATGCCATTTTGTAGAGCTTAAGCGGGGTGTCGATCTCGCCAAAGACCGCAACGCGTTAGGTTTACTCTATCACGGTCTTTTTCGAAAAATGTGATTTTTTGATAACAATTTCTATGTTGAAAATGAAAGTTTATATAAAAAATTTCAAAATGTCAAAATTTCAAAAATGCCATTTTGTAGAGATTACCGAGGCCGTCGTTCTGTCCGAACACCGTAGCGCTATAGGTTTACTCTATCACGATCTTTTTCGAAAAATGTGTTTTTTTTCATAATAATTTCTATGTTTAAAATGAAAGTTTATATAAAACTTTTCAAAATTTCAAAATTTCAAAAATGCCATTTTCTAGAGCTTACCGAGGCCGTCGTTCTGTCCGAACACCGTAGCGCTATAGGTTTACTCTGTCACGATCTTTTTCGAAAAATGTGATTTTTTCATAATAATTTCTATGTTTAAAATTAAAGTTTATATAAATTTTTTCAAAATGTCAAAATTTCAAAAATGCCATTTTGTATAGCTTAAGCGGGGTGTCGATCTCGCCAAAGACCGCAACGCGGTAGGTTCACTCTATCTCGTTCTTTTGTGAAAAATGTGATTTTTTCATAACAATTTCTATGTTTAAAATGAAATTTTATATAAATTTTTTCAAAATGTCAAACTTTCAAAAATGCCATTTTGTAGAGATTACCGAGGCCGTCGTTCTGTCCGAACACCGTAGCGCTATAGGTTTATTCTATCACGATCTTTTTCGAAAAATGTAATTTTTTCTTAATAATTTCTATGTTTAAAATGAAAGTTTATATAAAATTTTTCAAAATTTCAAAATTTCAAAAATGCCATTTTCTAGAGCTTACCGAGGCCGTCGTTCTGTCCGAACACCGTAGCGCTATAGGTTTACTCTGTCACGATCTTTTTCGAAAAATGTGATTTTTTCATAATAATTTCTATGTTTAAAATGAAAGTTTATATAAAATTTTTCAAAATGTCAAAATTTCAAAAATGCCATTTTGTAGAGCGTAAGCGGGGTGTCGATCTCGCCAAAGACCGCAACGCGGTAGGTTCACTCTATCTCGTTCTTTTGTGAAAAATGTGATTTTTTTATAATAATTTCTATGTTCAAAATGAAAGTTTATATAAAAAATTTCAAAATGTCAAAATTTCGAAAATGCCATTTCGTAGAGATTTCAAAGGCCTTCGTTCTGTCCAAACACAGCAACGCGGTAGGTTTACTCTATCTCGTTATTTTGTGAAAAATGTGATTTTTTCATAATAATTTCTATGTTTAAAATGAAATTTTATATAAATTTTTTCAAAATGTCAAAATTTCAAAAATGCCATTTTGTAGAGCTTATGCGGGGTGTCGATCTCGCCAAAGACCGCAACGCGGTAGGTTTACTCTATCTCGTTCTTTTGTGAAAAATGTGATTTTTTCATAACAATTTCTATGTTCAAAATGAAAGTTTATATAAAAAATTTCAAACTGTCAAAATTTTGAAATAGCCATTTCGTAGAGATTATCAAGGCCGTCGTTCTGTCGAAACGCCGTAACGCTATAGCTTTACTCTATCACGATCTTTTTCGAAAAATGTGATTTTTTCATAATAATTTCTATGTTTAAAATGAAATTTTATATAAAATTTTTCAAAATTTCAAAATTTCAAAAATGCCATTTTGTAGAGCTTAAGCGGGGTGTCGATCTCGCCAAAGACCGCAACGCGCTAGGTTTACTCTATCTCGATCCATTCGGACGTTCGTGAGTCGAATTATCGAGGTTTATGTGTTTTTTTTGGTGGCATTTTCAAAATCCAATATGGCCGCCGGCCGGAGGAAATTTCCACTTTTCGGACTTTTCCCATAGAGAGACGATTCTCCGGTTGGAAAGAGGCGATGAAAAATTAACAAAAATCAAAAAATGAGAAAAATTAAGGGAGCCGAAAATGACACTTTTTCGAAAAAAATATTTCCTATCAAAAGTGGAAAAATGGAAAATTTATATGAATTTTTGGAGAAATTCCAATTTTTTTTTTGTCAGTCTCGTAACGGATTTCTCGGACTTCGAGTTGCCACAGACGCGAATCCATTTCGACGTTTTCGATTCGAATTATCGAGGTTTTTGCGGTTTTTTCGTTGTATTTTCAAAATCCAATATGGCGGCCGGGCGAAGAAAATTTCTACTTTTTGGAGTTTTCCCATAGAGAGACGATTCTCCGGTTGGAGAGAGGCGATGAAAAATTAACAAAAATCAAAAAATGAGAAAAATTAAGGGAGCCGAAAAAAACACTTTTTTCGTTTCGAATGTGTTTTTTGGAAAAATTTCAAATTGAAAATTTATATGAATTTTTGGAGAAACTTGAAAATTTTTTTTGGCAATCTCGTAATGGACGTCTAGGTCTTCGACATGTCGCAGACGCAAATCCATTCGGACGTTCGTGAGTCGAATTATCGAGGTTTATGTGTTTTTTTGGTGGCATTTTCAAAATCCAATATGGCCGCCGGCCGAAGGAAATTTCCACTTTTCGGAGTTTTCCCATAGAGAGACGATTCTCCGGTTGGAAAGAGGCGATGAAAAATTAACAAAAATCAAAAAATGAGAAAAATTAAGTCAGCCGAAAATGACACTTTTTTCGTTTTGAGGGCGTTTTTTTGACCAAATTTCAAAGTGAAAATTATTACTAATTTTTGGAGAAACTTAATATTTTTTTTCTGCAATATCGTAAAGGACGTGCAGTCCTCGGACTCGCCGTAGACGGCCGTCGATTTGGACGTTCTCGATTGCGTCGAATGATCGTGGAAAATGTGCGTTTTTTCGACGTTCTCTAGATGCATTTTCAAAATCCAATGTGGCGGCCGCGCGAAGAAAATTTCTACTTTTTGGAGTTTTCCCATAGAGAGACGATTCTCCCGTTGGAAATAGGCGATGAAAAATTAACAAAAATCAAAAAATGAGAAAAATTAAGGGAGCCGAAAATGACACTTTTTTCGAAAAAAATATTTCCTATCGAAAGTGGAAAAATGGAAAATTTGTATGATTTTTTTGGGAATTTCAAAATTTCAAAAATGCCATTTCGCAGCTCTCGCCGAGCCCTTCGATCGCTCCTCGGACCGAAACGCTCCGCTCCTATCCGTTCTCGAGTTATGTCGGTTTCCGCGTTTTCGTCGATGCGTTTTCGAACGCAATTTTGAATTTGAAAATCGAAAAAATTTCAACTTTTCGGAGTTTTCCCATAGAGAGACGATTCTCCGGTTGGAAAGATGCGATGAAAAGTTATCAAAAATCAAAAAATGAGAAAAATTAAGTCAGCCGAAAATGACGAAAAAAACACTTTTTTCGTTTTGAGGGCGTTTTTTTGACCAAATTTCAAAGTGAAAATTATTACTAATTTTTGGAGAAACTTAATATTTTTTTTCTGCAATACCGTAAAGGACATGCAGTCCTTGGACTCGCCGTAGACGGCCGTCGATTTGGACGTTCTCGATTGCGTCGAATTATCGTGGAAAATGTGCGTTTTTTCGACGTTCTCTAGATGCATTTTCAAAATCCAATATGGCGGCCGGGCGAAGAAAATTTCTACTTTTTGGAGTTTTCCCATAGACTTGGGGGTGTTCGGGTGGAAGTGTCCGTTGCGCAATTTCGGTCCCGCCGCTGCTTCCCAAAGCGTGGGACGCCGAAAATGACACTTTTTTCGAAAAAAATATTTCCTATCGAAAGTGGAAAAATGGAAAATTTGTATGATTTTTTTGGGAATTTCAAAATTTCAAAAATGCCATTTCGCAGCTCTCACCGAGCCCTTCGATCGCTCCTCGGACCGAAACGCTCCGCTCCTATCCGTTCTCGAGTTATGTCGGTTTCCGCGTTTTCGTCGATGCGTTTTCGAACGCCATTTTGAATTTGAAAATCGAAAAAATTTCAACTTTTCGGAGTTTTTCCATAGACGGAGCGTCGTCGAGATCGAGGCGGTCCGAAAAAAGACTGACCGAATTGAGGAATAAAAAATCGTACAAAGCCGAAAAAAAAAGAGCACTTTTTGAACTTTACGTGCGAAAAAAACGAATAAAACGAACGAATGGACGAAAATAAATTTTTCCACTCGACGCGCCGTCTAATGCAGTGCGATAGTTCCCGTACTTTGCGCGCCCGTAACTCGATAGATAACGGAGATGATGAACCCCGAAGGCTGAAAACGGGCAGTTACCAACTCCCTTTTAGGGTATATGATAGTATTATTTATACGCGTCGTAACCCAATCTTTAGCGCAGATGCATGCTGTCGAACGGAGCGGCGAGGGCTCCTCTCGTTGGAAACTCGAATAGCTGCAATAGTCTCTGGGGTTCTCTGGTTCTACCGTTCGAACGCCACCTAAAGGCTCTTTTCAAGGCCGAACCAGTTTCTTCAAGATTACGCACCCACGTTGATATCGCTTGAGCAGATGGGACACGTCTATGACGTCCTGTCTGTCGAAATACCCTTTGCGCAACAGCCATACTGTCACCCTTCTTGTAAAACATTCTCGCAGCGATAGCACGTTCCGCACCACCCCAATTCTCTATCTATCTAATCATCGATATATTAGCTAGATATGCCCTCAGATACGTTGGCTCTATACCCTTTGCTCGTAAATCATGTGACAGAGAGAGCAATAAATTGAACATTATGCGAGAGAATAGCACGCCAATATGCTTCGCGGCAGCTCTCACACCGGAAACGGTCAGCTGTCTGCTAGCGGACTGCGACCAAACTACTACTGACAGTAGTGGTTTTGAAGTGGTCATTTTCGAGCGCGAAAGGCCTATCTAGGGGATCATATTATTATATCGATGTATCTAACGCGTTTACAACAACTACGCAGCGGTTCCGAACAACTTCCGGCACTACAGTGTTGCCAATACTAACGTACAAAAAATCTGATTTTCTGCGAAACCATGTATTGGCACTTTTAGTTTTATTATACTCTCTGTAATTAATCGTATATGTGCGAAAATATAATTTTAAGTATTAATTAGGTAGGTAACAAATTTCTGAGATTTAGAAATCCATATTATGGCTTGCTCCAGCCATCCTGACTACCACAATATTGCTAGGTAGTATCAATGCCGGCATAATTTTTACTTTCCGGCTCACCATTTTTTTCCGATATGAAGACGGCATTATGAGACCATTTCCAAACGGAAGTCTGTCTGTGTGTTTATGTGTATTCCTCCACGATAATGTTCATACGCTTAATCCGATTGAGCTGATCATCATTTGGCCATGGCAAGAATTAAAAATATTATGGTTGAAATCTGTCCACCAGGGGGCGTACTAGTTATATTTCAATCTCTAGACATTGGACTTATATACTTGAAATTTAATAGACACAAGCCTTGTTGTCCGAAATCACATTGAATTTTCATCGGTCGGTGTATTTGCGTAAACGCTTGAATCAAAAAAGCGCCGAAGAACAATTCGCTTAGTTGTCTGTCGATATATTCGACGTTTCATTGTCGTACTGTGTGAGTTCCTCCTGTGAAAAATTGACACCACGCTCAAATCCTTCCGTAAGCCCTTGGCTAGTTACCGGTAGAGTTTTAGATTTAGAAACCCAAATTATGGCTTGGCCCAGCCATCCTGACTATCACCTCTGACTCCTTTTTTACTACACATTAAAATCAAATGTTTTGTAGTATATAAATACAATATGATATAAAATATAGTATAAATACACACTTAAATACGGACCGACACACACACGCACACACACTAACAGATGCAGGCATACTCACACTCTCTCTCTCTCACACATATACACACACACCCTCCAAGCATCTGCTTTACTCCCCCAACAAATGTATACATACGCACTCAACTCTCAAGCAATTGTAATATGTTTTATATTAAGAAATGGGCAAAAAATTACCTACTGAAAAGTACCAGAATTTAAATTAATATAAATTTGTAATTCATAGGAAATCCGTAACCGTTTGTGTATTTTAGAATGTTTACAATTTTGTAATTCTGTATAATCATAGTCTGTGTTTTCCTTATTAAATAAGTATATAAATTATTTTTAACTACTTGTATTGCCGCAACATGTCGATTCGAATATTTTGACGATATCGGGCATCGCTACGCCTGACCTCGCTAGTAATACTTTACTGCACCGAATATAATACGTTGAGCGGCCCATAGCCCGCTTTTACTGCCCGAGATATTCGGGTGGATAGAACGGGATGGCCAGTCGGCTATCTCCGTCTCCCGCCTCTGTTAATCAACGTCACTCGCGACGCCTCTCAGCCTGATGACCAAACAATTCGCTAATGGATTTGTGAGGAATTAACACGTTAATTCCTTTCTGGGGGTCGCCGATAATCATAACGCCGGCGCTGCGAAGCTTCAGCCCTCTGTAAGCCTGGCGGGGCCTGTTTAATCGCTCCAACGAGGTCAAAGTCTTCATCCTCTCCTTGGAGAGTCGCTCCTATTTGTGGATGATTTAAACTGGGTACCTCTTTAACACAACATTATATTTATCCGAATACTTATTTACAGAGCAACCCGGCAAATATTAACAGTGTTAAGGAACGTAGCACCCGAGTATATATGTAGTTGATGCTTAGCAGCTGGACAAACGAAACGGCCCACAGCCACTCGACTGATAGAATACATCAAAGCTGTTACAAACGTTCAGCGAGGAAAATCGGCCATTTGCGAACACATATTGCATAGCGCAACTAGCGGGCGCAGTTTCAAAATGTCATTGTGCTATCTAAAGAATAATTATTCAACACAAGAAAGGTTCAATTTGTCTACAAATAACACAAGAAAGGTTCAATTTCTCTATAAATTTATACATTCATGATGACAGCGCGCTCGTCATGTTTATTATGATAGCAATGTTATTAAAGGACTGTAAATATCATGTCGATACCAGAAATTGTTAATTTGTAATTATTGAAATACAACATTGTACGGCAGCTCAAACAAAATATAGAATTACTACATTTATATTTATTTGTTTAGAGAAAATAAAAATTGAAAATCATTATTTGGATCACCGATATCGATTAAATTTCATCGCGGTAGTGCAACCCTATTTTTCGAAAAAAGGGCAACCTTGGCCAAAATATTTCAATCCGATGCCTACTGAATGGAACTGAAATAATTTATTTTATGGGGCCGTCAGTATAGCAAGAATACAAATGTTTACTTATCCCTGTATTTTCGTTTGCATACAGTTATACATCTTATAACGCAGAATCTAGGTACCAAGTTGCAACAAGAACTATGGTGCTAATTCGTTATTGCCACGTGCTATGCATACATACAACGTAGGTTTTAACGAAACGACACATTTAATCACGACAGTAATAGGTCCTGTTTTAACGAGGTACACAAATATTTGGAGATCAGATTGAATTGAGTTAACATCCCGCATTCCCACAAGCACTCACATGAACATACATCCTACAGATATGCTTTCAACAAACACACATACGCGTTCCATCACATAAATATACCCTACACTCACACATACACCCTTTTCTGGTTTTTTCACACACACACCCAATTATTTTTTGTTTTCTTTTTATTAGTAGCGTATTTTGCATACCTGTCTTATTTTTTGTTAAACAACTTTGCTGATTTTTCTGAAAAAAATAATGATTGTTGAAAGATTTCTGACCTATTTATGGGATAAATAAACTTATTAACTTATAAATAGACACTGTGATATACTATTTTATACATCCGAATCAAACAGTCATTATATTTCGGTTAGTTTTGATCTATATGTATCCGCATGTTTCTCATAATATATTGATTAATAAAACTTTAGTCGCATGAAATTTTAGGCTTTTATTTGACTATTCGTACAACACGTGCAGTTAACCCTTAAATGCATATTGTTGCCAATTGTCTACTTACATTTTTACTTAATTTTATTCAAAAACCTTAGTGTTTCCGTTTCCGAACGTACGTTGATGACCATAGACAATAAATCATGTGTGAAAGAAAAAAAAATATTTTACTTTTTCGGGTAAATTATATCGTTTTTTGACATTTGAATGTGGTGGGTGATGAAGTTTAATGTGTTACTTGGAGATATACAGTGTCTATTGTCGAGTTCCGTATAAAGGAGTGATTTATCAAATTGTTAAAAAATTACTTCTCATCTATTGTCAGGTAAGCTATCAATGTTTGATGTTGTATTTGAACATTATATTAGATACAAGCTAGATTTTTATAATAGCTAGATGGAGAATATAAACCAAGCCTAATTGGTTTTCCATTTCTTTTATTATAAGTGGCTAGTTCCAGAAACTTTCAGTATGCCCCACTTATAGGCCATGATGAAAAAAGGTGCAGCTTTTAAAATATGTGCAAACTTCCAGGTCGTAAAGGATTTTCACAGATTGAGTAAATCAAATGCAAGGTTGCTTTATGTCACAACAAAAATCGTAATTGCTTTACTGTATTTCATTCATAAATAATATGAAAATTTATGTAGGTACTAATGAATATAAATACAATATGACTATTTGTTTACGTCTACCGTAATTTTAGTAATAAACGCATATTTTTACTGATTTTTTCCGAGTCTACATACAAGTTACAAGTCTACATACAAGTTACAATCTACATTCAAGTTTTTTCAAATAAATATAACATGTTTTTTTTACGTAACCTATGACTATTTTCCTATAATAAACAATTGAATTTAATTAAAAACAAATGGTCATCTTCAAGGGTCAAAACATTATAATAAGATAATTCTTCGGTTCAGTATTTTGTTACTGCAGCATTTAAAATAAATTTCACCATATTATTATTATTTCATCAACGTAATTGGAAAATATCTACCACACGTTTAATTACACTGCATGTTTCGACGTCGTGCAGTATTAACCAAACGAGTCATTAGTGAGCATAATTACTGATATAAATATGGTCTAGCCGGTGGCGCGGCTTCGGCGGTGGAATATCTCAAAACAAAACAAGAAGCAGACGGCTTATTGGATCGTATTTCGCATCTCAGGACGAAGTCGAAGTCGGGGCGAGGCGAGCGCGGAGGCGAAACAAACTCCGGGCGGTCTGCCAACGTTCCCTTAATTAGTTCCTTTCCTTGAGAACGCCAGATTGGCCTCGCGGACTTCTCCAACTTGAACGTTGCGTGGATTTCCCACTAACCGCTGTTTAATCAGCCACATTGACACGGTAGCCTCTTTTACAACTCTACATGGGTTTATACGATTCGGCCAGGCAGTGTTGCACTTAGCCAATTACCCTAACTTATATTATACAGATTCTTGGTACATATTGTAATGAGCGCCTGTCTGTAACGTAAGTTCCTTTTTCTGGCATTTGTTTGCCAATATCGGGAATGACGTTTCATCTCATCTGTTTAGTTTGATTATTTATTATATTTATAGTGTATTATATTGCACAACTTCGTAATAACCTAACCTAACGCTGTCTTGAGCTTGTAGATATTCGAAGTGGCCGGATATTTTACTTGGACCCTTCGTTTGAGCTCGTCCCACAAATTATCGATGGGATTCATGTCTGGACCGAGAGTTGGCCAGTGCATGGTCTCCAAACCAAATTCATCTAAGAATCGCCGAGTGATACGCGCAGTGTGACACCGTGCATTATCGTGTATTACCACGAAGTTTTCCCCAATAAATGCTTAATACGGTATGACATGATCCAGGACGTGGCCTCCACCTGGCACGAAAAGGAGGTCAGTTCTTCCCTCTAAGGAAATGCCAGCCCACACCATGCAGAAACGAGACTGTTTTAGCAAAGCAGCACTGCGAAATTGCTCGCCTGGACGCCTGGAGACCCAGCCTATTCTGTCGCTGCCATGCAGATACATTCTGCTCTCGACAGTAAATTAAACTCACCGCTATTGCTCGATGATCCAACTGACGTGCTCTCGAACAAGTTAAAGGCACGCTGGCCGGTGGCGTGTGGTCAATTTTGGGCCTGTGGTAGGTCTTTTTGGAACGAGGTCGGCTTTCTTCAAGCATCTTCTGATAGCTCACGGACTGACAGCTACCCTTTGAACTTGTCTCAGCTCCTGCTGTACATTAACGCCGGCGAGGTGACGATTTCGCAGTGACGTCGAGATGATGTAACGGTCGTCTCTCTCAGAAGCGCACCAGCGCCGGCTGGTATTTGGTCTCCGATTGAAGGTACCAGTTTGTTAAAACCTACCTTTTATTCTTGAGACGGCAGACTGACTCAATTCCACTTGACGAGCGACTGTACGTTGACTAAGGCCCTGCTGGAATACAGTAAAAACCTGAGCGGCTTTTTTTGGCATAGTTTCCATACTTTTGCGATAAGAATGAGTTTGGCTTAAGATGTTTTAGCGTCAACTACTGATAGGTGACTGTTAAAAATTGAACCGGTTCCGGGGGTTTTTTTGGGCGATTAATTAAGACGCGGAAACTTTTTGCGACTCTTAGCGTACTTTCCAATACTTCTGTTCAGATATTATTATTTAAAAAGTTCCAAACCGGTTTTTACAAAAATGATGTCATTATAAGGCTAAGTAATTATGTTTTCATAAAAGTATATATTTTGTATACATCCAGTTAGTCATTTTAGAAACTACAAATATTTCATTAAAAAAACCGTTATAAAAATAATTATTAATACAGTAGTTCTATTTTTGTAACGGCAGTCGTGTTTTTTATTTCTTTTAATATATTTCCTTGATTTGCAGAGCTAAATAAGCGTCACGTGTGTGACTAAATTCGTTCAGCTGCACGAAAGAATCCTTGTTTAGGGTGAAATCTCAAACTTTCGGGCTTCGTTTGATAGGCGCGTCAGTGCCATTCGCCAAGAACGACTCGCGTGGCGATACGAAAGTTAACATTTCAAACGGCAAAGTGAGCAATTCATGGTGCTACAAAGGGAGCGGGTAGTCGCGGCGCGGCGCGGTGACAGCTGCGATAAGAATTAAAGTTTCACGAGGCCGCTTTGGTGTCGCGGCCTAGGGGCCATAACGTAGACGGCTAAAAGAGAGGAAAAAATCCTCCGCGACCGTTAGTTATTATTGCTCCTCTGGCGGCCGTAAAGCGCTCTTTACGGCCAGCGGGCGGTACGTTGTTTTGGCGGCTGACTATACGTAAGACCGAGTAACGGTTTTCGATACTCGCAGTGACCGTTAAGTTTCGGAATTTCGCAGCAATAACAAAACACACATTTTTATTCCTATTTTTTAGTATAGCTCCAATGTAATGAATTTAAATAAACATACTTTTAATATAATGTAATTGAATAAAAACTACTAATTAAATTCAACTACTCTTCACTTTGAAATACTTTACTTTAAAATTTTATTTAATCTAATGTAATTCACAAAAATATTACAAATTACAATATATAAACATCAAATATCATATTACTAAACCACTACATACACAGCAACAAAATAAAC
Organism: Micropterix aruncella; assembly: GCA_944548615.1. NCBI lineage: Eukaryota > Metazoa > Arthropoda > Insecta > Lepidoptera > Micropterigidae > Micropterix > Micropterix aruncella. The sequence goes on from OX155955.1 coordinate 3,677,130, forward strand.
TCAATTATTAATGTCGCCCAAATAAGCAAAGCTTGTGCTTGGGCCGATATTCCATAAATATAAAGTTGTTAAATACCATAAAATAAATATCATATGAATACGATAAAAACAAAATAAAAAGAAGAATATGAAATATCTAAATGGCCACGTGCAATTTTTATTGAATACACTACCAGAAGTGTAATAAAAAATAAGATCACAGAAGTGAAATATTCAAAAAAATAAGAGTAGGTAAAATTAGTCTAAGTAAAATAATAGTCATAGAATAATCACAATGTCAGAAAATCATATATATATAAATATTAAACATTAAGAATAGGTAAAATAATCAAAGACGTAATGGTTATCAAAATAATTATACATTGTCATAAAAAGTAATCATAATCGTAATCAAATAGTAATAAAAATATTATATAAATATTATAATAACATATTTGATCAGTTATAAAATTTAAAAAATTAAAAGCTATTATTAAAGAACTAAGCAGTGTATTACCGTCATCGAACAGCCACTTCTTTAAATCTTTTTTGAAGACTTGCTTAGTAAGAGCCTCTTTTAGATAAACCGGGAGGAAAGAGTTTATGAATTCACGGGAAAATTAGTTAGGGTGCTGTACCTACTAAGTTGGCTCTTGATACACTTTTTAAGGCACATAAATTTTTATTGAGTGTCAATAATAATAAAAAACATCCCCGATGTAGTTCAGAGTCACAGTGAAGTGAATGTAATTGATATATGGCTATAAGGCAAGTATTCGTGAAACAGCTGCTAGTTTATTTTCATAAATATAGAATTGACCGTATACGCAGCCAGCAAATAAAAACTATGACCGCTGAAGAAGGTCTAAATTTTGTGATTCTTCGGATAAGAAGGATATTCGCACAAGGCATTCTTGGTACATTGCACACCGAATCTATACTAATATTATAAAGAAATAATGTTTGTAAGTTTGCATGTTTGTAAGTTTGTATATAGGGGATAATCTCCGAAACTACCTATCCGATTTCAAAAAATTCTTACATGAATCGAAAGCTCCATTATCTATGAGTGCCATAAGCTATATTTCTTGTGATAGATATTGGTTTCCAAAAATAAATCACAATATTTGTAAATCAAGTCGGGACAAATGAGCTGGTGAGTTGCTTTATCGGCGTGCTCTGAAGAAACGGTTTGATATATGTGAAAATAATATACAATAAAAACATCGGCCTTCAAGAGGTCTATAAAAAAGTCAACAAGAGCATATTTCAAACTTTTATATTAAAGCTACAATAAATGCTTTTATATATTAAAAAAGTAAGAAAAATAATTATGCAGTGTTGGTTCAAGACATTAGCATGAAATAACAATCCTTATCAAAATAAATTAGTGCATTATCACGGGTAATAGAAATAGAATTAGCCGTTTACTCTAAGTGTTTAGGTGGTATAGTTATAGATATATCATAAAATTAGTAACGCGTTACGAGGAGCAACGGAGCAACAGGAGGAGGACGCTTACGGTTACGAGATAGGTAGTGGGCATCTGAGGGGGACGTCTTGCATTATATACGAGTATCTAAAGGTACAAGTCTAAAAAATGAAATAGACGCCACCCTATTCAAATTAACAAATCGATTCGACACTTTAAGCGTAGCGATGCCGTGGGCAACAGAGAGTGTACAATAAATTTGAAGAATCTGTTAAAATATTAGATAATATTCATAGTCTCAAAACTGGAGTTATTTAATGGATATTGGCTTTAAGGCGTTCTGGAATGGAGAAAAAGTGTTTTAAAATGTTATATCTATGAAATATATCAAATAGATCTAGTATTATTGTTATGAGCGTTTAGGCTTTAAATAGGTGTATGTATTTTATTTATTCTGTACATAATAAAGTATATTTTACATATACTCGTATACGTCAGCTTGCAACCCAAATTACGTCGTGTAACGCACATCTATGTAGGTACAGGGCGTAAGCATAGTTAGATGTGTGACGTGTCTCCTGTTACGATGGGATTAGGATGAACCAATTAGTCGCGTTATTTTAATCCCGGTGACTCCGTAACGTCCCTTGCGGGACCAACGGCCGACTCCCCCAATTTCCAGGTTATAATTTTTTATATGTCAAATTTCAATGCGATCATTTTACAGTATTTTTTTTTATGATCCGTATAGTGGTTTACAAGTTATGATCGTTTGTATCAAGGTCGTCGACTCGCGCCGATTTTACGCGCGAAAATGTCGCGCGCAAAAGTGATAGCTGAATTTTTACTTCGCGAGAGGACGGGTTAAATGACATTATTATGTCCTTGTGTAGTCATATTTGATTATACGATATGAAATAAAGAAATTAACTACTACGAGAGATTAAAGAAAGATTTTAGAAACATATAATAAAGATTTCCGACTTTTATTTTCCGTATAATATAATGAACGATTTATTTTAATTACTTATATAATTTTCCTTCGGGATGAAATTTACGGAATCGCATTTCAATTCCGTCGATCGAATGAAATATCAAGGCACCCAATTACACACTTTTAGAATTGTACCTATCGGTAAATTACATAGCGAGGGGATCGCAATTATTGTTTAATATATAAATATTTTTGGAGACATGCCAGTGGGGACGGTTATAGCCCTCCTTAAATACTTACCCACTAAGATAGACATCTTTTGTATATTCCTTTAGCAGCTAAAAAGGCAACTTCCTGCTATTTAATGTTTATTATAATATTTGTTTTACTTAGTTTTATTTTATTATGTTTTTATAACGTTGGCAATAATTTACTAATTTAAGTCCGTTATTATGGACTTGTACACTCTAGATTTAATATTCAAATGCAAATTAGACTCGTCTGTAACGCTCTTGAATAATACTTGAAATAACTAAATACATAAAAGATATATTCATTTTGCACGCATACATGCATATAATCAATCAGAGTCATTAACAAGAAGCCATATCGCTCCCCGTCAGACGACCTATTTACAGACTTTAAAGTACTTGACGTACACCAACTATACATACGCGCTGTTCTGGTGCGCTATCGGAGGGACCTCATGAGGAACACGGATAAAGACAAACCAGAGCACAAACACAACACTAGACACAAAGACAAACAGATTCAACCAAAAATGAGGACTGTATACGGACAACGACACTACGCATATCTCGGACCTAAACTCTATAATATATTTAACTTGTACACAGGACAGATTTTAAACATAACCGACAACCAGTTCAAGAGACGGGTGTCTCATTGGCTCTCAAATTATACTAGAGATGAATGCGAAAGTATGATATATTAAAATATTTTATTTCTAACCACAAATTATAGGATATATAGATGTAAATTATGGATATACAGATTATAATATGTTATATTTTATTATGTTATACTATATTATATATAAATATGATACATTATTTTATATGGTATATGATATGATATTATATTGTAATATGTTATATTATATTATTTATATTATATTATGCTAAATTATATTACGTATTGTTTTTATGAGACGGAAGAAGGACAGCGGGCAAGGCGCACAGGCTCAGCAAATAATACCACAGAACTTTGTATCCATCACCCCAACACAGGCGTATACCTAGTGGGGTGATGTAATCCTGACAAGTTAATGCCCTTTCGCGATTTTCATCATGTGTATTCTTTTAAAATGTGTTAAAAAAATGAAAGCAATCTTTTTTTTATCTTATATATAAAATTCTCGTGTCACAATGTTCGTTCCCGTACTCCTCCGAAACGGCTTGACCGATTCTCATGAAATTTTGTGAGCATATTGAGTAGGTCTGAGAATCGGCCAACATCTATTTTTCATACCCCTTAGTGATAAGGGTTGTCCACCCTAAACATTTTTCTTTAATTTTTAGACATTTTTTTAATTTCTTTATTTTTTTATTATGTCTCATTAAAAAATACATACAACCCTAAATTTTTACCCTTTTATCACCAACCCTTATTTTTTAATAGCCATTTTAGTAATTTAATCATTTTTCATCCCCGGTCGATAACTGATCAATCGTCATTTAATTAGTTATCCCCGCCAGTTGTCTACAGGTGTCACTTCTCACCCAGTAAACAGCACGGAGTAGGGATGAGAACGAAGCCGGTCTCCTGTTTCTCTCACACAATAAGACTTCTCTCACTCCCTACACAGTTGTCGGCCATCATTATTGTTTATGCATCAAAAGTAGTAGTAACGTTGACAATTATTATTTTGCTATCTCAGTGTAACTCTCATATTAACTATTAATCATTCCTATTTTATTAATAATAATAAAATTATCAATTTAGAGTGTATTTTGCACGATTAGTTAATCAAGTGATTTTCATAACCTCAAAAGTACTCAACACGTGGCACGAGCTTCCACCAACGACGGCTTTTGTGTTGTAAGTATATTTTTTAAAAATTAAATCGAAAATGTTGTTGGAAACGGTCAAAAAAGATTCGGTGGAATTTAATTTTTATTAAAATTGGGCAAACTTTTTTTTGTATTAATTTTTTTTTTACCATTTCTAACCATATATTTTCGATATGATTATGAAAAATAAAATTTTTCGCTTTTGTAAAACAGTCTAATGTTTACATGAATATGTAAATGAATGTGTGTACAATCAAATATTAAATACATTATAACTAGGGCCAAGATTTTTGCCGTGATTTCATTTTAACATTTTACAATTAATGCTCTTAAGGCGACGCTATTGGCTAAATCAAATTCAACTTTCTTTTGAGACAGGCGAGCGGTGAGATAAAGCGGGGTACGATTACGGTAGGGGTATTTTTTAGCGCCCTCTATGAGTACACGGTTATAACTACTTGATTGCGCGCGACCACCGCGTAAAATTAGCGCTGTCGTCGCTCACGGCGCCATAGCGACATGTGACGTCGCCATTGGGACATGCGCTCGCAACCTAAGGTCGCGGTCGGCGCCGCTGTGGAAGCAGTTTTAATCTATACTAATATTATAAAGAGGTAAAGTTTGTGACGTTGTAGGAAGTAATCTCTGGATTTACTGAACCGATTTTAAAAATTCTTTTACCAATAGAAAGCCACGTTATTTGTGAGTGTCATAGCCTATATATTAATCCAAAAATGTAAAGACTTTTTCGTGGTAGTCGAATTTCCAAAGTAAGTCGGAAAAAACGGTCGAACGAAAACGTTTCTAACTAACGCTGCCTTAACGATGAGAGATATATGATTAAGTTCTAGAAAAAAGGTGTAGAGCTTGATAATGCCTACAAAAAAGTCAGCGACAGCATATATGTAACTTTTATATTTAAGTCACAAAAAGTAGTTTTTCAAATTAAAAAAAATAATTTAATCGTTAGGTCATGTTTATTGGTCATATTATCAACAATTATGAATTATTATCAAAATAAGTAAATTTGTCGTATTAAGTGTTTAAAACAAAACACTTTTTCCTTTAACTGCATAAATAGTTAAAGACATAATACGACATAGGTATGGAACCGCGACCGTGTCGTCTATCTATACTAATATTATAAAGAGGTAAAGATTGTGAGGTTGTAGGAAGAAATCTCTGGATCTACTAAACCGATTTTGAAAATTCTTTTACGAATAGAAAGCCACGTTATTTGTGAGTGTCATAGCCTATATATTAATCCAAAATTGTAAAGACTTTTTCGTGGTAGTCGGATTTCCAAAGTAAGTCGGAAAAAACGGTCGAACGAAAAGGTTTCTAACTAACGCTGCCTTAACGATGAGAGATATATGATTAAGTTCTAGAAAAAAGTTGTAGAGCTTAATAATGCCTACAAAAAAGTCAGCGACAGCATATGTCAAACTTTTATATTTAAGTCACAAAAAGTAGTTTTTCACATTAAAAAAATAATTTAAATCGTTAGGTCATGTTTATTGGTCATATTATCAACAATTATGAATTATTATCAAAATAAGTAAATTTAACGTCTGAAGTATTTAAAACAAAAGACTTTTCCCTTTTACTGCATATAATTTTACTTTTACTGCATAAATGGTTAAAGAGATAAGATACTCACAAATAAGACACTCACAAGAAGACACTCACAAATAACGGTAATATAGTCAAATTGGCATGCAAATACATACATACATATGCAGTAAAAATATAACCCGTCTTTTGACAGTTAGGAAATAAATCATAGCACTTAGTACTAACCAAACCACACTAATAATTTCATAACAAGTAGGTAAAATGTTTTACCGCCCAACGAAGTGGGCACGGGTCAGCTAGTGTAACTATAAAAAATAGGACAAATAAATAAATAAAAAAAAAAAATCGTTTTGGTTGTAGGAGATTGTCGTATGATAATAAACCCGATCATTGTGAAATTTTACAATAAGGTTCAAGTTCAAGTTCTTTATTGTGTGAATGATTAAAAAAACATACAATGTTTAAGTAACAAACTGCCCAGGGAGCATACAACATTTCGTTTTAGAAGAAACTTTATAAAGTAGATGCTATATAAGGCGCAATCAACAAGCAGTAAAACTAAAACCATGAACAATTAAAACAATCAATATCAGAAATCATTAAACAAAAGCAATAATCATCAATAATCAGATAATCAATCAAACTAATTTTTATAATGTTTTGTCCAAGAAGAATCTAAATACATTGAAATTACATTTAAATATAAGATAGCATATAACTAAAACAATCAATAAAATAATTAATTCAAGCTAAAACAATCAACAAATGAAATAATCAGTATACGCATTACATTAAAATGAGAAATTACATACATAAAGAGGAGAAACAAACAAATTGAATGATGAACATGCCTGATGTTAATACAACTTATTTTTCAGATTTACTCGTTATTTAGGAAGCCATAGAATTGTTTTGTTACCTTAACTATTTATTTGTTATTTTTTTTATTATTTACGTTGAATGAAAATTTTTCATATTTTATTTTATTCATGTCGAAAGTCGAGTCTTAAAACCCGCACTGCAATCGCATCACAGATCGAAAGCTCACCCCTGACTCACCTGGCCTCGCGATTCCCGAGGGTTTTGCTCCAACACGTTTTCTCACTTAGGGTTGTCGATGATCTTTAGAAATGCACATAATTGAATAAAACGTGAGCCAAACCTAAGTTTGTGTCCATCTTAGTGCGTTGTTTGTCCGCTTTTCTCGGCGGAGAAAATTCAATACAGCCTGAGAGCTTTCCAATGTCGTATTCCCGGCGGCTTTAGTTAGCTCCGCGCATTATTAAGTTTGTTCCCTAGTAAATCTCACTGTAAGCCAAAGGTGTGAACCTTTTATGTTTCTCCTTTTGTTCATAGCTAGAAAATTCAAGGCTCAGTGATAGGGTAAAAGCACTTCCTGTGAGACAAACAATTCTAATATAGATTATATATGGATTGGTAGGAAGCCAAAGACCGAAGGTACGAATTAAATAATATTTATACCGCGATATGTTCAATGCACTTGGAAATCAATGGACGAAATTCGGTAAAAAAATTTATATCAAAAATGCTTTTCCTGAGAGGACTGAAATAATTCCTATAGATACAAAAAAACGGTTGGGTCATTATACTCGTAAATAAGATAAAAATAAATTTGCCGCGTGCAGATTGTTTCACCCGACGTTTCGTCGATGTTGCAACTGCGAGTTAAAAATATTCAGCCAGAAAAATCGGTGATCTGCGAACATATGTATATTGGATATGCGGAAGTAGCCACTGGCTGCAGTTTCAAAATCCTATTGTGCTATCCAAAGGACACTTTTACTTTCCTCGCATGAACCGGTAAGCCATTGAAATAAGAAGAATCCCGAACGTCAATAGAGATAATTACAAACTCTTTTCTACGTGGAACCGTCGTGTTAAAATGTTCCCAATGCCTGTCGCCGAACGCAAGGACGTAAGACAAGATACAGTGAGCGTTGTGTGCACGGCGGATTTTTGAAATGCACGCGCTCTGAGCCCCCCCTCCCTCTCTTACCACCGTTATAAACTACGCAGTGGCGGCATGCAGTGTAAGGCCTACCCGCGTAACCGGATTGACAGATCTTCAGTCTACCTTAAACAGCGGCGGTTGCAACATTGCGGAAATATCGGGTATTACAGGTCCGCGTGAAGGTCTGCAACCACCCCGCTCTATAGGAAACATTGCTGCTTCCAGACTCCCCCGACTGTTAGTCAGAGTGCACAATCAATTGGCTTACGCCGCACGGTTAGAGCAAGAGCCAGCGACAATAAAAGTGAATGAATTTTGGAAAACTGATACCCTCAGATTAGACAATTTTTTGGGCCATAGAATGCCGCGGTACAGTCAGCAGGTTAGGTTTCGGGACACTTGGCGCTGGCATACTAGGAAAGGTGTAATTTTAATTAGTATCCCAAAGTGTTTCGGAAAATCTGAATAATCATCAATAGACAGTGGATGCAATAAAGAACTTGAAAAATATGGTCAGACTGCTTCATAATCGAATGCGTGGCGTCAGTATCTCCATACATGTCACGCATCGGTCTATGACGTATCGGTCTACTCCTAAAAAACTCTTTAAAAAAAACGGTCTACTCTGCCGTGCAATATAATGAAATGGGCATGCTGACATCACGCGTTCAATTATGAATCAATCTAATTATTTGTTTCGAGTTCTTTATTGAATCCATTGTCTACTGATTAATTTTCAGCTTATCTAACACTTTAGGGGTACTAATTAAAATTAAATCTTTCCTAGCACGCCAGCGCCAGGTGTCCAGAAATCTGGCCTGTTAACTGCAATCCGGTATTAAATGGCCAACAGACTGTCTTATCTGAAGTATCAGCTTAATCAAAACTCTTGCGCTTTTTTGTCGCTGGCTCCCCGACTATTCGTTGCGAGGTCCTTTGACTCGTGTTCAAAAAACCGCTCCCGACGCGAGTGCCGCGAGTGGCGAGACAAGGCGCAAGGCGAGACGCGAGTGCCCGTTCACACTCTCGTCTCGCGCCTCGTCTCGCGCCTCGTCTCGCGCCTCGTCTCGCGCCTCGTCTCGCGCCTCGTCTCGCGCCTCGTCTCGCGCCTCGTCTCGCGCCTCGTCTCGCGCCTCGTCTCGCGCCTCGTCTCGCGCCTCGTCTCGCGCCTCGTCTCGCGCCTCGTCTCGCGCCTCGTCTCGCGCCTCGTCTCGCGCCTCGTCTCGCGCCTCGTCTCGCGCCTCGTCTCGCGCCTCGTCTCGCGCCTCGTCTCGCGTCTCGTCTTGCGCCTCGTCTCGTGCCTCTTCTCGCGCCTCGTCTTGCGCCTTGTCTCGCGCCTCGTCCCGCGTCTTGTCTTGCACCTCGTCTCGCGCCTCGCCTCGCGCCTCGTCTTGCGCCTCGTCTCGCGCCTCGTCTCGCGCCTTGTCTCGTGCCTCGTCTCACGCCTTGCCTCGCCCTTCGCGTGAGAGTGTAAATAAGCTATCATAGTCTGGACGCCTTGCGCGCGCGAACTGTGCATTTTATGCGAACGCTTCATTTCTAGTCGCACGCGGAGCTATTCGTGATTTGTCGGTTTTTCTAACGAACACAAATGGGCGCTCAGTGTGCTCAGAAGGCAGTGTGGACGGGTTATGTTAAGACGCGCGCAAACACGAACTAAACCAGGTATGGATACAGCTACGGACGAATCGTGGAGTGAAGAAAAAGCCATACAATTCATCGAGGCGTACAGAACTAGAGAAACTTTATGGAATCCACAAAATTGGTCATGACACTCCTATTTTTTCGCGTGTTCTCAGCAGACTGACGCTACGTTCGCGTGCATGCCGGATACAGATTCGAGTAGGTACCTGTTAGGTTCGTGCTCGCGCTGCGTCCACGCTGATGAAATGCTCCTTTCCTGTTACATTGCATGTTACTTTTCGTCAGTTCGTCATATTACGAGTATCTCTGCGAAAGGAATGTACATATCTAACGCTTACTTATTCGAGTCTCTTGATCAGAGCAAACATGTTACGAAGCTACGTTCTGCACACCTTTGTATGAGACGGAATCCTCGAACCGACCTCGAGGTGAACCGGAGCATATTGAAATGCTACAGTGGCACTGAGTACGTTTTCACCACGAAATTGAGGTTTGCGTCACAGTCTACAAATATAACAGCAAACTCTCTATCAAACCGTAAGTGGTAGATACAAGATAAAATTTGAATATACGCTGTGGTCAAATGGAGAAACCGTGTCGACTAAGTGTGACTAAGAAATTGTCGTTGTTGTTTACCGATGATGGCCTTGCAGCTACAGCCGTTCACCGTCGCAAGACTCCGCGAATTGATTTAGTATCAGAATATTAAGCTAGTGCCAACCCGACCCGACACAAGACTGGCTCGAAGCGTCGTGCATTTAATAATACAATTCAGAAATAGATTTTGCACTAAATAAACTTTCACCACGTTTTGAAACCTTTGGAACCAGAAAAAAATTCAAAAGTCTTTCTCTGTACGTTGTTTTTGACAAAAAACTTTATTATACACCAAAGTATACAAATAGGTATTGTCTAGTCTGCTGGCCAAACTGGCAGGGTTGTTGTGACTATTTAGTTGACAAAATAACATAAATTAGATAAAATAAGTTAATAGTAAAAGAAAACATTTTTAAAAACAAGCTTTTATTAATCCTTAAGCACTGTGATATGTTTTTATAACATTACCACTGATATAGATCTCAGACTCGAAAAGATAAAACTGGGTAAAAGTATACATAAGATTTTATTTTTCAATAAAATATTTCTGTTGTTGCCTAATACTGAGTACAAAAGGACATTTAAACATAAAATTATGAGACAAATAAAATAAAAAGTTGTATTTATAAAAACGTCCTATAAGACAGTCAGTCAAAGGCAATTTTTCATTTCCTAACCCTATAAAAAAACAAAAACAATCAAAATACACTAAAATCGTATACAATAAAATCTTATTTAACCAATCTTTGTAGCTTAGTTTCACTTTATATTATTTTGAGATCATAGAATAATTTGACAGTAGTTAATTACTTAATTTTTGACAGTTATTACTTGATTTTTGGCTTATGCAATTGGCTTGGAGCACTGCAAACAAATGGATGTTTGCAAAACAGGCATATTCATAGTGTTTCATCTTTCATTTATTGTCACACACGCTTCAGATTTTTTAAAAGTATTTTTTCTGATTCTGGGCACACATTTTGTGCTTCTTGACGTTTGTTCAAAACCTGTGGAATTGTGCTCTTGATTTCTCGGACGTGAGGAATGCGAAATCTGCTTTCCAAGTGGTCATGAACTAATCCTTTTGTAATATTCTTTATGAAATCAGATCGTTTGGGAATCAATCCCAAAGCATGCTCTTTAGATCTTTTAACCGCACTATAAGGTTTGATAATATCAGGAGTTGCAGTACGCACATTTCTGATTGGTCCTTGCTTACCCCACTTGAATTTGTTTTTACCCCAAATCTTGATTGACTGATATCAGAAGTAAGTGTGGCAGTATCACGTTAATTGTCCTCAAATCTTCTAAAACAGTTTGAAGCTCATTATCAGAAATATTGCATTGAAAATCAGAATCGTTTCTATGGCGAAATTTCGGTCAATACCTGAATCGCCGCTAAAATAGTCAGTTTCATCATTTAGAAGCCATTCTTCTAATGTCGAGGCAATCGCACAGTCTAACAACCTTATTGCGCTGGTCGTAGTAACCGGGAACAACCCAGTTGCTCAAAATTTATCCTATAAACAAAATACAGATTGGTAAAAAAAACTCACATATCCCCTGATATAGGTCTGTTGGACCTACAAAAACATGTCAAAGGTCGATACGTACCCGAAAAAGCGCACGAAACGGCCTCGCCATTTAACAACTCGCAGAGAAATAACTATAATAAACTATTTAACTTGAAGCTACCTAAGCACACAACTCTCTCATGCGCCTCTCATGCGCACCAGAGTGAGACAGCAATAGTTTATTTTTGCGATGGGAGTATGTCAGACCTATAACAGTGATTAAGGGTTAAAATGCTCTGTCTCGAGCCAACACCGGGTGTAACAACCGTGTATAGTGGAACTTAGAAGAGCTATCATAATTGAATGGGTATAGAAAAGTTTGTTTCTGTGCTGTTGACCGTTGAGGAGTCCCCTCGTCGGGAATCAACCCAAGGTGCAGCATCCTTGTCATGGTGAAATTTAGAACGGGATATCATAATTGAATTCCTATTCAAAATTATGTGTCTGCGCTATTGACCGTGGAAGAGTAGCCTCGTCGGAAACCGATCCTAGTTGTAGAATCAGGCCATGCTCACCATACAAATGCATTGAAAGAAGCGGCGAATTGGAAAAATAGGAATGATGTGAATTTAAATAGTATTAAAATTGACAATAAAATTATTACAATGAAAGATAATCCAAACTAGCAGAAAAGTTCCGTAGAAGAAATAGTTCTGTAATTACTGACCCAAGTAAATCTGATGCGCTACCTGTGTCCATGTACCTAACGCTTACAAATAGAGACGAAATTAACAAAGTAATAGGCAGGCTTAAAAATAAGTCAGCGGTGGGGGATGACGGGGTTGGGACATGCTTATTCAAACTAGCTGAAACCTATCTCAGCCAGCTATTGCTTTTATTAATAATGTGAGTTTTAGAAGCGGAATATTTCCTGACAAATTAAAAATTGCAAACGTGATTCCCATACATAAAGGGGGAGATAAGCATGATCTCAGTGATTATCTACCTATCTCTATTTTAAACACGATCTCCAAAATCTTCGAGAAAGTTGCAAAAGCGAGACTATAATTTTTTAACTGAAAATAAAATACTATCAGACAATCAGTTCGGCTTTAGGGAAGGTCTAGGCACAACAGACGCTATAACTGCCTTAACAGAATTTATTGTAGAAACAGTTGATAAAGGAGATAAGTGTCTAGGAGTTTTCCATGATCTCGCAAAGCTTTTGACTCCGTTCCACATAATATATTATTGTGCAAACTGAGCAGTGTGGGAATTAACTATACAAGTCTTAAATGGTTTGATAGTTATCTATCCAACACGGTACAACGTGTCACCATCCAGGGCCGCCAGAGTGAAAGCCAGCATCTCTCGTGTGGTGCCCCACAGGGTAAAGTTCTGGGACCTATTTTATTCCTTGTCTACATAAACGAGCTATGCCAGTTACCAGTAGGTAAAATAATCACATATGCCGATGACACTGTTATACTATTCAAGGGTTCAAATTGGGATTACACATTTAAGAAAGCATGGAAATTGGCATGGCAATTGTTAGAAATTGGCTAGGAAACTTTATGTTAACAAAATGTTGGCAAAACCAAATACATGCCATTTAGTATAAACGTTAGGGGTCAACCCACTGCAAATAAAACTATTGTAGTACACGAATCCGACGGCGTAGAGTCTTGCAACTGTCAGCCTCTGCAAAGAGAAATATCTTGGAAATACCTAGGCATCACTCTAGATTGCTTCCTACGTTGGGACACTCATATACATAACGTGGCTACAAAGGTGCGAATCCTTGGATATATTTTCAAAGAACTGAGGAATATTCTGGATTCCAAAACGCTAAAAACTGTTTATCATGCTTTATGTGAATCGCTAATTACTTACGGCATAATTGGATGTGGTGGATGTGGTAAAATCCTGCTAGAGCCATTGCAAGTTGCGCAGAAATTTATACTCAAAATTATTCTCCGCAGACCATATCGCCATCCCAGCAATGAACTTTATATGGAAGCTGAAGTCCTTGATTGTAGGCAACTTTTTTTTAAAACTTCCCTCTTAAAGCTATTTTTGGACAATAATTCAAATTTAGGAATAATTCAGAACCGAAGACCAACAATACAAGTTTTATAAAATAGCTTAATAATACCCAGGATGAAAACATCATTTGGACAATGACATTACTCTTACATTACGCCAAGATTTTACAATCTGATCAATATGGAAATAAAAATGAATTTGACATTTAGGGTATTCAAAAATAAAATAAAGGAATGGTTCTCGAGTCATGACAGACTAACCATACATCAATAAAAGAAATTATAGTTTAATAAAACTTAGGCGCACAAATTATTAATATATTTTTAAATAGTATGTATGTTGATTATATTTTAACATTCAACTAATTACCAATTCATTATGTTGTTATATATTGTTTTGACAATGAATTGTACTTTATTTTATATTAATTTTTATATTTCTTAACATATATTAAATATTACTTATTGACTTTTTATTTCTTTAATTACAGATTTAGCTTACTCTTTACTTTAGTTCTATGTAAATTCTCTGACTGTCTCGTTCTATTTGATTGTTTTTTTTGAGGATCTCATCTTAGGGCAATTTATTTTTATGAGCATTTTAATAAAACTTTACATAATTTATTGTAAAATTAGAGTCCTGTCTATTCTAGAACGGGCTAGTCCCAGTTGGGTGACAGAATTAAATAAGCAAAAGGTTAAGGTTTTGCCATTCGGTTCCTGTTATTTTTATAAGCAAAAACAATGTTTTATAGTAATTAATTCTTAAATAAATAAATGAATAAATAAATAAATTGTCGTCGGAACTGAACCAACGTGCAAAATTTCAACTTCATAGGATAAGAGAGAGTGGTTCTAATTCAGCTTGCAAGATTTGACCTAAACAAACACACATACTAACTAACATACATTGCAAGGTAAATAAAAGCTTGTAAAAGGGATGCCACACATATCTCAAGACGTCAAAAAAGTAACACTCTTCATAAGTGAGTTAACCATTTTTGGTTAGACGCTTACAAATGCTAAAATTGTATCTAACCAATATTGGTTAGGGCGCTCCGCGCTGCGTAAAATGCCAACTTTTTAAATATTTATTCATTATTATCTTAATTGTTTGACGAGATAAGGTTATAATGTTTTATATTTAAAATTTCAATGCGATCATTTTACAGTTATTCTTTTTACGATTCGTACAGTACTTTAAAAGTTATGGTCGTTTTTCTCAAGGCCATCGACTTCACGCGCAAAACTGTCCCGGGCAGAAGTGAGGACTAAATTTTTACCCCGCGATAAGAAGGGAAAACCATTTGTGAACATGTCACATGGGTTCGCACTCTAATTTACAATACTTATGCATGGCCTTTGATGGAATAAGGATATACTCTTACCCGAGAGTAATACCATTGATACACTATAAAATCAATGGTAATACCAAGGTTTAATTTGATACCATAAAAAAATGAAGTAACAAATAGTAAAAGTCATATCATAAGTAATGAAATAAATAGCTTCTATAACATATGAATAAATATAAATATAGGTCAGTAATTAAACGACTATAATAAATTTTATGGTTGTAATAAAGTAAGTGTTTAGTAACAAAGGGATATGATGGGCTGGGTTTGGAAAAGGTGACGAAAACAGTCCACTGTCTAATTACGCCACTCACCCGTCAGAGGCCAACACCTAATGGCGAAGCACCGGGAAAGGTACCCAGCTGGCAGTCACCCAGAAAGGTACCCAGTTGCCGTCATGTGTAATGTGTGTAAACTACCCCCTCTCTATAGGAAACATTATTGTTTCCAGACTCCCCCGGCTGTTAGTCGGTATGAACAATCAATTCGCAGTAGCCGCACGGTGCGCAAACCGTCCAAGAGTGCCCGAAGGTTGACTCCTAGGGGAGACTGGCCCGCAGGCCAGAGTCCTACCCGGGTTCGCACTTCTGCGTGGAGGCCGCCGGATGGGTGTTGACCCGTGCATTTGACGGACCCTATACAACTGGGTCTTTGTGGCCAAACTGCAACAGGGCCTATTAGATCCCATAAGACTTGTGCAATCGAAACAATTCTTACAGATTTTGTGGTGTGATATCACACCAAGAAGTTTGAGAATTAACTCGCTGTGCTGGGCCCAAAAATACGAGTAAAACTTACGCGGCTAACAAGTTCTATAACGCGTAGCTCTAAAAAATGGTTTGTAATATCTGCTGCTGGTTACAAAATTAATTTGTATTAAAAAAGATTTAAAACCGCCGAAAGAAATTTGGTAATTTTCCAGAAAACTTACGGCGTTGCATTTTTAATATTTACACATAATAGGCAAAACTAAGGCCAATTAATAGTTTTCACAATTGAACAATATATACATATTGTTACAGTGCAAAAAAGAAAATACAGTTTTTATTGATAAAATAATATCATAATATAATTTATATTGTAATTGATGCTATTATGTAATGCACAGCTGGTAAAATAATTGATTTTCTTATATCATATTTGCGGCCTAAATCAGAGCTCAAATAAGACGTTACAAGTTTATAACGATACTTTAATTCATAAGTTTTCACATAGTCTCACAGAAGCGAGATTCGTCAAAAGATATTCGCATATTTTTTCTTACGGAATACACGAATTATATTACTTATTACAATGAATTATTTTATATTATTACAATACCACGACCCGGGGGCATATTTGTTACTTCTACTGATCTTACATTGTAAGGTACCGGGTTCGATTCCCGGATGGGTCTCCATTTTCCGTTAGGGTAAAAATACCGGAATTGCACCTCATGTCTGTCGATCGAATACATTAACAAGACATAATGTTACACCCATACACACATATTTATTTATTTATTTGTTTCAAATATTATTCAAGAGCATTACAGATGAATCCAATTCGCCCTTGAATATTAAAATTAGAGTGTAAGTCTAAAAATAAATGACTTACATAACTAAATTAATGCTAACATTGAACAAGAGAAACTATAAAACTAAATAAAAGACAGATTATGATAAGTTAAACATGAGATAGCAACGAGTTGCCAAAGGGATATACGTCTAGGATATATGTATATTTCTGTGGGTAAGGAATTAAGAAGAGCTATAACCCTTCCCACTGGCCTGTCTACAAAAATATTTGTACGATGGTACGGCACATTAAAAAATAGATGCTATCTTCTCGCTGTGTAATTTACCGGTACGTACAATTCAAACTTACACAGTATCTCTGGCAAATAAATAGTTCCTTGAATTAGTTTATATGCAAATATAATTAGGGAAATATATTGACGCATTTCAAAACTGTTGTATCCTATATATAAACAGTTCATAGGGTTGGTTGTAAAAAAATGTTGTATGATAATAACCCGCTAATTGTAAAATTTCACAATGAGTAGTAGAAATAAACAAACAAACAAAAATAGCAGCCATTATGCATTATTACTTTCCTAGCACCAGGGAAAGTGTTATGAAAGCGATAAAAAAATCGAGATGAAGACGGAAATATCCATTTCGACACCTCCTGAGACGATTAGGACCATTTCCAGACTGAAGTCTTTCTGTGAGTCTGTGTGTCTGTGTGTGTGTGTGTGTGTGTGTATGTGTGTGTGTGTATTCCCCCACGACAGCGCCTAAACGCTTCATCAGATTGAACTGAAATTCGGCATGCAGGCATAATGTTGTCATGGCAAGAGTTGAAAAGATTGTAGTTGAAATCGGTGCAGAGGGCGCGCTAGTCATACTTCAATCTCGAAATATTGCAGTTAGAGATTTAAATTCGGCACACAGATGCTTTGTTGGACCGAAATCACGCTGTGAAATTTTGGTCGAAATTTATACAAGCGACGCAGATTAAAAAAAAATACTACCTACTATCCTGCAAATTTTGGAAAAAATATCATTTTAATACCACGGAAATACTACAAAATACTAAAATATGCTTCTTTTGCTATAATAGTCACTTGACACAATCACTGGTGAGGGGGGGGGGGGGGGAGGTAGGGAGTTGGCGAGGTGGAGGGGGGTAGTTGCGGGGGAGGGTATGCAAGATTGGGGGGATGATTGTCTGTCTGTCTGGAAAGTCTTCTGGTGACCCAACCGTTTTACATTTCTGTAAGCGCGCCAATGCCCTTTATTGTCAGTGAAACGCTCACATAACAATGATTTGCATCTCGAGCAAATCGCGCGAGAACAACTGAGTTAGCAAACTCGTAGACTGTGCCTGCGTTGTGACGTCAACCCTAGCGGTCACCTAAATCACCCCCGCGGCAATCTGCCTCCTACATAGCCGCAATAAACAATTTGTACCAATCCAATCCTAGCGGGAATAATTCACCCAATTACTCGTGTCATTTATCTAAGCAATGGTAATTTGGATTTGTGGTTCGTAGAAAACGTGGGCGTGGAGTTTGTGCTTGTGATATAGTGGAAACGACACTTTCAGTTTGCTGCCACTTCTATGCGATTAATTTCATTATGAACTCAAATTCATCAGATTTGTCATCAGTATGAAGTTCATCAGTATCAGAGGTTTTTTACAGATGTAAATTCACCGGTTTATTAGTTTGTTTGTTTGTTTCTACTCTTTATTGTGAAATTTCACAATGGGTGGGTTTATTGTCATATGACAATTTCTTCAAACCAACCCTACTATGAAGTGTTTATATGTATGTGTGTATGTGTAACACGTGTGTCTTGTTATTGCATTCGATCGTCAGCGTTGAAATGTAATTCCGTTAATTTTATCCCAACGGAAAATGGTGATCCAGCCGGGAATTGAACCCGGGACTTACAATGTAAGATCAGGCAACCTAACCACTATGCCACCGTGCTATAGGCCGTGCTCTTCGGTGACGGCTGAAAGTGACAAATTTTGTGGTCAGATTGAAATGCAGTGCACAGATTAAGGCATTAAGGCATTAGATTAAGGCACAGTGGCAGATACAAATAAACAATTTTCGTGAGGGTCTTGCAAATTCCCTTCTTACAAATGATTCTGCTATAAATTATATATTGATAGGTAGCAGAAGACTAAAAGTACGACGTAAATAAACATTCATACAAGAAAATTTACTATGTCGCAAAAATCCATAGACGAAATTTGGTAAAAAATCTTGAAATGTCTTTTCCTGTGAGGATTTACAATAATCGAAACAGAAAAAAAATAAAAAAATTTCATTAACCTTTCGAAAGCCAGTCATTCCATTCAAAAATTTTGAAGCCCTCAAACATTTGTTTGTATAAGGTGTGTGCAAGCATACTAATATATTACGGTGGCTTATTCAATAGCAGGCTTCATTGACAGGCTTTTACCGCAGTGGAGGGAGAAATAGAGCCGATAATTGAATAAATACAGATATAATACAGATAATACGAAAAACGCCGATCGGGGTGCGTGGTCACCAAAGGGTTAAGGTGACATGATACCTGGGTATGACCATATCTGAAGAATTCGTATTTTATGTTTTTTTTTTTGGAAAATATAAGAACTAATTTGAAAAAGTTTCTAAGCAAATCCTTCGATAAGGAACCAATTTATAATTTAGACTAATACAAGTTGTTCATTGCTATCGACATTTAGGCTTTAAACCGATTTAGAAAATTTCCAGGCGCGATTACTCCTTCAATGTAAGCGGTGACTGTATTTATTTTAATTGAATTATATTGGCTGGTTAGTACTCTAGCGTCGCGCTTAGCCACATTTTTTATTTATGCCCTAAAATAATTAAAACGCGAGAGCGCTCTGAGACTTACGCTTAGGTAATAATCGTTACCATTAACACTTTTAAACCACTACTGCCCAAAAATAGTTTTACTGTGTGATCTCTGCGATCGAACAACGTTGGATTTTTATTGGTCAAACCCTGCAAAAGGGACCCCGCCTATTTTCTCGCGGGTCCGCCTATTTCAGACACTTTTTCCTTATGTCTTATATCGCCTCAATCTGAAAATCAAAGAGTTGAAGAACACTTTAAAATAAAATAGAAACGTCTTAAATTTGCTAGTTTTTTAACTAATATTGGTTAAAAGTTTTTAGTTTTTCTGAAATAGACTGCGAAGGTATTGAATGAAGTATTGCCAACCGCTTTAGATGATTAATCAATTGATTTACATATTAACAATGGGAAATATTATTAAAAAAAATTGAAACGCCAAATTAATTTTATAGATATTTTTACGCGTGTATATAGATCGTAACATATAGACGATTACTAAATAAACCTTTAGCCATATAAAGTTTAGATCTTTAACTATTTGTGTAATATTTTTCTCTTAACCCCTCCTATGGCGGGGTAAAATTTCTGCTCGGGATAGTTTTGCGCATAACTTTTAAACTACTATACGGATCGTAAAAAGAATAACTGCAAAATGATAACATTGAAATTTCAAATATTATAACGTTACAACATTATGTCGTAAAACAATTAAGATAATAATGAATAAATATTACAGTTAGCACAGCGCGGAAAGCGTCTAACCAAAAATGGTTAGCTCACATAGGAAGGGTACCTCACATACCCAATAATATCTATAATTATACCTTTTATTTTGATTATGCTATTTGGACAAAAGCGCTATGTCTGGCCGAAAACGCCCTTGAATTTGGATACTTTGTGTTTTGCATTAGATACCATTCTTGTATTAATATTTAGTCTTTTTTTATGTAATTTAATATGTTTATGACGATATAATAATATCGTTTCAGCAAATGTTTGTCGCACACAAGGAATAGAGAATTCTCTAAATGATGTTATGTAACGTGAAATATGATGTCAAATAACATACACCAGTTTATTGGAAATACGTAGGACAAAGTGTAATTTGAACGACAATTTTAAGGTACGAAACATTCAGTATTATATCCACTACTTAATTTAGTAAGAAGTCCTTCTGAAACTTTTATAAAACTATTGCCAATCTACAATGATACTACGCTATTCTGGGGTGGGAAACTAAAACTACAATAGAAAGGCAAAAGTGTATTCTTCTAATGAGTTGTTTTTCGAAGCGAAAATACTTGATATTAAGTATTTGTATTGCATAGTAGTAGTAGTAGTAGTAGATGGAGTGGGGGGCTTGTTTCCAGCCCTTGATGTCACCTAGATCTGTAAGGTCTTTTGTAACTACCCACTGTGTGATTAGGTCAGTGGTCAGCTAGTAGCCCGGTACTTCTTACTAGTCCAAGCAGGTCACTGACCTTCAAGTTGGGCAGATCGCTGGGTTCGAGAAAGGCTCGTCCCAGTAAACTGTGTCTTTTGGCGGCGAGCCCTGGACAGCGACCAACAATGTGTATGCTGTCTTCAGGTTCCTCGCCGCATATTCGGCAATCCTTGCTCTCAGTCAAACCAAGGTTGAATAGATGAGCTCTAAGGGTCGTGTGTCCGGTGAGGAGACCGATAGTGGTTCTAAGGTTCTTCTTGCTCATGTCAAGTAGGGCCTTGGTTTTCTTCTGTAGTGGTTGCTCAATCATGGCTTTTGCCTGACGACATCCCTGACTCTGTTTCCAGGAAGCCCGATGTTCCTGCTCCAAGCAGTCCCTGATGATTTTCTTACCTGTAGCGAAGGGGACCCCTACAGCTGGCTCCACTGGGCAATCCAGTGTGCCCAGTTTTGCCAGTCTGTCGGCCTCTTCGTTTCCGGGTATGCCTTGGTGACCCGGTATCCATATTAGGGTGATTTTGTTGGATTTTCCCAATATGTTGAGCTCCTGCATGCAGTCCCAGACCACAGAAGATTCTGTGGTGGCTTTAGCCAGAGCGTCCAGTGCTGCTCTGCTGTCAGAGCAGATGAGGATTTGTCTGTTTTTTTACCTCAAGTCGACTTCGTATTGCATAACAACTGTGTTAATTTTTAATCGCGCGAAAGCAGAGACATTGTTCCCTGCTTAGAACAAAAGATCGACGCAGGCACCACAATATATAGTTCACAGAAAATTTACATCCTTTGGACAAGACCACTATCATTACCTTGCTCCAATATTAATGGATATTTTAGGAAAACACTTCGATACTTCAGGACTGAAACAGGTGGTACTTAAAGAAAGTCTTATTCAGTTTTTAATTAGTAAAGGAAGAACGGAAACTAAAAGTATGCTCATGATATTTCAAAAATAGCAACACACATCATCTCTAATAATATAAATTTATACACCCTCACATCTCTAACAATATAAATTACCTATATGATAAAATGATTGAATTCAGCTGTTTATTTTTATAATTTTATATTGTTTACTTGGGTTTATTTTATAATTATTTTCTACTCTTTTAATTATTTAACCCCCCCTCCCTCAATAGTGATTGATTATGAAAGTAAAAGTAGTCATTTATAGCATTTTGGTAGTATTTCCGTGCTATTTTCCAATATGGTTTGTTTTTCGGTTAGCCTCAGGCGGCTCGAAGTTATTATATTATTAAAGTGGTATAGACAATACAACACATATGTTCACCGAATTTTATTTCTCTAAGTCCAGTATGTCGATATTAAATTATGATTAGCGCGCCCCTAGTGGACCGAATTCAACCACAATCTTTTCAAATCTTGTCATGACCGAATGATACCTGCATGTCAAATTTCAGCTCAATTGGACGAAGCGATCGGGCGCTATTGTAGAGGAATACACACAGGCACACTGACACACACAGACACGCAGAAGTGCGTCCACAATATTCCCCGATTATTTGATAAAGTAAACTGTCACTCGAAAAATATTGTTAAACTAATAAGCTCAATTTCAATACCGCAGGGGCATGAATGGTTTAACAACGGAAGACGGAGACGTAGCAGAGACGTAGCTAATGTATATAAGTCTCATAGCTACCTCGTGACGGCGTCGTAGCAGGGGCGTAGCGCTATTGTAGGAACGTCGTAGCGGCGTCGTAGCAACGTCAAACCTATGTATAGAAGTATTTTCCGTCGAAGTATTCACAGTGATGCTCCTCTTATCGCTTTTATACATTAATTGTTACATTAATAAAAATATTAAATGTGCGATTTCTGGGGCGGAATTCTGGGAATTTCTAATAAAAAAATATTTTAAATATAAAACACTATTTTTAAATAATCATACTAATGACGAGTGGCTTTACTGTAGAGTCGTTATTTTGAAATATTATTTACATGAAATATTTATTGTACAGTAGTCAAATTCACAGTCTGAATAAGCAACTGTATAAAAATCCACCAGGTAGGTAATAAAAAACGAAGTTCTTAGGATATGTATATAATTATTTTTCATTATTTGGTTTGTAATACTTTTTTTGATATTTTGAAATAATTGGTGTCAAAATTCCGAAATATTTTAGATGAACGTTCATACGAACATTCCATCGATAAGTAGGATGCCGATCTGTAGCTGCTCTCATAAATCGTTGTCAAATAGGGTTAAACATATAATATGCGCAGGTTCTAAGTAGCAGTTAAAAATCTAGAGGAGGTTCTTCATTCTCATCGCTGCCATCCCTTGTAATCCTCATCAAATAACCCGACAACCCAACGAATAGGGACATAAAGCCTCACTAGTACAATAACGTACACAGGGACCCTATACAGGGAATTCTTGCCGAATGAGTAATCCACAGTAACAAAATATAACAATAGTAACGAAATATTATTAACACTTCGCATAATTAAAGTTGGCTTAATGCTGCGGATATTTGGCGGAATTTATTTACATAAGAGGCCGGCGGACTTTCCGGCAGCTATTGTTGTGGACCTTATTATACATTTAATTAAACGGATCAATTATATTCAAGGGCTTTTTTAAAAATTTTGAATCTTACCGGCATAAGAAACATTGAACATCGGTTAGTATTCAACGCCTGTCTTAGGTGGATTTTGTTCAAAAGCCTCAGCGTACTATTATAAGTGATTAATAAATATTCGGCTGCCTTGAAGTGGGCGAATCAGTACGAGCAAGTAAGCAAGTTTCAATAAAAAATATGGTAAAACGAAAATAATAAAAAAAATTGACAAGCGTTGAGAGCAATATGGTGTATTGCGCTCAGCGCTTCTTATATTTAAAAAAAAATTATAAATTGGATTTTTTCAAATAATTGTTTTTTTGTTTTTCAAGGGTGCCGGTTAATTGAAAATCATCCTGTATATAGTGGGGGTGTTGTCCCATACAACGGGCGACCCCGTCACTCCAGGGATGTATAATGATATGTAATCGTTCTTTCAGCTTGAAGTGAAAGTAGAGACATTGATTTTATAGTGTAAGAGACTTGGGAATGAATACAGTCCACCGCCTAGCTACGCCAACTAGCTCGTGAGAGTCCAACGCCTTACCACGTGGCACTGGGAAGTTGACCAGAGGGAAGCCTCGCGCTCTCACTACCAGATTTGGCGGGATCTCCGCGTCATCACTTCTGGTTACGGGTCCAAAGTCGCTGGCGCGGCCTCTACCTGTGGGTAGTTCAGCGGTACTTCAATCTGCATTTATCGCGGAGCGTGGTGCCCTTTGCATCTCTTTCACAAGGGATCGGGTCAATAACCATATCTGCTTCTTAGGAGACTTATAACATCATTGCCAGACCACCAGGCTATTAGCCGGAGTGCACAGTTGATTGGCTGACGCCGCACGATACGCAAACCGCCCAGCATGCTTGAAGGTCCCAGCATCCCAGCATGGTCCCAGCGTCCCAGGTCCCAGCGTCCCAGGTCCCAGCATCCCAGGTCCCAGCATCCCCAGGGGATTTGATTCAAATGCCGTGGCTGAGGAAACAGAGTCCTTTCTAGGTTTGACCCTCTTTGAGGACGCTACCTGGTGGAGGTTGAACCGTAAGTTATGCCGGCTATAGGTAACGACCCGTTCATATGGCCAACTCTGCACAGGAACCGTTAGCTGTCGGATTTGTTTCAATGCGGAGCCGTGGATGCACTTATATAACTAATCATACAAAGAATACTAAAATGCATTTTTTGCGATCCGTCCGATATGTAGGATGTCAACCTGTGGCCGCTTACCTAAATCGTCATAAAATAGGGTCAAACATATATTGCCCCGGGTTCTAAGTAGAGGTTAAAAATCTAGAGGGGGTTCTTTATTCTCATTACCGTCATCCCTTGTAATCTTCATCAAATAACCCGACGACCTAGCAAATAGAGACATAAAGCCTCACTAGCACAATAGCGTACGCAGAGACCCCGTCTGCGGAATTCTTGCCTAGCAAGTAATCAACAGTCGGCAAGCGCGTAATTTTAAACAATGTACTAACAATTATTATTACGACTTCGCATAATTAAAGTTGGCTTAATGCTGCGGACATTTGCCGAAATTTATTTACTTAAGTGCCCGGCGGACTTGGTCCGGCAGCCACCGTGGCGGACCATTTATTCATTAATGAAACGAATTTAATTAATTTACGAATGAAATTAAAGAAACGAATTTATTAATTAATTAAACGAATCACTAATGAATTATTCATTTGATGAAACGGACCAATTTCAATCGAGGATTTGTTTATATTTTTTACTGGGACAAGAAGCATTGAACCGCGATTAATAACATTCGTAGCCGCGTAAAATCACTGGTTCCCGTCAGATCACTGAAGTTAAGCAGTCGTCGGGCGTCGGGCGTGGGTGACCGCTTAAGTTCTTTCACGTGATGTTATAAAAGCCGGAAGCCTTAAGATTAAGGTGGTCGAGAAAATTTTTAACGATAGTTGATGTCCTCTTTAAATACTTGGGCAGCAGCACATGTTTTCGCAATTGATAACTTAATTATATACTTAGTTATTGCAGCCGAATTACTATATGCCCTTGGATGTAATAAGTACAGAAGGATGGTTTCTGTTACAGAAATGGATGTTAGTAACTTATTTTTAAAGAAATTATTTGATTGAGAATATTTCATCACTTAGTAGTATTGACACTTAGTATTCATCTCAATGACATTTCTGATAGAATAAAAAAAAAAAATAGAGAACATAGAGAAAAGGGTTAGTAATATTTTGCAAGATCGTGTTAAATGCACTATAATTGACCGTGAGAAACATCATTAATAAATTATTTTTAAAAGAACATTATTAATAAGCTTTTAATGAATATTTCTGAACAAATTATACTGTATTAATTTTGCCTATTCAGACCGGGACCCTTGCAAGCACCTAAAATATTTATAAAAGCCAACTCTTAAGATTTACCGTCTCTTTCTTTAGCGTTGTCGCCAACGCACTTAATAATTTTTACTTTAAAACAATTATCAAAAGTTAAATTGTGTGATTTGGCATGCAACGCTATTGGAAGTTGACTTTCATTGCCCACGCTGTGAGTATTCACTACTAATACTGTGATTATTCTCTACTGGTATTGTGATTATTCTCTTCTAATAACTGATACTGTGATTATTCTCTACTAATTCCCGGACCACAACCACTAGTTACATCTATCCAATCCAGAGCAATCTTCTCCTTAGAAAAAACATTTTAAATTAAGGGATTACGCTGACGTAAAACTGGTGTCATTGTGGATTTTTGTCGTACCGAAAAATACTTAATTATTTCTACAATTCGGATAAAATTATATATATATAAATATATCATTAAAGTATTATAATACATAACATAATACAATAAATAAACGAAATTATATTGTTTTTTTTCTGTTCTATAGCTGATACGGTAAATTACAGAAGGTATAGGCCAATACTTCAAAAATAGTGATCACATCATTTATGCTGATGATTTGAAAATCTACAGCCTTAGCAAAAAGTATATATAGAATATATATTTTAATAATATAGAATATATATTAAATATAGCCCTTAAGAATATATATTTATATAGCCCTTAAGAATATATATTTTATTTAGAATATAGCTGAATTGTAATCTGAGTTTACTCATTCTTGTTTCAAAATATTTTTAGTGTTTCTTTCGAAGTAATTGAGTAACTCCATGTCTCAAAATTAAAAATACCCACAAGTGTTATATTGGGCTTAGATCAGGAGACTGGGCTGGCTAGTCCAAAACATCCACATGATATTACCGAAAGTACTTTTTTCTGAAAGTACGTCTTCCCGAAAATTTTAAAAATGGTGGCTGTAGAGCAGTATCCAATACATTTATATACTTGGTAGAATCCATACGACCTTCACATACGAGCATTTCAGCAACATCATCGACCGCCAGGTAACTCCAGATCATTACTACTGATTTCTACCTTGAGGACAACCCACTCGGAAAGGCATTCTTCACCCACTCTTTGCCTTGCATATATTACACCAGGAGTACCCAAATCCTGAAATTTTGAAGAAAGTTCTACTGTAATAAAAACGATTTTATTTACAGTTAACCACTCTTTTATTATGATACAACCCATGTTTATAGGAAAAAAATATTAGTCTAATTCTCCTCTTGTCCAACGTTTATGCTTCACAGCCTAATATACTGGGATTTCAGTGTCCAGACGGTTATCATTCCTAATCTCACTGCCAAGGTAGCGAAAGTGAGATACTACCTCTAAGACACCGTTGCCCAGGAAAATGTTAGGTTCTTCAGGTGGGCTGATTGGTCTTGGAAGTGCTGATTGTCAAACCGAATTTATTGCAGGATTCGTAAAGATGGTTAAGGTACGACTGGAGTAGGCTAGAACTGTCTGTAGAGCTAGCATCTACTAGCTCTACAGACTAAGTGGTCTCCCAATTTCTTCAACCAATGGAATGAGCTCGAAAGAAGCTTGTACTGATTTTTCAAAGACTCTCGAATCAATATCCGGTCCTTACAGTCCGGAGTAATATTTTTCCTACTTGCTATTTGTCTGTTGTCATAAGACTTGAGAAGCGTGACAAAAATCAAATGTAATGAAATCACCATTGAGCCCGTATTTCGCTATGTACACTAATGCAGAATAGTTAATTTAGTTAGTCTGAAAAGATGCTTTTGCGCCGGAAACAAGTGACCCAGTTACTTATGACAGTTATGTAACGAGGGTGATTTACGCTTTGTTTATGTACAGGCCATTTCGCCACTATCCGCCCGAAGCGTAGGTCTGATAATAGAACAGTCATCTGCCAACTAATGCGGGGTAATACAGCGAGATAAGGGATAAATTCGGGTCCCACGCTATGACTAAATTAACAGTATTAAACGTTTTAATTTTATAGGGTAGAACTAACAAGTTATAGAGGCGATTAAAGGAGGCGTAAATATTTACTACAACAGTGTTAAGTTGCTTATTTATTTATTTATGGGTGCATCGAAATATAGAAATACAGCGTGAGCTGAATTTCTATTTCTAGAAATAACCCTGTATTTTGTTACTAGGCATGGTGGGCTTCCTTCCGCTTTTTATTCATTTCAGAATACGATCGACTGATTTATGCTTTAAGCATTCTGTTTTGTTCTTTTTTCTTTATGCCTGTACTTGCATATTTTAAGCTTAGTTAATCCTTATTATGTTTAGCATATTTTTTTTTGTTTATTCCCAAACATGTATATGTTTATAATATATATCAAAGGCTTGGTGTAACTGTAATGTTCTTTTGTTTAGTAAATAAATGTATGTAAAAAAGACAAATCATTTGGCTTTAATTAAATTGACGAAATGTTTAATTAGATTTCTAAATAGTCCATTTTATATTTACCTTATATACATATTTATCATATTGTCGACAGACAGACTGTCCACAACAGAAAAAAAACGGTTGTCCCTTTCCTGGCAAGTAGTCAAGGACTGATTTCATCTGAATAATAATTTCATAAATAAATATGAGCGCCCTCTCTCGGCCGGCGGACAAACCTGGACGAACGATGCTTTAGGCGGCGCGATTCATTTCTCGGCTGGGTATGGGCAAGGGCGGGTATGGGCCAAGCACCAACAGATGGAGTTAATATTTCATTAAAATTTATTGTACAATTTAAATATTATTAGTGAAGCTTGTATATGAGATATTGCAACAAAAAAATCACATTATAACTTCGGCACAATAGGTTGTGTTACACCAAGACTTCCCGACAAGCATCCAAAGACTGATATCATCTGAATATTGATTTCATAAATAAAATCGGTGAGCGCCCTCTCTCGGCCGATGGACAAAACCAATTCAATTGTCTCGGGCGGGGCGGTTCGTTTCTTGGCTAGTCTCGGGCGTCTGGCCACTAATATTAGAATAAAATGTATGGCGGAATTTAAATATTATAAATACAGCTTGTATATCAGATATTCGGACCAAAATTTACCAATGTGATTTCGGCCGAACTAAGTACCAAATTTCAACTACCTAAGCTCAAGATTTCGAGATCGATATATAATTCGTGAGCCTCCTGGTGGACCGATTTCAACCACAATCTTTTCAACTCTTGCCCTGACCAAATGATGCCTGCATACCGAATTTTAGCTCAATCGGATACTCGTTTGAGCGCTGTCGTGAAGGAGTACACACATAGACATAGAGACAGATTTTAAACTGGAAATGGTTTTAAGTGTCTCAAGGGGCTCAAAATGGATATTTCTGTCGTCATCTCAATTTTTTTTGTCGCATTCATGACACTTTGGCCGGGAATGTAATTGTCGTTATACCATCTCTATAAATTATTTACGTAATTGTTCATATTAATGTATCGTTTACATTCCAAGGTAACAGCGAAACGGGACGTGGAAACAACAGGGAAATGGGACGCCGAAAACACAAATTACGCGAGTTCCCCAAACTTCCATTATTAGGTATTTGATAACAAATAATATATCAAGGAAAAGGTTTAACCACACCTGTGATTACTTTAATAGCCCATTGTTCGTTATTTATAGGTGGCTACCCCCGTGGGAGTCGCGGTGCGGCGACCCACCACAATATCAGCCATTTGCCACTCGTAATTTGTCAAGGGGTGCCCCCTATTACAATATAAATGACTTTTGTATGAGTTCCCATTTACTGTATGAGTGGTGTCATATCGTCGATCTATATATGAGACCTCGTACGCGCCAAAAAATCGAATACGCGTTTTTCTTTCCCAGCAGAGAGAAAGTATTGTACGCTCATTTTGTCAATATGGAGATGGATATAAAAATAGTAATAATAATAATAAAATGCTTTATTAGTAAAATAAATTAATAGTTAAAAAAGAAACACTTAAAACACGCTTTTGGGCTATGATACGATATTCACATACACACGGCTATGATACGATATTCTATCGTGGAATGCCAGTGCCTATCTTCCGACTTCATCATCAGACCTTGATACCTAATCGTGGTCAAAGTTCATTCCAAGACTTTTCTAACAAGTTCAAACACAGCTATGATACGATTTTCCATCATGAAGTTCCAGTTCATATCTTCCGACTCCATCATCAGATCAGTTCGACAGTACCATATTATTGTATTGTCATCAAAACTACATAAAGCTGCCAATTTTCATGACGCTACGATCCTTGGAAGATGGTTAAATTAGTTACCTTAGATTCCATTACATAGTTACATACAGGTCGACCTAATAAAAGCGTGTTAAAAAGGCGAGCTTATTGCCAAATTCAATATATCCAAATGTTCATTGATGACATATACTAGATCGACCGCACCTCTGATGTATGATTACTCCATCACTCCATCCGCGCAAAGACTAAATCCCGTCAACTTAGAATCCTCGATGCCCTATATGCTGACGACGCCTGCTTCATGGCTGACAGTTCTAGCGCACTCCAGTCATACCTTAACCATCTTTACGAATCCTGCAATAAATTCGGTTTGACAATCAGCACTTCCAAGACCCAGGTAATGGCTCAGCCTCCGCGAGGAAGCCCACCTGAAGAACCTAACATTTTCCTCGGTAACGGTGTCTTAGAGGTAGTATCTCACTTTCGCTACCTTGGCAGTGAGATTAGGAATGATAACCGTCTGGACACTGAAATCCCAGTACGCATAGCCAGAGCTGCTTTCGCCTTCGGCAAACTAAACCAACGTGTCTGGAAATCGCATGATCTAAAACTGAAAACAAAGCTGGCCGTCTACAAAGCGATTGTCCTACCCATATTGTTATATGCCTCCGAAACGTGGTGCCTCTACAGGAAAGAGATTAAGAAATTAGACGTCTTCCACATGAGGTGCCTCCGAAACATCCTGAGGATAACATGGGAAGACCGTGTGTCAAACACAGAAGTGTTACGAAGGACGAAAATGCAGGGCATGGAAGCTATGCTTATGAAAGCTCAGCTGAGGTGGTGTGGGCATATAGTGCGTATGAAAGACGACCGCCTCCCGAAAGCCGTGTTTTATGCCCAACTCTCAAAAGGCGCACGCAAAGTCGGCGGACAGCACCTACGCTACAAAGATGTATTAAAAAGGCACCTAACCGCCAGTGGTATTCCACCTGAGAGCTGGGAGAGGGCTGCTCACAAACGCAGCGAGTGGCGCTCCACGGTGACCACAAAAATTAAAGAGTTTGAGGAAGCCCGGCTGAAAAACCTCGACTCGAACCGCCAACAGCGCAAAACTCGTCCGAAGCCCAATTACACATATACTTACAACGACTGCGGGGAACTCTACTGTAGTCGTTGTAATCGGACCTTCAAAAACAAACTGGGATTCACGAGTCACTTCCGCGCGCATATTCGAAGAAGTCCTGTCAACGAAGAGGTCGCCGTCGTCGGATCACGATGAGGAGGACATCATCATCATCATCATCATCATCACTCCATCACTAATGAGGTGCTAACTAGGGTTGATAAGGTAAAGGATCAAGGAGTTCTCTTTGATTCCCTGCTTACATTCAAGGAGCACATTGCTGATTTGTCCAAGTCCTCTTAAAAACTACTAGGGTTTATTATTCGCACCGTAAAACATTTTCACAATGTACGGGTTATGCATACGTTGTATAATTCAATTGTGAGAAATAGATTGCAAACGAATGCAGATATATGGAATGAGGATCATTATATCACCATGATGGAAAAAAATCAAAAAAGTTTCTTACGCTTTATATATTTCAAGCAGTACGGATATTATCCGTACTTATACCCTACTATAAAAAATAAAAAAAATAGTTTTCTACTAGGAATAGTGGGCTATACCTCTCTTAAGTTGCGTAGAGAAATGCTCGCCATGGCCTACGTCTTTAAGCTGATCCGGGGAAGAGTTGATAATCCTAGCATGCTAGCGAAGGTTTGTCTCTTTGTTCCGGACAATTATAATCGTGCTCGCACTCATAATCTATTTGCGGAGCCGTCCTCGCGCACCAACCTAAGTCGATGGATTCTGCTTACCCGTGCTTTGCGTCACATAAATGCGCTATGTTTGAAAGCGTCAGACTTTGATATTTTTACAGCGAGCCCGCATTTCTTCAAGGTGTGGGCATTGCGCTACTTATTTATGCCAGAATAAAATAAATTGTTTTCACTCTTTATCTACCGTAAGTATGTAAGTTTTAAAAAAAATTATTAATGCGTGTATTTGTATTTAATGCTTATTTAAACATGTTGTGTATGTACTTGTAAGAATTCTATTTTTTTATATTTATGTGTATATTGCCTATCAATGGATTGGTATAAACTGTTAAATTGATTTTCTAATGAAATAAATAAATAAATAAATTAATAAATAAATAAAAAATATTTTAGAGTTTACCTACATGAACATTATTTGCGAGTAGATGATACATACAAACCTAAATAAAGAGTGTGACAAATATAAAAAAAGAAGATAGAAAGAAATATATATTTAACTCTTTGTGGATGGGCCACAGCAAAATAATCGAACACCTAAAAGCATGCTAAGGTTAAAAAATGAGGATTTTGGGAATGGAAAGGGAATTTATGTGGAATATTTCAAATGTTCTCCGAGTCTGTTTTTAAAACTTGTTATGCTTGGCGCTGTTCTCAGACTTTTTAGCAAAGCATTCTAAAGACGGGCTCCATACACGGTGAAAGAGAAGTGATAAAGAGTAGCAGGTTCTATTTTGATCTCAGCGGACGTCCATGAGCCGATAGTGCAGTAAATCTGCCGGTAAGATAATTAGGAGCGACGCCATCCAAGATCTTGAAAAGCATACAAAGAACTCTCATGTCTCTTTTCTCCTAGGTCGACAGCTAGTGAAGCTTCCCTCTGTACTCCGTGATGGGGTAAAATTTTCTGAGGCCATGGATATAACGAATGCAAACATTTTGGAGACGCTCAACTTTGGTCGATAACTCCTCTGTGAGGTCGAGAAATGCGACATCTCCATAATCCAGAAGGGGAAGGAGAGCAGACTGACAAATCGTATATTTTGAGTATATACATTTTGACCACTCTGAGGCGATTAAGAGTATTTCCAGACTGCAGTCCGTCTGTGAGTGTGTGTGTGCCTGTGTGTGTTTATGTCGGTCTGTATTCCTCCACGATAGCGTTTCATCCTATTGAGCTGAAACTTGGCATGCAGGCATCATGTTGTCATGGCAATAGTTGAAAAGATTGTGGTTGCAATCGGTCCACCAGAGGGCGCGCTAGTTTTACTTCACTTTCGAAATATTGAAGTCAGAGACTTTAAATTCAGTACACAGATGCCTTGTTGGACCAAAACCACTCTGTGAATTTTTTGTTGAAATATCTCGTATACAAACGAAGCAAAAAAAAAACGTATTTAAGAAAATACTACATAATTTTTGGAAAAATACCATTTTAATAACACGGAAACAATACAAAATACTACTTTTGCTATCATAGTCACAGACATAATCATTATCGAGTGTGGAGTGGATTGGTCTGAGAGATGGCGAGGGAGGGGAGGGGGGGCGGGGGTTGGCGAGGAAGAGGGGTCAGGTGGGGTAGGGAGGGGGTGAGATGTCTGCTTCTAACTCGCCAGCGATGGGCGAGTTTGATTTATAAACTAAATTTTGCATTATTTTCTTGCTAATGTCTCTGGGTATATAGCCAATTTCGTATGGGTATGTAGCCAAATCGCTAGAGTAACATCCCTTCTGCATCTATACCAAGCGGTTTTACTTCATAAAAAACGCATTGGTAATTATTTTAACAAACCAACTATATGTACAAATGTGTTTTTAGCAACATCAGCACTCGACTTAAATGCACCGCATCAAAGTCCGACCTCTAAAAGCCAGGAAGTGGGAAGCTATCATCACAAAATGTGAGACGAAGCCCATTCTTGTCAACCGAGATGACAAAAAACTTTAGATGTCAACACCATTCAGGGTATGTATCCATGTATCTCGCATTACATTTCCCCAATGATTGAAGCTGCTTTCACGATTTAAGAGAAGAATATTACCAAAGGTGGAATGACACTCGAAGAATGAGACTTCAATAAAATCCGTTTAGCCAGAGTTCTGTTTTCCTCATACTTTTCGATACATAACTTGTAATTAATACATTCGCAAACGTACTCGTATATATATATCCTCTCATTAAATAAATAGTCCAGATTCATTACTTTAAGACAACAGTCCTAATTGTGAATGTTTATTCAAGTTTGTCTTTTCTCTAGGTTTTCTAAGTTTTACATTTTGGTGGTAGTATTTTCAAATATGTCCCTTATACATTAATTAAACACACAGAGTAAGTAATTTTTAAGAAAAAAGGTTATAACCATAAAGAATTCGCGCGCGGTAGAAAGACCGAGCAGAATTTTCAAGGTATAACTTAAACCGATCCGATTTGGAATAAAGCCAAGCATTTTGTCCGTTCAATAAGTTTCCGGGGCGAAAGTTTGTTCGTAGTTAACAAGGCAGAATTTAAGAAAGTCCAAACGACCCGACTACTATTCATCTGGCAGACTTGTAAGCTTATTTTTTTCGTATTTCAATACTCTGATTTTTGAATATTTTAACTACCGATTTCATAAATTAAAAAGTTTTTGCACCTATTTTTTAAGGGGACTAGAGGAAACATTAGACACAATTAGCGTCACTATATTGACAACTCTGTAGACGTATTGTCCTGCATCAATTACCAAAGAAAGAGTAATTTTGTTATGATGTTATGGCGAATATAATATGGTTACCTACCCCCTACTAGGACTGTTTAAGCCCCGCCCACTACGCGTCGCCGCGCCTTCCCCCTCCTCTACAACTCGGCTGGCAGACGCGTGTGGATTAGTCGAAACGAATCAATATTTTGGCACAAAAAGGTCTCATATCGGTCGTTTCATTTAATCCTTAGACGTTTTATTTTGAACAGCGATAACATGTTTGTTATCGGATCGGTCGGATCTTCTTTCATAGGACAATGTACATACGTATATCTAAAATAAAATTATTCAGAAAAATTTATGCCTACTAGGAAAACAATTATTTTAGCTTTGTATTAAAGACCTATATTGTTAAATAGATTAAAGGCTACTTTCAGATTCATTTCGCTACATATATAATTCTACGAAAACTAAAGTTCCTTTGTGACCTTAACTATATTTATGTTATTTACTTACTCTATTCTGTGTGTATACCTGACGTTAGGTTTGCTCTGTCTCCCGTGAGTTGAGCGTTTACGACTTTGGAACGAAACAGTCCAAGGAGGTGTTGAACTCAGCTTTCAATGGCTTCACCGAACATATCCGGGCCCATTGGCAATAAAGGAGGGTGTCGGACGAGGTGGGACTAGTGAGCGGCCGCTCTACAGTTCTCCAGCGCGCGTGACGTTTCGGCTCGCTACAAGCCCTCATCAGCTAGTCTGCGATGACTAGGACGCGGAGAACCACCAGTCCCGCCCTCGACCTCCCTCTCTCTACCTATCCATATTCTGTAGGATGCCTCCAGTGCCGCTTTCGAGGCTCTCTCCATGTATGAGCTCAGCGCCGCTCTTGGCAGGCCTAAATTCTTGAAGAGGCTGTAGAGTGACTTCGCCGGTAGTCCTCTTGCTCCGACTTCCACGGCGAAGAGATCAGTCTTAAATCCGTTTCTCACTATCCGGTCTACTAAATTGCAGTACTTGTTTACTTTGAAGTTGTGGTCCTTCGGTATGTTGCTTTCCCATGGGACTGTAAGTTCGACAAGTACAACATGCTTTGTCGCCATTGAGAATATGAGAATATCCGGTCTGTAAGCTGTGGTACAGATTTCTGAAGGCATTTGGTAATGCTTCTCATGTGTGTCCATCAGCAATTGCCAGTCCTTTGCTGCTCC
Organism: Micropterix aruncella; assembly: GCA_944548615.1. Lineage (NCBI taxonomy): Eukaryota > Metazoa > Arthropoda > Insecta > Lepidoptera > Micropterigidae > Micropterix > Micropterix aruncella. The sequence goes on from OX155955.1 coordinate 3,712,907, forward strand.
CAAAATTGAGGACGGTTTAGTCCTATCTTTAGGCAGCTTATTCGCTCCGGGTTTTACAAAGTTGACCTTCTTGAAGCCATTGCTCGTTTGCCCTTTTCTGGTCCGTGCAATAGATAGGCTGATAGCCTCTCTGATGATTTGGAGGACTTTATCATGGCGATAGGAATAATGGCCTCGCTCAAGCAGTATTTTGCAACCACATAGCAAATGTTTGGTAGTGCCTATGAACTCCTTACACGTCGGGCATACTTTATTTGTAGATTTCCCCCATCGAACTAGGTTACTCGGGTCAGGCAGAGTAAGTTGGAACGCATTTAGGTAGAACTTAAGCAGTTCAGGGGACCAGTTGTATATTAGGGATTTCCACTTCAATGCAGGGGGGATGCAGAAGTCACCCACAGTCAACCAGTCATTCTGCATTTCTAAGTTCAAGGCGTGCAGTTTGAAACCTTGCTCCATGTCTTGCTGGGCAAAATCTTTCAGTACTTCTTTGTCAGACTTAGCTGTTTCCATACCCAGTCCAGCTCTATTAGTGCGGATACCAGCTTGGAATAATTTGTAGAAGTCGAGTCTTGATTCCATTTTATCTGATAGCGATGTGTTGGGTAGGGCTCGAATGGCACTATCATTGGAGTCTTTGAGTATACATCGTTTGGCTATTCTCGCCTTTTGATAAAACGTTGACGGTTTCTTAATGTTTAGTCCAAAGTTGTTGTGAGATCTGAATAGAGTTGATGGGTCAGCTGGGTGAGCCAGGCCAAACCATGATTTCAGGGATCTGGTCACTTTAGAGTCTAATTTATTAAGATTTTGCTTAGAGAAGTCATAGACAAGAAATGGCCATGAAAGTTTTGATGTCAAGTAGTTATCGTATATCCATGCCTTATGTGTACCAAGGAGGGGAAGATTGTCAGTTCGGCAAAGGTACTCATCAACAAGTTTGACAATGTCCTCGGTGGGATGCTCCTTTCCTCTGCTAGTGATTTTTTTCCCTAGAAACTTGAAAGGAGCTTCATCAGTCACTGTTGCGATTGTTTTACCAGACACTGTCAGACCCGGGTCGTTTGAGATAAATTTTGTACCCTTCCTTACTAAGTTCAAACAGTAGCACTTTGCCGGTTTAATCTTCATTCCATTGGTCCATTCGCAATAGTCATCTACTACTTTGAGAAGTGCTTGGTTTTGTTTTGGATTGCGGGTTAATAGTGTTATGTCGTCCGCAAATGCCAGGATAGCCGCCATGTATTTGTCTCCGTATTTGAACCTGTATCCCCATTTACTTTCTTTTACGACAAGGGTATCAATTAGAATGTTGATAACAATGTTAAATGCCACAGGAGAGAGGCAGCAACCCTGGAAGAGTCCTACGCCATAGTGAATTTCAGGTGTCCTCTCCGTTTCATCTTTTAATTGTATTACGAAGGAAAGCTTTTTGTAATAGGATGCTATTATATTGCAGATCAAAGGTGGCACATTATACCATTCAAGCGCCTTTAATAGTAATTCGTGGCGCACCGAACCAAAGGCATTTTCAAAATCCAACCACGTGGCAGTTATTTGTCTCTCGTTCTTTCTTGCATCTTTAAGGCATTCAGTTAGCAAGGAATTATGTTCGAGACATCCTGAAACTCTTGGGAGAAAACCTTTCTGATATTTTTTCGGTAAATAGTCATTGGTACACATGTGTTTGAGTAATCTGGCTTGTATAATGGAGAAGAATATTTTGGAAATTGTGTTTGTAAGGGCTATAGGTCTAATATCCTTGGGATCAGTAACTTCTTTTGTTTTAGGTATAAGAACAAACTTACCGTTACCTAGGCAATCTGGCACATCTCTGTTAGTCCATATTCTTTTGAAGATGTTCAACATATGTTTACGCACCGATGGACATTTTTTGTAAACAATATATGGTATGCCATCTGGCCCTGGGGCGGAACTATTTGGTTTCCTTTTTATGTGACATTCCAGCTCCTCCATTGTTGGTGAATCAGTATCGAATGCTAGAACAGGTTCTTTTGGCTTCGGAGCTGGTGGATCCCTGTAAGTTATATGTTCCTCCGGGGCGGTATATGTGGACTTAAAATAGTTGAACACCTCATCTGAGTTTATCTTGATTATACCCTGCTCCTCTTTGAAAGCTTACGCCACTCGCCCGTAAGAACTCGCGCCTTTACTACCAGTTTCGGCCAGATGTCTCTGGCCTCCCGACTGGTTACACGTTCGAGGTCGCTGGTGCTGTCCTCTGCCTTATGTTTTATTTATTTTTATTTATTTTTATTTATTAATTTACAATACCTTTATATATGTCATATACACACCATTAACATAATATGGTTGAGTTGAGAGAGATTGAGCACATCCTATGGTGAAAATGTTTATCCGCATTCCTAACTAGGTCAGAGACCCGTATCTGGATGCTGATTTTTGTTTAATTGTATCGACGAGCTGACTCTTTTGATATTATGAACTTAAGTTGCATTGCATAATACATAAATATATATATATATATATATATATATATATATATATATATATATATATATATATATATATATATATATATATATATATATATATATATATATATATATATATATATATATATATATATATATGTATGTATATATATATATATATATATATATATATATATATATATATATATATATATATATATATATATATATATATATATATATATATATATATATATATATATATATATATATATATATATATATATATATATATATATATATATATATATATATATATATATATATATATATATATATATATATATATATATATATATATATATATATATATATATATATATAAACGATAGTTAATGTCCTCTTTAAATACTTAGGGCAGCGGCACCTGTTTCCGCAATTGATAACCTATGATGTTCTTAGTTATTGCAGCCGAATTACTGTATGCCCTTGGATGTAATAAGTATAGGAGGATGGTTTCTGTAACAGAAATGGATGTTAGTAACTTATTTTAGAAGAAATTATATGATTGAGAATATTTCGACACTAGTCGTATTCATCTCTATGACATTTCTGATAGAACAATTTTTTCAAAATTTAAATTTAAAAAAAACTGAACATAGAGAAATGGGTTAATAATATTTTGCAATATCGTTATAAATGCACTATAACCGACCTTGAAAAACATTATTAATAATGATTTTTAAATGAAAAATATTAATAAGCTTTTAATGAATATGTCTGAACAAATATAATTACTGTATTAATTTTGCCTATTCAGACCGGGACCCTTGCAAGCGCCTAAAATATTTATAAAAGCCAACTCCCAAGATTTAACGTCTCTTTCTTTAGCGTTATCGCCAAGGCACTTAATAATTTTTACTTTAAAACAATTATCAAAAGTTAAATTGTGTGCCTTAGCATGCAATGCTATTGGAAGTTGACTTTCATTGCCTACGCTGGCCCTGTGATTATTTAACCTAATGCTAAGAGGTGTAGTTGTTTCCCCAATATAAAATGCATTGCAGGTCTGGCAAAGTAATTGATATACAATATTTTTTGAAATGCAACTACTATTAAAAGGAACTCTGTAACTGTTGGGAGTGTTAGGACTAGTAAAATAAATGCTTCGATCTAATAAAGGACATGTTTTACAACGTGATCGACCGCAAGGCTGTAGGCCCAAATTTTTGTTAGTACTAAGATAATTTCGATTATTTTTATTAAGTATTGATTTTAAATTAGGAGGTTTTCGAAATGATAAAATTGGTGGTATATCTAATAAACCTTTGGTTGATGGGTCGTTAGCTATAATAGGGAATAAATCTGCTAAAATTGGTCGCAATTTCTCAGTGCCAGGAAAATAAGTAGTACTTAGAAAGATTTTATTTTGATTTAAATTTGACACCAATTTAGGTTTAGGTGAAAATTTTGTTTCGGAATTTATTATATTTTTATCTAACAAAGAGGCAGGATAATTTCTTTCTATTAGTGATTTTTTAAGATTAGAAAGGTACTTATCTAGATTTTCTTTATTATTAATTAAACGGTGTCCGCGAATGGACATTGAATATGGAATTGACTTTTTGGTATGAAACGGATGACAGCTATCGAAATGTAGGTATTGCTCTTTGTTTGTAGGTTTTATATGAATTGCAGTTTTAATGGTGCCTTCGGATAGAGTTAGATCAACGTCTAAGAATGTAATTTGATTTTCTGATATAGTGTATGTAAAATCTAAGGGTCCGAAATTATTTAAATCTGTAAGGAAGTCAGTGAGTGTGTCATGTCCATGTGGCCAAAACAATATAATATCATCAATAAACCTATACCACATTAGTGGTTGTAAATTTTGAGTAAGAAGAAATTTATTTTCTAATAACCCCATGAAAAGATTCGCATAAGAAGGAGCCATTCTTGTTCCCATTGCTGTACCTTTAATTTGGAGATAAAATTCATCCTCAAAAGAAAAAGCATTCTTAGTGAGGACGAATTCAGCCAACTTACAAAGAAAATTTGTAGAAGGAATTTGGGGGCTGGG